>OU383780.1:29472933-29790433 GCA_910950805.1 Acrocephalus scirpaceus scirpaceus
AAACCCAAAACATAACTACTTACTGTTTACTGTGAAGAAAATTAACTAGGTCCCAGCTGAAACTAGCACACCACAGATTAGAATCCTGGTGTGACAGCTAAAGAGTTCTCTCTTGTAACCACTTATCCTACTTATACTTTAATATCTTTTAACACCAACTCTCAGAAAGCCAGGCAAAATTTGCAAAATTGCCTGGTTTTGTGCTGGCCCTGAGAGCACAGTATCAATATTTAATTTCCCCAAATCAATTAACTCCTCTGCTTTGGACAACACAATGTTTGATACTGGTTCATTCATGTTTAAAAGGCAATTCTTGTATCATTTTCTCACTTCAAGGAAGGTTACATAAGAGAGTAAAAAAAAATACGTGAAGAAAAAATATTTGGTCAAAAGTGAAAACTTGAAAGCTGCATGACAGGTGTAGCAGAAAGAGATATCAAAGGAGTCAAAAATGGGAATCTAAAGGAAAAGGGAGAAAGAACATGGTGAAACACTGTTCCAAGCAAACCATGAGACAGGAAAAATCCCACAGAGCAAGGGTGAAGACTTGATGGGCATAAGAAATCAGCTTGGTTGAAGCCAATGACTAAACTGAGAAGTTTAGACATCTTAGTGTCTATGCAGAAAACTAGTTAACAACATTAGTGATGGCATTCTCATTGGTGACACAGGAGAAAAAGAATTTTACTTTTGAAACTACCTGTGTGTCATTGACATCCATTTATGTGGGTAGTATTGTTGTTGCAGACATATTTTAGATAAAGAATATACTACCTTAGCTTGATAGAACAGAATACTCCAGTAAAAAGATTTCAATCTGTTACAAACTATTTACTTCATTAAACTGCACAATTACCAGAAATAATTGCATTAAATATTATGTAAGTAAATGAAAAAATCAATTATATATTTATTGAATTCTTTTTATTCTAATTTTTCACCAATTAAAACATATTTACCCTCCTTTGAAAGGCGACATTTAATATGAAAGCAAATAAATTAATGATTCTCCATTTCCCTCTGTTAATGTATAGCTCCCATCCACACTAAGAAAATGGGACCAACCCAAATTTTCAGAGCACATTTCTAGACAAAAACTTTTGCTTGTTTAACTTTTCAGTACAATGAGAAGAGACAAATAATAACTAATTTTGAGTTGAAAGGATAAAAACCCAAGTCTTGTCAATTGTTGCATATTCTGACTCCTTTGGCGGAAGGAGTCAAACCTAAGATTTTCAACAGGAAAAAGCCTAACACAGAACCACGTGGAAAACTGAATTTTGAATAAATCCAAAGAAATCTTTCAATACATCAGCTTCAAACACTGTTCAAAAAAAAATTTCTAAACAGTACATGTTTGTTTTCCAACTGTCTATTAAAAAGGAAATACTTGTTTCAGGTGTGCATTGTATAATGCAGCAGCCTAAGAATTTTTTTTATGAGTCATATAGAACATATCTGTGGACTTATAATGACTCCAGCATAAAGGAGAGTTGGTATGTTGATTTGGTCATCTCTCTGGAACTATTTTTTCTGAAATTATCAGCTACTTACTTTAACACTTCTCGGTAAAAGTTTTTAACTTTTCTATCTTGGCTAAACAGTGAAGACCTTCTGAGAGGAAGAAAATGAATTTTTGTGTGAGCAAAGTCTTTTTCTGAAGAAGCTGATAAATATCTAGAGCCCATGTTAACATGATGTGGGTAGGTGTGTGCCTGTCCACAGACACGTACACATACATACACTCACACAGACACACAGAGAAATCATACAGACATAGAACATGTCTCTGCATGCCCATCTCTTACCAATACTTACTTACAATTTTTTCTGATTTAAATAAGCTTTTTAAACAATGTCTCTGTGACCCGCTGAGTTTGCCAACATATAAAATTATGAATTTTGCATATTGAATTATGCAAAACTGAAGAAACATTACTTGTAAGGTTGAACAAAATTATTAATTGGTAGAAATATTTCATCCTAAGTTTACTGAAAAACTACAAACATCTGTCATCTATACTGCAAAACCTTTCCAAAGAATTTTACAATTATACAATTTAGTTAACTAGGCCTGGTTTGAAAAATAAGTTAAAAAACACTAAGAAGCAATAATCATTTAGAAAGAAATTATTGGTCTATGATTGCATCAAAACCATTTAGCTTTTCATGGGGGTTTGACTTTAACACATGATGTCTAACATATTTGAAAGTTTTTGTCTGGCTATTTTATTATGAGTTGTCTGATAAACTTCTTTGACAGTGAATTTTACTTTTATTATAAACCCCATTTTTTAAAACCTCTTTATCTTAAGGAATTAAGATTTTTATATAAAATCTTAAAGAAGAGCAAAGAAAGGTTTAATAAACTCAAGGACTTTTAGGTCAATATTGAAGTTTTTGAATCATATAAAATTTCGGAATATGGTGCAAAATACTTTCATGGTTCAAGAGGTTTTCTAACATATGTTGATGAACATTCAAGAAAAGATATACTGCAACACCAGAAAATAAACAGAAAATACAGAAAATAGAAATCAAATATCAGAGAGAGGTGAATTCTTCCCTCAGGTCCACGTAGGATACAAGAATCTTTGCTGTAGATCTTTCACCTGATGTCAGAAATAAAATATATCAGAGAGCAGAAAAATACTTTTTATGGTATTTTTTAAATCTACTTGGAAGGGACTCACAGGGATCATTTATTCCAATTCCTGGCCCTGCACAGGATGCCCTAAGAGTCACACCCTGTGCCTGAGACCATTGTCCAAAAGCTTCTTGAGCTCTGTCAGGCTGGTGCTGTGACCACTTCCTTGGGGAGCCTCTTCCAGCGCCCAACCACCCTCTGAGTGAAGAATCTTTCCATAATATCCAACTTACATCTCCCTGACATGACTTCGTTCCCTCAGGTGCTGTTACTGATCACAGAGCAGAGATCAGTGCCTGCCCTCCTTTTCCCCTCACAGAAGCTGTAACTGCAGTGAGGCCTGCCCTCAGTCTCCTCCAGGCTGAACAGACCAAGTGACTGCCTCTCATATGACTTCATATCAAGGCCCTTCACTGTCTCATTTGGACACTATCTAATAGCTTTACATTCTTATATGTTGTGGAGCAAAACTGCACACAACTGAGGCCTCCCCAGTGCAGAGCAGAGGGGACAATCCTGTCCCTTGCCCAGCTGGCGATGCTGTGCCTGATGAACCCCAGGACATGCTTGACCCTCCTGGCTGCCAGGGCACTGCTGACTTGTGTTCATCTTGCCATGGACCAGGACCCCCAGGGCCCATTCCTGTGTTGCTGCTTTCCAGCCTCTCATTCCCTGGTTGGTGTGTCTATGCAGGGTTGCCTCAGGGTGCAGGGAATTCTGTATAAAGAGCTCTGGTAATGGCCTGTAACTGTTAAGAGTTCTTCCATGCTTCTTATTTCATTTCAGCTTTTTCAAAAATGTCATCTGAATGGAAGGGTTCCCCTTATAGCTCCTGATCTCTGGAGTAGCTAAAAGTATGTCAAATTCTGTGAAATACCCTTGCAACATCCTATTCCAAAAATTGTTTTGTTACTAATGCAATAAGCTTGATTATAGGTATTTTAGGTAAACGAAAAAAGATCAGACAAAAAGAAAAATGAAAATCCAAACCTGTACTTCTTCTATTTCAATCTCAAAAATTTCTGTTCGCTCTTAGGTAGGGAAATCAGCTCTCACCTATTTTATCTGCTTGTAGAAAGCCTGAACATTTAGATAACCATTTTGAAGCCACCTTCATTACCCTCAGGCAAATGTCTCAAGACTTCACCTTTATATTAAAACTATGAATTTACAAGTACTAAGAAAAGATGGTCACATCTATACATGCATGTGATATCTAGTTTTGTAAACTGTCTTCTGTCTAGTGATTTTGGTTTTGTTCTGAAATTTTGCAAACTGTTTTAATACTCTTTTGCCAGCCCTGAAACTGCAAGATACTTGTACCAAAAAGTGGTTTGCAAAAAAGATGGGGAGAGCAATTATAATCTTTATGTCAGTGAAAAAATAACACTCATTTCAGTTTTGTCAAAATAAAAACAAAGTAAATGATATTTGGACGTTAAATGGTATTTGAAATTAGATTCAGCAGTATCACTTTTATAATTTAATTGAGTTTATATCCAGAACAATTAATTGTATTTAAAGCAGAATACAGTTAAAAATTACCTCTGGAAAAGGGCTTTAATCCATAATAATCCAATCATAGGTGTACCAATGCAATATATAACATTGAAAAAATAATTAAGAAATAAAGCAGGAAATCTCCAAGTAAAACAATTCCATTTTTCTTTCTTAAATGTTTCCTAACGTCCCAAAGCTAAACAAATGTTGGTAGTACTGTCAAGGACATTGTAACAGGAAGGCTTCAGAAAGGTGACTCCAAAAAGGGAGGATTTTAATATTCTTTAATCTGAAAAACTAGGATAAATTGAGCTTATCCCAATTTGTAAAATCACTTTAAATCTGATGCACTGAAAGAGGATAATTTAATTTCAAGAGGTCAGGAGTTTGCCTAGATATGTACACTCTGTGTGTATTTAATAGGTGACAAAGTTTGCATCAAAGGAAGTTTATCCTTGTAAGGATATTGTCAAATACCCATGATAAAACCCAGGGCTGAACACACAATTTTAGGTGTGGATTTGCAAAACTCATACAGAGGACTAATTCATGGCATGGTTTAGATTTATTCAAAATATCTTCTCTTTTTCTTCAATTACTTGTAATTGATGTGCAAATCTCAGGTGGCTTCTTGTACGAGGTATTTCAGTAAAGGGCTTGACCTGAGAAGTGAGCTGTTTTTAGGGATGACTTTTAGACTACAGTTATGGTCAAGACAAGATGTTATATAATCTCTTTTTTGGCACGTTCAAAATATATTCATCCTTTAAAGAAGTATAACAGCTGGTGTTTTAAAGATGTCAGCAAAAACTAAGATTCAAAGGTTCAGCTGACAATTGAGCTCGACACGTTTTATTTACAGCTGCTGCAGCAAAATGGAGGGAAACCCAAGTGAATCTAAGAGAGTGAATACCTGACAATAAATGAACTTTTTAGTCATTGCAAGACTGAGCTCATTTCAAATTTGCTTATGATTTTTTTTTATTAATCTCTGCTAACTTTCATAAACTTTAAGGTACAGATGAAAAGAGGACAGGTTTTTGAGATGGTGCTCCTTTCTGCTTTTAGGCTGAAAAAATTCATCAGTATTGTTTTTTCTCAAATATTTATATTCCATAAAAAGGGAGAGGGAGGAAACTAGGGCATTGTTTTTAATCAAGCAGAAGCTTTATTATATTCCCTGAGGTAACAGAGGTCTGGTTTTCATCCTGTATTTTCCTATATAAGGCATTGTCTATGTTTCCAGGTTCACTTTTTTCTTCTATTGATACTTAACCCTTTAAATTTGTGGCAGAAATTCAGGACCTGAACACAGGTCTTAAGAAATGGAAATGCCAATATGTTTTTCTTCAATTTGTTTTTCAGATGGACCCTATACAAAGTTCTGTCAGAGACAATAAATTTACCTTATTTTATCTTTTTTTTTTCTTCAAGTGCCTCTTCCCTTGCCTGCAATAAATAGCAGATTCTTAGCTTGCAGCAGCTTCTATCACACCAAAAGTTAATCAAAAACCATATGTTACCTGTGCTGTCATAAGCAACAGAAAGACTATGAGAGCCTTTCTACTTTCTGTGCTATCAGGCATAGGCTTAGATGAGATAGATAGGATGTTGCCTAAACTTGCTACAGGCATTTTTATCCCAACAGCTCTCATCTGTTTCCAGTGAACCATTTCATCAAGGTACTATTTCACTGGAGTGTGAAGTGGCAAAAGTTATCCTCATACAAGCTGTTCAGTTGTAAATGTCATTTATGTTTAGGCTTTTATCATTGTTGTTTTATTTTATGCGTAATTAAAAGTTGAAATATCTAATATTTATGTGGAAGTTTTATAATTTCTTCCCTACAAAGTTATGAGAAACATTGTCTTGATGAGAAAAGCTTGGCTTGATTTGAAATTCTGAGCTATTCTTATCTAAATGCAAACCACCTACTAAAGAAGAGACTAAATTTCCAGAAAATATGTGATTTATTTAGTGCAGAACAGACTTTAAAAAAAAAACATTTCTATTATTTACTAGACCAGAGGAGTTTTGAGCACTAATCACTTTCTCCATTTGAAATGTTGTTTTTTGAACGTAGAGAAGTGCAAATGTGAAAGGATCAGAAGCAAGCAACACAAATGTAAATTCTTTTTCTAGTCCATGCCAAAACCTCCTGTGCTCTAGCTTACTTACATAATGTTTCCTTTTTCAATTGTTATGCAGTCAAGAAAAAGCCAGTCATAAATATATTCGCACACACAATAGTATGTGACTTTACTCATGAACAGTAAAACTACATGCTTTTCATCTGACAAAGCTGTCTTCTGAAATTTCCTTTTCTGAGACTTGAAAAAATGGTGCAATCAATGGGCAGAAAAATCCTCTGAGATGCTTTTGAAAAAAATTTTCAATTACAAGAGGAAAATCATAATTACTGTTTCTCTCAGCAGGCTGGAATTCTCATGTTTAATACTGAGCTGTTATTTTGTTTTTAAACACTAATTCTATCAGACTCAACAAAGCTTATGTCTCTTCCTAATGCATATCTTGCTAAAGTGTGTACAGTGACAGTGGAGCCCAGCACACAGATGGCATTTCAGCAAGTAGATATTCACTGTACATGAGTAGATGGTGTAGACTGCTAAAAGTGTGGCTCAAGTCACATTGGATTCAGAATCTCTGGGGAGATAATACTGCTTGTCAATGAGACATCATGAATGCCCTGTGGAAAGATGGGAAAAAAGCCACAATATCTACCTAAAGTAACATGGGAAAGAAGTTAATATCAATAAGCTCTCTATACATGAAAAAAACCCTCATACATGAAGCTCTTTAAGAGAGTGATCTGTAGCATGTTCTGAATTTATTTCATGTTGAAATATGAGTCAAAAAGCAAATAGACTCCTGGTCTAGACACAACTACTGCTTGTCAACATAAAGAGCTATAAACTTTGGTGAAGTATCTTTGTTTCATAGAAGTAAGAAAATCTAAGTGAAAACTGTCTAATCTACTTTGGCAAATCCATCTTCTTTCATGTTAGCCAGAAGTTCAGAGACCTTACCTGTCCTCCTGAAGAAACACTATTTTAAAGTCTTTATTTTCCATGCTATCATATGCTTTTTAAGTGGAACAGCTAGTGAAACTTTGAAAGTGGAACACAGTGGAGCTGAGCTGAATAATAAACTAAAATTTGCTTCTAGCCAAAAAATTTTGAATTCTTTTTTCTTCTTTTTTCTTCTAAGCTTCCATGTCTTTACTTCCTTGCAGTTCCCAAAGGACTGAAGATAATGGCCTTCAACATAGACACTGCAGAACGGGTAAGGTGTCTGTAATGTATAATTCAGCTTGACTTCTCCAGTCTGTAGTATAAGAAATGGTACTGTTATCACCTTTTACAAAGAGATGGAATTCATTTATTGGTTGCATCTGCTTTTTTTCTTTTTGTCCTGTGTGTGCTAATCTGCATGGGAGAAAACATCGAAAGGAATGATGAATAGACTCGACTCTCCAGGGAATAAGGATTATTTATGAAGTTACTCCAGTTCAGTGAACAGTGTAATTCATGTCAAAGTCTGTGACTTAAGCCCAGTGAGATACAAACTTCACTCCAGGAGAGGATTTGAAACCTGGAGTTCAAAGGGAAGCTGTGACAAGGCAGTGTTTAAAGTAAATTTGCTAAGAAACCTTTTCTGCCACATGCCTAAAGAAGCAAAATTGTGCAGTTTTGCGATCACAGATATTATTTGCTCTTTGCAACTATTTCACCATGTCACACAACTAGCTTTGAAGTGACAGGCAAGCTCATTTTTGCTCATTAACAAAATGAAGTTTTAAAATATTTACAACTGAAGTGTCAGTATGAGAAATTTCTGTAGATAATGTTCTGGAGAGGGTGTTAGCAGATTTTCTTGTCTATGTGATATTTTAGCATCAAAGATAGCATTTTATGGAAAAACTTATTAATTTTGAGCATCACCCTGTTTGTTTATCACTTCCTTTTGTTTTCAGACCATATCTGTCACATCAACACAATGGTGCTAAAGGGAACTCTTTTGGTTGTGATTCAAATCATTCCATTCTATTTCTGTTTCTCATTCAACTGCTGCCCTACAACAAAACATGTTCTGCTCCTCTGTATTTTGTATGCTGCAAGGCAAGTAAGGTTCACAAAATATTTAAACTCTCCATCAAGTATTTATATATCTTGAGTGGATTTCATTTTGATGAGGATATCACCCTAAAAGTGCTAAGGAAAAATAAATGGAACAAGCAGGTAACAGATTCACAGTAAGGACACACCTTCTTAATAAAATGGGCTGCTATGAGTGACTCTGTGTTGCCTTGTGGATTTCTTTACCTGGATTAAAAAGGCATACGGGCCAGCTAACAGAAAAAAATATGGGACATTGAAGACTGTTTCATTCTTCTAAATTCCTTCAGATCCTACATTAGAAAGTTGCAGACGTGATCTATATATAACTTCCAAGCATCTCCCGGTCATCCAACAAGCCAGGCAGGATTTTTAGAGGCAATCATCAAACATTCTACACAAAGAAGTCTGGTGTAGATATCCTGAATAGAACTGGGCTCCCCACCCTGTAGCCTATTTTCCCAGGCTCTTGACATGTAAGCCATTCAGCCATTCAGAACTAGACTAAATCCTATTTTTCCCAAAGCAGCCTCCTCCCTTTCTTTCTCCTTCATTATTTTAATTAATTTTTATCAGACCCTTCCTTTTTGGAGGGATGACAGGAAGGGCTATTTAGCTTTCCACCCCTGTTTCTTTGTATTTTCAGTCTTCTCTCTTTTACCCTGACTCTGCCACCTGAGGTTCCAGCACATGGTGGCCCCTGAGCGCCAGTCTCTGGGGTAGAGCCTGAAGCTCCCTAGCATGCGTGTGAGCTGGCTGATTGCATTAGGGTGGCTGTCAGAGCATGGACAGAAGGTGGGTGGTTTTCAAGGATCTCTTTTCTATGAAAATATGGCTGCAAGAGCACAGTCACCCTGAGGACTGGAGGATCTGGGGCACACAATATTTTTATACTATTTTTTTCAGTATAGACCAGCAAGAAGCAGATGAAAAGATCATGCAGTTGAAAAAAACAAACCCTTGATACAACATATTTAAGACAACCCTCAAACTGTAAAGTCTTTCAATAGTGCACTGGTGTTCTCATTCTTGATCTAGGCTAGCATGATGTTTCAAATCCTCTCTGTAAAAGGGATCTTTTTATTCTCCTTAGTTTCTCTTCAAATTCTCTTCTGCTATAAAACACTCAGAAAGCAGAAATCTGAGCCTGCAAAGATCTGTTGTTACTGCGCTTACTTGATCAGGAATTCATAATTCTGGTGCTTCTGTTGTCAATTTATCTCTGTTCCCTTCTCTAACCTGTTTCTTTGTTGCACGCATCAGTTTAGGATTTGTAATCCCAGTGACATTCTACTAGATTTTTCCCAGTGGTCCAAATGGGTATGCCCTACAAGTTCCTCAAAAATAATATAACATTTTTTCTTGTTAATTAATACCTACATCTCAATGAGTGTTTAGACCAGAAGACAAAGTGCTGGTGTTTTGTTACATTGAACATCATTAGGAGTCTTTAAACATTTAGAACAGAATCAGAGGAAGTCTCAGATTATGGATGAAACTCCAGAATTTCTGTGAAAACATAGAACAATATAATTTTTAAGGTTGGAGACGACCTCCTAGATCATCAAATACCCCTGGTAATCTAGCACCACTGTGTTCACCACAAAACCATGCCCCTAAGAGTCACATCTACATGTCTTTTAAATACCTCCAGGAATGGTGATTCTGCCACTTCCTGGAGAAGCCTGTTCCAGTGCCTGACCATCTTTTCTCTGAAGAAGTTTTTTCTCCTATACAATATAAAACTGCCCTTGGCTCAACTTGAGGCTATTTTGTCTCATTCTGAAAATTGTTACTTGGGAAAGAGATCAACCCCCACCTCATATATCCTCTTTTCAGGTAGTTGTTCCCCCTGAGCCTCATTTTCTCCTGGCTAGAGACTCCCAGCTCCCTCACCTGCTCCTCATATGAACGGTGCTTCAGACCCTTCCCCAGATGTGTTACCCTTCTCTGGACACACTCCAGCATTTCAGTGTGTTTCTTGTATTGAGGGACCCAGAACTGAACATAGGATTGGATGTGTGGCCTCACCAGTGCCACGTACAGGGGTCAATCCCCTTCTGGGTCCTGTTGCCCATACTATTCCTGGTACAAGTCAGAAAATGGCCTTCTTGGCCACCTCAGCACATGCTAGCTCATGTTCAGATGGCTGTCAACCAATAATTCCAGGTTCTTTGTCCACTGGGCAACTTTCCAGCCCTGTACTCCAAGACAGTAGTGTTGCCTGGAGCTTTTGTGACCAAATTGCATAACCTGGCACTTGGTCTTGTTGAAC
The DNA here is from genome assembly GCA_910950805.1 of Acrocephalus scirpaceus scirpaceus. NCBI lineage: Eukaryota > Metazoa > Chordata > Aves > Passeriformes > Sylviidae > Acrocephalus > Acrocephalus scirpaceus. The sequence goes on from OU383780.1 coordinate 29,483,492, forward strand.
ACTATAACTCTGACCCTGGCCAGATCCCTCTGCAAAGCCTTCCCGCCCTCTCAACACTCTCACCCAACTTGGTGTCATCTACAAACTGGCTGAGGGTGTGCTTGATCCCCTCATCCAGATCTCTGATAAAAATATCAAACAGGACTGGCCCCAGTACTGAGCCCTTGGGAAGGGCACTTGTGAGCAGTCATTATTTGGACTTAATTCACCACCAGTTTCTGGCCCAGCCACCCATTTTTTTACCCAGACAAACCATGAGCAGTCAGTTTCTCCAGTAGAAGGCTGTGGGAGACATTGTCAATAGCTTTACTAAAGCCCAGGAAGGCAACGTCCATAGTCTTTCTGTTATCCACTAAGCAGGTCTCCTCGTCATAGATGGAGATCATGTTGTTTGACCAGGACCTGCCTTTCATGAAGCCATGCTGGCTGGGCCTGATTCTCTGGTTGTCCTGAATGTGCAGCATGTTGGCACCCAAGATGATCTGTTTCGTGACCTTCCCTGGCACTGACAGGCCTGTAGTTCCCTGTATCCTCCTTCCAGCCTTTTTTGTAGGTACGTATGGTGTGTGATAACCTCCAGTCAACTGTGACTTCCCTACTACTCAGGGCTGCAGGTAAATGATGGAGGGTGCCTCAGGGAGCACTTGTGCCACCTACTTTGATACCCTTGGGTGGCTTCCAACTGGCCCCATAGATTTGTGCATGTCTGTGTGGTACAGCAGGTTCTGAGCATTTCCCCTTAGATTCTAGGGACTTCATTCTGCCTCCTGTCTCTGTCTTCCAGGACAGGGGATTGGGTACCTGGAGAACAGGTAGTGGCAAGGATTTTTATCTGGCATGCATTTCTTCATTTTCATGAAACTGATGGTAACATACCAAAAAATAGCAGCGTCTTAGAAATTTTGATGGAATTTTAACAGAGATTGAGGAATTAATTCTTGACTTGAAAGCAGAGGATGATTGTTAGGAATCCCTAATAATGGCAAAAAATCAGATACAATAAGCTTTATTTAATCTTTTCTACACAATAAGATGCTGACAGAAATACGATATTCATTGTCTAATAAGTATTGCTCTAATTTCTTTATTTTTTCTGTAACCGCTAGCCATGCAAAAATAAATCCAAAGATTGTTCATTGGCTTTTGGGCAGACAGGCATGATATGCACGTTTTTTCAGTTGTGCAACTTACTACATTCTGTGTTTTGAATAATGAAATAAAACCTTAAAGTGTATTAATTTTTTTCAACTGCTTGTAGGGTGTGTAAAAAAGTGTTAAACCACAAGGTAAAATTCAGATATCCATTAAAACAAGGACTACCAAAATACTATAACATCTTGTTAATCTAGTATTAAAACACTGTTCTCTGGTCTGAAGCCTCTTCATGAAGAATGCTCCAAGTCCTTCACAGGGCCATTACATGATCTGTCTTCCATCAGAGTTGAACTCAGGGATTTTTAGTGTCAACAAATTAAACCAAATGTCATGTAACTGTCTTGCCTAACAGCCTTGCTCAACAGGGAGCCCAGCAAGCTCACTTCAGCTGAAATAACCTCAAGATCAACACACAGTTTCAGATATGCAAACCGGCAGAAAAGCAAGGTCAAGCAGGAAAACACTGAATGATTCAGTCTTGAGACAAAATTTCATGCCTAATGATGCTGATATACATGTATTTCTTCTACAACACAAGGAATAACCGTAACTCCCACAATTCAGTCCCAGTACATCAGGATCTGTGTTCATTGAATGAAAAGTTGATAAATCTAAGTAATAAGATGGACTGGCTATTTTATTTCTTTTTCTTTTTAAAAGTGGGCTGCTGTTATGTTGCTTCTGCTGTGACAACCAAACTAATTCCATCTTTGTCTGTTCATTACGATCTAGACAAACATGAAAAATTGAGGGGTTTGGACACTTCGGTTCTAATGATTATACTAACTATACTATTTAGTATTTTACTATTCTAAGCATGGCTTGAGATGATTTTTAGAGGAGGAGTTAACAGGATTTTTTAAGTTTGTTGCAGTGTTTTTAGAGTTTATTGTGTGCAAACTGGTGGTAGAAATCGTAAAATGATTTTATGAACAAGGAGAAGACAGAGTACAGCTACCTGAGAAAACTAATAGTAACCTGCATACACTGGGCACTGACTTTTCATATAAAGTTAGGAACACTTAACTGAGAATGAAAATACCTGATAGTTAAGTTCTGTCATTGTGGAACTGGGACTCCTGAAAAAATAGTTTTGGGTGACATTTTCAAAACATCGCACCTATGGTTAAAATTTCCAAAAGACTTTATGTATTTTTGAAACATAGTTTACATTTGAGAAACTATATAGAATTTAAAATCTCATTGCAACTCAATAATACATAAACTCTTCAGTTAATTGTGCATAAAAGAGAAATATGGGGTCTTGAGTTGAGTAGACAATTTTTGACATTTTACTTTTAATATAAACCCAAACCTAAAGAGCAAATATATTTTTGTTTAGGAGGATTACAATTGAACTATACTATAGAAAAACATATTTGACCACTAGTTTTTAAAATATTGCCTTCTGTCCTCCTGCCCTGAGTTCATCCATCAATAATTATGAGACCTACAACACATGCATAAAATGCCATACATTGATATCTAGAAATCCAAGTATGAAGATGTATCTAAAATACTTTATGTTTATTTCATTCACATATTACATGAAGTAATTCCTTACAAAGACTTGTCCTGTAATGTGATCTGATGTGTCCATTAAATCATAGATGAAGTATTAATAATTCATTTTGTAATAAGAAGTAACGCTTCAGCTTCTATTTATACTCTCTGAAATGTTTTTCAAGTATTTCTTTATCCTAATACGTGAGACAAATTAATAAGCACTAAAAAATTCCTTGTCTCTGCCACATTTTTTGTGGAAGAAAACACGTTTCCACTCATGTGTTAAAGAACCCCAGGATGCTTTATCTTCTGTTCAGATGTCCAGTTATGGTATTTTGCAAGTTTCAAAATACTGCAAGGGAGAATTAGTATCTCCATTATTGTTTTCATGTAAGCTGTTTTAAAATAATCTAAATAACATTTCAACTCCTGAGATTCTTCAAGTCAAGTTAAAATAAGAAGTTCAGAGGTGGTTTCAGTATCCTCTGACTATTGTGGGAAACTGCTTGTCTGAAAAGACAGTATTTCTTGCCCATTGCCCTAGCAGGATCAAACATAAAATCCCACATAAGACAGAACATCTGTTTATCCCCACAATCCCTTCTCCATTCATCCATGCAGGCTGGATGTATATCCATTCTGAGCTTTCTTTCATCCATCAGGAAGGAATTTTGGAAAGTTGTTAATACAACCTGTAGAGCTCCATGTGTAACTGAGTGACATTTTACAGCCACTGCAAAGCTCATGCTTGTTTTGAGTACTGTTTTCTTGCCCTAGTATTAACCGTCACTACAAATAGTTACTTTTGGGAAAATACACTCTTGCACAGCTCTGGATAGCAGCAGAATTTAAGGGGAGCATAAATTCTGACTGAATAAGATATTCTTAGCAGCAGCTGTCAGATAGTTTGATCTTTGTTCATTAGTAGCAGTATTAAATTTGTCTAAACAGAGCCTTTCCTAATTAGCTTTTTTTAGACAAAAGGGAGTCTTCGAACCCACATCATCCGAATTGGCTGCAGGGAGAGATTCCAAACTAGACTCAAGGTACCATATAAAATATTCTACTGTAACTCATCTTCTGCTTGTAATTCAGGTCCCTCCTAAGCTTATTAATGCAGAAGGAGTCCTAATGATAATATAATCCTCTTATGTTCATAATGTTTTTCTTTTGCAAGAAGTAGGGTAGAATTGCCACTGTGCTACCTAATGAGTCATTAAATTCATTTCTAAATAGTGAGAAAAAGAGGCCACACAGGCATAATTTAGGATTTTGCTTCAACAGTTTAACAGGATTTCTTGCCTGCTTAGATTTGGCCAAATAGTCTTTGAGAATCTTGATTTGTGAAAGATCAAGTAATTTTGCTTCTCATTGTGAAGATTTAACTAAGCTTATAATCCTAAAACAAACTGGTCTTAGAGAACACTCTACAGCAAATACAAACATTTTTGTCATGGCTGACACATTGAGTGATGTACCAGGAACTTCTGTCCTCATAAACGGTCATTGATTAGTCCTGATCAAACACTTGTTTTGTTTTGCCAGTGATTTATTACATTCATATTTAATGAAGGACTTACATTACTTAAATTTCACCTAAGACAGCACGAGTTACACATTTATGCTAAAATAAGGATGTGCTTTCGGGATTTTTTTAAGGTGGTCAGAAATTGTGGTCAACAAAATGGACATGTATAGCTGTATTGACCTATTTTCTTACCTTTATTTTCCTTCTATTCCTTCATCAAAATACTATTTCTCCTAGAAAAACAAAATAATGTTATCACTGTTGTCCTTATTTCTTTAATCTTCATGCATATATAATAAGATTTATTAATATTATTAAGATCTAAAAATAATTTATCAGTTTTTAAGCATCCACTATTTCATAGCAAATTTTTAAAATGCAGAAATTGGAAATAAATATACTTGTATTTACAAGCTACATCTTCTGAAAATCACTGGATTTGGGGTTTTTAATAGGAACCAAAATAAAATTTTCAGAATACAAGATTTATAGGATATATTAATTCTATCAAGACATTGAAAACAGAAAAAATAACCAAGAATGTAGAGCACCCTCATGAAAATTATGCTTAAATTGCCATTTAATTTTTCATTATTTATTTAATTATTCATTCATTATATTTTATTGTATTTATTGTGTTCCTAAGTTAGTTTTTTGTGTGTGTTACCATTCACTTTCAAATGCTTTTGAGACCTGCACTTCCTATATAGGGCATGTAGTGCATACAGTATCTGAGATTCCATTAAACACCTAAAGGCATTTTGAATCAAAATCTGTAATCATGTAGTCATTTTTAAATTAAGAAAACAACTTATGAGCATTCCCAGTTCATTAGTCACTAGACAGTTTCTGTATATATTCCACCTCTGCAGTTGGGACTGAGATCATTTGGGTCAAGCTTGCAAATGGTAAATTTCCAAAAATATATGCTTCAAGAGTTGTTAACAGTTTCAACTGGTCACCATAAAAGTCCTACATGAAGACTGACCCATTTGATGCATCAGCTATTTTTAACCTGTATATCCAGGCTCCACAGTCACACTGATCTCTGATTTCTGCAGTATTCTTACTTTAATAGGGAAGCCAGCCTTTGGAGCAGCTGTCTTGCCAGTGTTATGGACTGTTTGCCACATATTGCATATTTTGGGGAAAAGACCAATAGTGGCTGAGCATCAGTGGTGGAATCATTTCTGATGCCCACCTTGGGATTTCTGGTGGCTAAAAGGAAGGTGTTTCTCTAGTGAGTTAAAGAAAGTAAATATCAAAAGATCAGATATAATTAACTTGAGCTTATTCAAAAAAGTTAATTGAGTAATAGACAACTTTCATTGCATTCTTTGCAGCCATGTGGTCTAAAACTCAAGGAGTTCTGCCAGTGGTTTAAAAGGGGTACTAAAAATAATATCTTTTGGAGAAAAATCAGATACTCTTCCCATTTGTATCAGATAATGATCACTTCATCTTCCCTTGAAAATATGGATCTGAATATGGAAGGATGGAATATCTTACCATGCTTACATCAGTTGCCCTGTTTAAATGCTAAGTTTCTTGAGATTTGAACTACTTCTCATTTTTATTTTACTCAGGATCAGCATAGGTCAGTGAGACATATCTGTTGTATATCTATTAGCAGCAGTTTATGATAACTACTCTCAGCGAGTGCCAGAGTAAAATAAAAACAATTATAAAACATTTGCAAAGTTTAGTCATAACATTGAGAATAACTGCGTAGCTCAGCTAAAACAATTCCACTCTTAAATTCAAGATTTGTTTGGCAAGCAAACCTTACAATCTTCTTATTATGAAATGAAACCTGAAGATCATAAATGCAACTAGAACATTCATCAGAAAACATTTTGCATTTAATTGCTTGCTAGCTGAAACTAATTGCAATTCAAAACCCAGAGATTTACTTAAGAGACTAAATTGGAAAATATGTACAAACAGCTACCATGGGGACTATTCCAACATATCATAAATCTGGAAAATTGTAACTTGTCACTAAATGGATTCATTTGCTGTGGTGGTACAGTACAAGCAGAGACAAGTAGCAAAGGGAGGACATGGCAAGTATGTGTTTCAGTGATACAACTTAATAATTGTCTCTGGGGATCTGTACCTTTTGGGTGGTAGAGAGAGACCCTCATTCCCAAAACTCAAAGTGCCTTCCTGTAGAATTTCACATACACAAACCCTGTTCACATTTTGTGATCCTTATTTACTCAATTTCTAAAATAAAGTATAAAAACTCAATTAAAGGAACAGCATAACTTACTGTAGAGAACCTGCCTGGACCTTTGCACTCGAGGACTATCAAGTCCCAGACTGATTTCATGTAAATGTTTTCTGAATGGTCAGGACACACAGCCTACATCCTGTGTTGAGGCTAAGCATGCTTGTTATGTGTTTCATGTAAACTCTTGCGAGCTGCTTAGACATGGATATTGCTCCTGAAAGAATTTAAGTCTTAATTTTAAAATGTAACTGGATTCAAAAGAGGGCATAAGGGGCATACTGCATACAGTGCAAAGATTCCTGAACCAAGAAGTAGGGCTTGTTGGTTCTGTTAAACTCAAGTGTACATTTAGACGGTGCCTGGGTCCAGAGCTAGGCTGAGTTCTGAATTCTAACTCAGATTATTCCCATACCACCCCCCACAAGAAGCTTTAAGTAGCAAACTCTTCTTGGACTCAGAGCACTTGTATGCTTTCTTTGAAACTAGACCACTGTTCAGGATTTACTAGAAAAGCAAAATATGCAGCCAAACTCCTCATCTGATGAGGAGGGCTTCAGACCCGTTAGATGTTTGTATGAATGACATCAGCAATGGATTAACTACGACTATAGGTAACTGGGCACTGTCCCATGCTGCATAGCTGATATTATCATAGGAAATAAATCAATAGCCATGACCTATTAGATTTCAAGCTATTCAGGCTTCAATTAGGGTTAGTATTATTTTCTGTAGATTCCACAGTTCATTAGCAAGACTTGACAGACCTGACAGCTGGTGCTTTGGAGCACTGCTATATAGTATTCTTCAGTGACCTTGATGGACCTTTTAAATCACTTTAGCTCTGTTTTGGAGAACAGATTGTCCATGCTGAATTTATAACCTGCACTGCTACTGAGGCAGCTTTCTTGGCCAGCTTCTGTCTCCCAATTTCTGAACATCTGCTATTCAGAAAGTCTAAGTCATTACCTGAATACTGGATGAACTTACAGGTAGCCAAGTTCATAAGGACATAATTTGCTTCATTTCCCATATAATATAATGGGGTTAATATGCATTTTTTAAATTCCTAATATAGTGTGCTTTACAAAATGCAATTACTGAAAGTGAGCTTTTCATCATGTAAATATACCAGCACAGTCAGCAATGCCTGAAACTGCTACAGAAGCATTTACTGTCATGCCCTAGAAAAAATGAACTTTGGTTCCTTTACAGTCTTAGTTTTTTTGTTTCATTTCACTGTTGTTGTTTTCTTGCCAGCTAGCAGCATCTCTCTCCATAATCCTGCATTCTCCTGTGAGTCAGAACCAATTTTGTCTGTCACTGTAGATTTAGGATTTTTGGCCAGTTGCCCAGACACTCAGCAGAGTCACTTTTCTCCTTTGTCTTTCCAGTCAGTATGCACTAAGTGCTCATAAGTCACATTAACTAGAATTGAGGCAAAGCAACAAATTGAACAAATAAGTATAATGACTGGCAGGGAGAGCAGAGACCTGTTTATAATTGCTTGGTTTGCTGAGTACATGGATGTTAACATGACTCACTCAAGGGCAATTATTTTGTAGCTTCTGACAGGTGTGATATGGTATTGTTGATTTTGGCAGATGTCTCTAGTACAAATGCTCTAGTCGACCTTGAAAAATCTGATGTCAGCATATACAACCATGGCCGTGATGCTGATCCTTCTCTTCTATGAGAAATAAAATTTTAATTCTTTTCATCAATATTTTTAAAAAATATCCCTAATTTACTTTATTTCTTTGATTTTGTATGTTTGTTTGTTTCTATCTCTCCCAGAATCATAGAATTGTTAAGGCTGGAAACCACCTTTAAGATCATTAAGTCCAGCTGCCAAAATAGTATCACCACTATGCTCACCATTAAACCATGTCCTCAAATACCATATTCACATGTTTTTTAAACACTACCAGGGATGGTCACTCCACCATTTCCCTGGGCAGTTGCTTTACAACTTATTCTGTGAAAAAAATTCTTAGCATGTAATTCATACTTCTCCTGGTGCAATATCCCACTCCTTTTAAATATTTCCAGCAGATAATAGTGTGATTCTCCCCTTTTTGTCCACAAATGTTAACAGATACTTAAGAATTACCTTTATTCATGGTAACTCAAGTCTTTGGGGTGAAACTTTCATTTCTCTTGAGCTAATGTCTCAGTATTTCCCCATGAAGTTCCCACAGTATCTGGGAGCAGGGGTTACTCATGGCCCATGGTACTTTCTCTAAGTACCAAGCTCTGGCAACTTGTAATCAACAAAGCTTTGATGATTCAGCATGAGGATAGTGATTTGAACACCAAGAGTATTTTAAAATTACCTGATTGGATAAAAACAAATATTTAGCCCACCTTAAAAATCAAGCACTTTAAATGTATCTGGTTTTGATACAAAAGTGTAAACTTTCTTAAGTTTATAACTTGGTTTCTGTACACAGTCATTTCAGGAAAATTCAATTAATTAAACATTACTGAAAAGGTCCTTAAATGGAGACATAATTTCAGCTGAAATAAACTTATTTTTCTTACAGAGAGATATTTGAGGAATATTATTTTTTCTTTGCCAAGCTCTGATACTTATTGACCTTCAGGTGAGTGTAAAGTAGACTGCAGTTATCACTGCAGTTTTGTCCCAAAGTTTAAGCTCCCAGAATTTAAAAGAACCCAAGTGATATGGAAGAACCAAATACATTTTGTTCTCTAATTATGAACACACACTGATTAGAACACTTCGTCAAAATCAAAGACTGATTTCTTCCCTAGTATTTAAAGTGTACTATGATTAAGAACATTCTAATACACAGTAAAAAATAATTATCAAAATATACATTGGAAGCTTTAGCAAAGACAATGAAACCATTCCCCACATTGCAAGAAAATGCAGAAGAAACTTCTGCTGTCCAGAGAATGTTGCAGAGTGACTTAAATGAAATTCTTGCCTTACACAGCAGTCTTTCATAGCATGCTATAACTAGTAATCTACCCAGGATCAGAGCCAGAGAGGGATTAACCCACCACAGAAAGACATTCTATTTTCAGCAGCAGGCATAAATGCCTAGTGACTGAACACACTGAGCTTTGTGCAATATGCCACTGCAGTTTGCTGCTTGCTGAAAAAGGGTACTATAATTTATCTTAAGCTCATAATACTGTGTTGATGTATCACACCTGTTAAATTCATGTTAGCGCAGTGAACTGGTAAATTAGATACATATTCCAAAATCCTTCTTTGGTGATTCTTGCAGTTTAGAAAATACAGCTACATCTTAACAGCAGAATCAGACTCTTCCTACCATCTCAGAAGGTCCCTACATGTAGAAGAGAGTTGGCCAGCTGATCAATTTTTTTTTCCTCTATTAAACTGACTGTTGAATCATTTATTGCAAGTGACCTTAGTCCCCAGAGAAATATGCTTTATTCCTTGTAGTAGAATTCATGAATCTGATACAGGGATTGGAAAAATATTTCTGTGTAAGGGGCATGCATATAGGCTTTTGAATTTTCATTTGTGGCTTCACACATCACAATGTGTGTCCATGTACAGTAAGACTGCAGTTATTTCCCTGGAGTGTTCCACATCTGGCTGTGACAAGGCGTCTGACATAACACTGCAGTGGCTCAAAAAAGCTACTCAAAAATCAAGAGAAATGCTCATAGCTGAGTGGGAAATATTACAACTCTAATATTTTAGCTATATTGGCATAGAAGCATTTCTGATCAGCATTTCCCAGATGACAGACCAAGGGATATAACTGAGAGACTCCGAAGTCATCTTGAGAATAAAGTACTTCATGTTACTTTATGTAGTGCATATTACCCCCTTTTAATTTATTCTGGTTTTTCTTTGCTTTTATTGATTTTAAAGCACAATGAAGAATATGCTCTAGAATTGATGGGTCAATGAAGATCTCTGTCTAATGCAGGTTTTATGAAAGCAGCTCACAATTTAAATAAGACAAGAACTTGTCCTTTATCTAGCTTTGTTCATAATTAAACTGTTTCTGAAAATCATATACACTCATTTTAGTATACCTTAAAGTAATATTTCATAAATTAGATGTATTTTTCATTTTGTGCAGTAGAAGAATGATTAGTTATTTCCTATTCTGCTACATTTTCATAAATGTTTGTGATATTGTCTTAAGGCACATCAATTTATCTCTTTTCTGAACACTCAATTATTTACGTCGATTTGTCCAATGTTCATAACTCTTCACAAATATTATTCATATTCATTTTTATTACTGTGGGAGCCAGTACTTCTGTCTGATACACAAATATCAGAATTCTGCACTAATTTGGATTCCCAATTTCAAGTCCTTCAGCAATGAAATTGTAATTCTGTTCTTCTATGTAAAAAAGACAGGTTTTCCTTTAATTACAACTTTAAATGCCCAGCCATTCCAATTCAGTGATCAGCAAAACAACTTACATCTTCTGAAATGGATGATTGTGTGTTGAAAGCAAATCTAAATTTACACTACACAGAAACTATTTGACAGGGTAGAACTCAGGGGTAGAATGCAGTTCCCTAGAGTGACTGTCCATTTTTAAAATTTTTTTTAGCTTACCCATTCTCCTATATATCTCACAAATTCTCCAACAAATGGAACAGTTATCCCAGAGATAGCAAACTAATTCAGCCACAGTACAGATCTACCTGGTGCACTGAAGTAGGCATAGCTGAGGGGAAAATGATGTGTGATCATGTCATTTTAGATCACAACTCCATAGGTTACAAAACTAAAAAGACCCATCTTGATCATCTAGTCTGACAACCTTTATAGGAACAGGCCGTGGGAACGGCTCAGAATGAATTCTGCTTTCATAATGCATAAGTACAGAGGAACAGAACCAAAAATGTGTAAGCAACTTTCATTCTGACAGTCCACAGTTTTGCAGTGTAGATCTTTTTCAAGAGAGGAAAAAGGGTACAACAGTTTCATGTTTAAGTCCTAGTTGCTGTTTTTTCCAAAGCAATCAGAAATTCCATCTGAATAATCTATAAATATCCTCCTGATTCAATTTCCTTCCCTCTGGGGTGCGTAAAGTACTGGCTTTGTAGCGTGCCAGTGAAGTGACCATGTTGTCTCACTGTCCTAGATGCCAAGAAAGGGAGGCTATGGAAGCATTGCCACCAGAGATTAAGGTATGTCATTTGTGGGGCAGTAAAGGAGGTTGCAGAGTGGGATAGAGCGCTGGGTTTACAGCTGGGAAAGAGGGAGCTGGGATAGAAGCAGAAAGGGAGGTTTATTATGCTTGTTCTCTTCATGTGATGATTACCGTGTTCTCGTGTTATGGCATGAGTTCCTTGGAACAAAACCCTCTTCCATAACTATTTTGCTACTTTATTTACTTACAGACTAAGTAGTTTCTAAGGCACTTACCCATTTTAGTGGCAAACACCAAGGTCACTATATTAATTACCAGTGCAAGTTTCAGCCTCACCTAAGGAGGTGTTTGATAGACGGAATGTTTCCCTGTTGATTGTAAATAAAGAGCACTAAAACTTGGCGTTCTCTCCCTATGTATTAAATATCAAGATTGTGTGACAGTGCCTGGTCAGAATAGGGTGGACTGAGCACTAGGCAAAGAACAGAAGGAATCCCTGCTGCTCTCTGCATCGGCTGGATGAGTAGGTCTGCTGGGGTTCCTTCAACAGGAGGCAACACTGTGGGAGCAGAGGAAACAGCAGAGTAGCTGCCTCTACTGCCTTCTCACATCACATCTGCCCTCTGTGCCCAAGGTGCCAGGCTGTGCACACAAAGTGTGTACTGAGTCCCAGGCTTGCTCAGCCAGACAGATTTCCTATAAAGTTGTGCATAGAAAGTATCGTAAAAATCATCAAAGCTTGCAATTGTTGGCCAAATCTCACTGTCAGGCATACTTGAGTAAAGCTGGAATTAAATAGTCAGACATTTTTCAGATCTGAGAGAGTACACAATCTATTTCTCTCATCCAAATGTCTCATCTTTTAATCCAATCAGCCAAGAAGTTTGATCCCAACTATGCAGATTTGATTTGCAAAATCAAATGGAAATGGCCAGCATAAAGCCTGCAGTATTTTTTACCCACAGTCATCATGCAGTTAATGGGAAAGTAACAGTGCTGTTTGGGGGATGGGCTAAAGCCCTGCCGGAATGTTTCTTATCTAAGAAGGGAAGAGATCTTTCTTATTGCTGCTATTAGTCTGACAGCAATGCTGGAGGGACCGATTCAAATTTGAGAGCTAAATTTAATCTGAAATTATCAATACCCTGGAACTTGCCATGTCCCAAAAGATTAGGCCAAATAGCAGCATCATATATTCTGAGCTCATGTTGAAAACCACTGTGTAGTTACTAATTCTATTAGTGAGAGTGTATCTCCTCCTTCTCATCCATTTTCAGCGGATAAGCCCGTGCTAATGAATTTGACATTTCAGTGTTCAGAAAATCAATGGTTAACAACATACGCAAAAACCTTTGGAGCCAAGGAAAATATATATTTCATGTATCTGTCATAAGAGAAAACATTAATTTTTTAATCCAAATGGGTAATGCCTTTACCATCAGTAAGTAAATTTTTAAAGCCAGTATTTGTTCCTGACGTACAAATCCTTTAATGGCACACCGTGCATGAAGCTGTGTACTACAAGCTTAGGGGGGCATCCATGCACACACTCGTCTTTCAAGACCAGTTTTAGGTGTTTTCCAATCATCACCCTAGCACACATCTAAAAGTCACTGTGTCACTGGCACTGGCAGCTTGTCTTAGCTCAATACACAAAACTTAGCTTTGGGTTCTGAGCAATGTGACAAGCAGTTTAGATGAAGCTTTTTTTAGGGGTTAGATTATTTTTTCTATATTATACAAGAGTTTTCTGTATCACTTGATTCTTCCTGTATGGCACCTGGTATAGAATGACTGAATTATGTACAGAGGGGTTGATTTTTTCTGCTCTTATCTGGAAGCTAAACTATTGTGTACAGAACCACCAGACCTTGGGAGAATCACACATCATGAGTTATTACAAACTCATAGCCTATTCTTTATTTTCTTACTCAGTAGAAATGTGGACCAGATCGTTTCTTTTTTTACTCAGTAGAAATGTGGACCAGAAACTGTGGACCAGACAATGACCCAGATAAAGCAATACTAGCATCAGTATAATTTTAAGACAGGTTTTGGTGAAAAGGAGTAGTTTTAATTAAGAACCATGTACATTCTGCATTTCTAAGTCAGCCATAGTCATATACTCTCACCATGTTGAAATCAAAGTTTTGACTGAGAGTAAAAGAAATATGCAACCTCAACTGAGATAAAGGAAAATATACTCCATTGAATTCAACTGAGCTTTAGCACTTTCAGAATATTGGAAATGTTTAAGGAGTTTCAGAGTTGGAGTATATATATTCATCTTTCCAAAAATATATATAAATGAAAATACACATGCCGAGTATCTGCATATCTTTAGCCTCCAAGTAGTCTAACTCTGCATTGAAGGCAAAGCAGAGAAAAAAATCTGGATATACTCAGTGCAAACATCTAAAAGGCATAATTATTATTTTTTAAAGCTATGTCCAGATAAAAAAAAATTTCTAATATCAATCTGTATTGAAGAAGCATGAAAAGAAGGTTGAATGTGTTTACAGAAAGTTGAGACCCAAACTTGTTTTTAACTTTACTCTCTACTTTACATCCAGTTGCTGTACCAACTGCAGTAGCAACTGCTTGGCTTGGAGCCCTCTTTTGCTTCTCTTTGTTTTGATATGACTGACATGGCATTATGTTAAAAGTTCTTTCTCTCTGAATAGCTGGTTTGGAGATTGTGTAGAAGTTTTTAAAGATTCCCTAAAAAAAAGAGAGAGGGAAAAAGCTGAAGGTAAAAACCACCTGTTGTCTGTAGTACAAATTGTATCTGCCCCCTGCCCCCCCAAAACCCCACATTTTCTTTGAAACTGTTGCCTCAGGCCTTTGCCTAAAGGTTTCTTTATATGAAGGGTGTCCAGTTCTTAACACTGTTGCCCACCAAATATGGGAGCTATTTACATATTCTATAGAGCAATAAAAACAAAGTTTCTTCTATGCTTCGTAACTGGCATCACCACCAGACTACCCAGTGACAAATGTCTACCAAGATCTAAGCTCTCTTTTCTGACTTATAAACAAACAAGCCCTTCCACTCCAAGATGTAACTTTGCTATCCACGATCAGTCTGAGAATGCACTACAGCCATTATTCAGAGCATCTGTTTACCAGCCCCTTCTTGTTCCATTGAAAGTCAATACCACAACTGCCTTAGTTTGCAATGTCACAGCAAAATTTGCTCTGGTTCTGGTCAGCTGCTGATACCTAAAAACAATCCTGCATGGCTTTTTACTTTTGCAGGACATATAAGAGAAAAGAAACAAGTACAGCAAGAGGACAGCAATGTGACCTTCTGCAGCATCTCAAAAAACTTTAACAGCAGTGTAAATCCAAACTCTGTCTTCCTGCTGAAGAGTCGTGGAGGTTACACTCTCTTTCTGATTCATGGCTGATCCCTGTGTTTTCATCAATGTACCGTCCTATACTTGGTCTTGTGTGTTGGTAATAATCACCCACCTTCCGGATCTGACCCAACACCCATACTTCTGTAAATCTGTATTTCTCTGTCATGTAATGCACAGATGTTCAGAGACACTATGGTTTATCCCCCAAAGAAGCAAAATTCTCTAGCTAACACAGAGTACTCAGCTAGTATTCAGTTGGCTGACAGAGACACAGTATGCCATATAAATAACCTGATAAAATGATCAAATATCATTCTGTTACTGACAAAGGCAAAAAGCAACCTACCAAACCAAATACAGCCAGGATCTCATCATAAATGTATTTCAGCCATTTAAGTGGGAGGCAAGAATGTGAATTCCTTTTTTAAAGCAAAAATCACTATGTCATAATGATACTTAGTGATTTTTTCAGAGTCAGAAAAGGAACTCTAGTCCGTAGGATTCTCAGGAATACCCTGAGAGAAACATGCAAGCATAAACATAAAGATGTAAGGAAGCTTTAACTAGCACATGAATCAGTATTTGGTGCACAGGAGAGTTTTCAATTGAGCATTTAAATACAGGGATTTAGTTCCCTAAATATAAACAGCCTCTACTGAAAAACTGGGTTAATAACAATATGTCTGGAAAAGTATTTGACATCCAAGTATTTTTTCTTGCAGTCTGTCACGTGCCACTCAGTGCTCTTAGCCCAACATGAAACTGGAAGTCTGTTTCCCCAAAAAATGCAGAGCCTGTTACAACTTTCATCTGTGCCTGCCAGAAAACTCTGACTGAGAGATTTAATGGCTGCCGGTTCCGCATATGTTTCTGTCAACGTGATCCTCAACTCCAACTGTGTCTTACAGAGAAATGCTTGAACACATGAGAACTACAGCTGAGCTGCACAATGACAAAGGCAAAGCTGACACAGTGATCTGGTTTTAGAACAGAGATAATATCTTA
This sequence comes from Acrocephalus scirpaceus scirpaceus, assembly GCA_910950805.1. Lineage (NCBI taxonomy): Eukaryota > Metazoa > Chordata > Aves > Passeriformes > Sylviidae > Acrocephalus > Acrocephalus scirpaceus. Next base: position 29,499,408 of record OU383780.1, read on the forward strand.
ATTCATTATCTAGAATATAAAACATACTGCTTGAATAGGATGCCATGATTCATAGCTGGATTGCCATCATGTATGCTTTTTACATAAGGCAGCAAATAGATTTGATAAGGCTCTCTTAATTATTATCTGTTAATTTATTCTAAGGGCTATATTGCATGAATTCACAAAATGAAATCTGGTCCAACTTGCTTTACTGGCTGTGCTGCTGGCTCACCTACTCTACCTCTCAGTCAAAATTCCTTTTTTTTTTCTCTATATGGAAATTTCTCATACCATGAATCGTTAAGCAAACATTAAGGATTGCCTACAATATTCTGTAAGACCTAAAGAAAAATACAAATCACATTCCTTCTCTTCATTCATTCCTTTCAAAGGGGTGAGTTTACAAGTGCAGAGCTCAGCAAAAGAGGCTTGATAATTTAAGAAACCATTCGAAAAACAGCCATCAAATCTGAATCAAAACCACGTTTTTGTTTTTATTTCAAATCAAAACCTGGTTCATAAACTCCCAATAAATAAATCCAGCTGTCATGCTATTCTAATCTCACTGCCGACTGATAATGAAAAGAGAAATCTTCTTGGGCAGAGCAGGTGTTAGAAAAAAAAGGAGCCAGTCTGAGCCCCAGGCCCAGTACATGGTTATGCCCCTGCTGGGTTAAGTTACGAAGAAATCCAAATCATTCAGTCTGTGGGTGAAAGGAGGGAGAGGCCCATGCCTTTCCTTCTCCTTAGGCTCCTCATGAGACTAACACTGCCCCTCCTCTTTGAATATGGTTATCAACAAACCCATCTCAGAACAGCAACTAAGGGATATTCATGATGACAGCAGCTGCAAAGTTGTTAAAAATATACAAAATTTCATTGTGTGGGTGGAAAGATTGCCCTTGCTGAACAGAAACAGAAATCCTAGTGCCCTGATGTTTTTGGCTACAGTGTGCTATATTTTGACACATCATCTAGAAACCCCAATCCAAGTTGTGCTTGTTGTCCTAAAATCTTTTAAATACAATGTTTAAAAATAAAAGTCTGAGGCCACATTTTTTCCCCTCTTGAACAAGGCTCTCGTGTTCAGAGATGAGACAAGAGAAATGATTTTTCCACCTGCTATCAATACACCAGGCCAAGCTGCCTGGGGTAGCTAAAAAAAAGCATTCCACAACTCCACATGGATTTCAGTGGATTGCTTAACAGAGCCAAGATTTGCAGCTTTCAGCTGCTCCTGTGGGTTTGTGAGGCAAAGTGCACAGAAAATATCATGCCAACCATTCCTTCAGAGCAGATGGGGAGAGGCATATTCACTAATTATCACAAAACCTGTTATATATGTTTAAGTCTTTTTTATAAAAACAATTTTCTTTTCAGCCATTTATTGAACAGCTACTAAACTGAACCTCTGCTCAGCAGTATGTGACTACAAATCAGGATTTTACTCTCTCTCCAGGATCCAGTTGGACAATGAATGACAATGACCACATGCTCCCAACTGACAGAGAAGTCAGTAACTCTGACTTCTAGCAGTCTTTCTGACAGCTAAAATTTTCTAATATCTTATGGTTCCATATTTCTGAACGTACAGTTAATTACAGCTGATGCAGAACTTGATATCTAAAAGTGGAAATTGTTTTGTTTAGCTTAGTTTATTTTTCCATAGTGACATAAACTATGTGAAGAAATGCACTCAAACCAAACTAAGATGTATGTCATGTGTAACTATCATTTCATACTCATACTATCATACTCAAAGCTGTACTTTGCTTTCTAGCCATATATCCATGTCTGTAACCTTGAAAAAGATGTGGGTCCCTTGTCCCCTCCAAAAGCTTCTGAAAGCACCTAAAGAAATTTGAAAATAAGTGTCTTAAGACTCAAATCACATTTTCTACCATTGAAGGCAAGCAATACTTGAAAATGTGTGTACCTGACAGTCATTTTCCCTTGCTCCTAGCCAAAGGTAATGACTGTTAGATTTCATGGGCAAGTAGTGAAGAAACAGCAAATAGCTATGCATCCTCTCAAAATCACTGCTGCACTCTGAAATTTTCTCATCCATCATAAAGCTAATATACAAATGACTTAAAATATCAAACACACAAAGACAGCCCAGTTGTGTGGTTTCACAGTTTCCAGGGTGTTGGCTGCAGGAGGCAGTGCCACAGAATGAATGAGCACTGTGGGACCTGTCTGCATGGGCTCTCTTTGCACATTATTCAGTCAAGGCTGGGTTGTGCTGTGGTTTTTACCTAGCAAACCTCCAGTATCCCTTTTGCATTTTCATCTTCCACTGAAATAGCTGAAAGGGTTTGAGATAGCAACAGACTCCATTCCCTATGATTCAACCTGAGGTTCCACTCCCAGCAAAGACTACTTACTGTCACATTACTGTAATTTTTAATAGTTACTAATAAAAATGTTATTAACACATTGCAGCTATTCCATTTTATATTCCGTAGTATATGCTTCACTGATCCTTTTTGCATTTTTCCAATTCCTGTGTTTGTCTCTATTTTAAGGAATATTTTTACTGAATGAATTTATAACTATTACATCTTAGTCTTTTATAAGCTGGATTGTTTACCTTCTATATTTCTGTTACTTGTATTTTCATTCATTTCTTGCATTATCTGCAATGTGTTCACTTTAAACCGCAAAACTTCTTGATGTTTCTGAAAGGTTCATTTTAAAGCAATAAATAAAAATAGCCTAAGACACCATCTTGTGTCCTCAAGAAACAGTATCATTTGTTTACAGTTAAGAATCATGACAGCAGTTGCTTGTAGTCCAGGATCACACTGATTATTATGCCATGGTATCATAGGAATTTCTCTACTTGTATTACAGATTTATTAGAGCTATCATTTAGAATGAAACTGTCTGCATGAAAACTCTGATGAGTGAAATAGGTACTGACACCTAAGCCTTGACACCTAAAATAGTGAGAGAAACTGCAATAGAAGCACTCAGAGAAATAATACATTTCCTACAAAAAAAGAAATACCCTGAAAAGCAGGAAGATAATTTGTCCCAGGAGCAGCAGAACTGCAAAAGCGTGGTTTCCTGTAGATATGTAACCTTTATCCCAATCTCTCTCCTGCTGCTTACCTTATTAGGATGATTACAGCTCCTTCTGTCTTCCTTTGAACCCTCCACTGGGGAAGAGACAGCATGAGCTGTGGCCTTTACCAGCTGCATTTGCACTGATTGGCTATGGAGTTATTCTTAACTAGATAGTAAGTCTGGCAGTGGGCGCTCTTGTCTTCCCTCTGTTAATATTCTCAAAACTGCTAGGATATTAATTGTCTTTGGGATTCTCCTATCCTTTTTGAAATCACTCTATAGGCTAAAAAACTGCTAGATGAGGAATAGGCTCAGTAGTTAGACATTCTGCTTGCGTAAGCCCATTGCCTTTGGGAAACCAGTCTAAGAAATGTTACCTTTCTCTTGGAAAGAGACAGCTGCAGCACTGTTAAACTGGAATGGTTCAGGAGTTAAACTTTACAAAAATCATTTCCAGTAGTCACCTAGTATTTAGCTAGTCTATTTTGAATAGTACAGAGATAAGTACTCTTAATATATCTTATTCATATAAGCAGAGAAAGAAACTTCAATAGGAATCTTATAGAAATGTCAATCTGTTGTTTGAGCTTGATATCACAGGGTAAAATGAAGTTAAATAACATAGCCAGTGTCACCAGTAGAGCTGAAGGCTTCTTACCTTCCACCAAAGAAGTGAGAGTGATTCAGCTTCATGTGATTTTCCAACAAGAACAAAGGGCATGTACAAACTGGGTGGACTGGTGGAAGAGCCAAGCATAATCCATAAGAATTACTTTAAAGGATGTGCCACTTTGCTCCTCTGATACAGCTTGATATTCACCACTCCTGCAGCCAGCATGAATTCCACTTCTGTTGTCAAAGCTGTGTCATGCTCTAGAGCAAGAGACATCTATTTTAAGTCAGTCATGGCCCAGAAGAAGGCAAGGCTGTGCACTGTCTTCTGAAAAGTAGCTTGCACTGTGTAAAGTTGAGGTATATATCTTGTATGAGCTCCATTTCACTATCTTTCTTGCCTCAGAAGACAGCACAAATTTATTTCAATGCCAAAATTTGATCAAAGGTAGTAGGCAGTGATCTAGTACATGTAAGTAATTTAACTTATTCAGGCTCAAAAGTAATTCTAGGAGCAGACCTCCATACAGAGTGAAGTGACTTATGGAAATGAGTGTTGAAAGAGATGGAATCCAAAGGGCTACTAATGAAAGATAGACTGAAGCCAGGAAAGTGTAAGACTTTGAAGAATAAGGAGAAGACAGAAACTGGACAAAGAGGCTGAAGTAGCAGGGAAGCATGAAAAGTAATCTGTAAGATTTAATGAAGATTACTTTAGTACCAAGGACCTGGAGACAGAAAGAAGTGCAAATCTTATCATGTATCGTGTAATTTATAGCACAGGAGACTGACCTTTGATAAAGGTCATGACAGGAATAGAGAGATCAAAAATTGTGGGACATTAATGTTGATATTGGTTTGCATCACAAAATATCATATTGGAACCAGGTTATACATCTGTACATATTCATATACGTAAGGATAATTCTTAAAAAAATAAATACAGTTACTGCCCCAAGTAAAACTTTGTTAACCTAAATACATGACCTTTACAAGATGTACAGGCCATGAATACAAAAGCTACACTTTCCCAATGTGTCATCTCAGCTTCCAGCAGTTTGCACTTTAAAGATGTCCTGAACCAGAGGTTAAACTGAGATGATTGTTTTTAAAGTATCAAGCAACTCTGCTTTAACAAATCTGTCAAATTAAGGGTTTTTTCATTTAGGGCAAAAAAATGTTTCTTAGCAAAAACAATTCTAAAATTTCACAGAAAAATGTACAATTATCTAATGTGATTATTTTAAATATGTTGCTTTTGATGTGAAGTCAATATTAATAAACAATAAGCTTAAAGAAAAAATATTTTAAAACAATTTTCCTCCTCATATATTCTTATGTTAGTGTTTCTTTTACTGTTGCACTTACTATTCTAAGTAATTGCTGACTAAACTGGGGGAGTGTTTCCATTTTCAATAGCTATCACAACTTGGGGAAACATACCTCAAGAATACTTCTTTTTTTCACAGAAACACAAACTGGGTAAGGTTGGAAGGGACCACAGTGGGTCATCTGGTCCAACCTCCCTGCTCAAGCATGGATATCCTAGAGCACATTGCATGGGATTACTTCCAGATGGTTCTTGAATATCCCCAGTGAGGGAGACTCCACAACCTCTCTTCTCAGTCACACACACAAAGTAAAGCTTTTATCTTATTACTGCTGCAAAACTTTCTGCCCATTGCCTCTTGTCCTATTGCTTGGCACCACCACAAAGAGCTTGGCACAATCCTCTTGATATCCTCCCTTCAGACACTCACAGACATTGATGAGGTCCCCCCATAGCTGCCTTTTGCAGAGGATGAACAGGCTCAGCTCCCTCAGCCTTTCCTCAAGAGAGAGATACTCCAGTCCCCTCATCATCATCACAGTCCTTCACTGGACCTGCTCCAGTAGCTCCATGACTCTCTTTTCCTGAGGAGCCCAGGACTGGACTCCAGATGTGGCCTCACCAGGGCTGAGTACAGCGGCAGGATCCCCTCCGTCAACCTATGGCCATGTTGTTCCTAATATAACAAATCTAATCATTGGCCTTCTTGGTCACCAGGGCATACTGCTGGCTCACAGACAGTCTGTTGTCCACCAGGGTACCCAGGTCCTTCTCTGTGACCCATCTTCACAGAGCTGTTCTTCAGCAGCTCAGCCTCCAGCCAACAGTGGTGCAGGGGTTATTCTTCCCCATGTGCAGGTCTCTGTGCTTGCCTTTGATGAATTTCAGACAGTTCTTTTTTGCCCCTCTCTCCAGCCTGCTGAGAGGTCCTTCTGCAGGGCTGCACAGCTCTCTGGGGTATGGGCAACTTCTCCCAGATTAGTGTCCTCAGTCGGCTTGCTGAGGAGGGATCTGCACCTTCAACCATGGCACTGATGAATAAGATACACTATACTGTGTCATGACAGTTTACATTTTACTGTTTAAATAAAAGGGGTTTTTTCGGTCTAGAGAAAAATGAAGTTAAATGTTCTAAAATGCTTTATAAGCATTCTGGAAAAAGGTTTATTAAAAAAAAGAGAATATTTTCAGAATATTATATTATTATATTATATTATAATATTATATATTATATTTCAGAATATTATATTATTTATAATATTCCTTTTTACATCTAGAAATCAGCTGCAGGAACTTATAAATAACAGCAGCACAATAACGTGGAGGGAAATAGATGTTGGGGGCATACTCTCCTGAGTGCATGGAATTCTTAGCTATAGTGGAGAGAAAGAATATGGAAAAAACAAAACAAGCAACTTCTTAAGGGATGCCCAAGAGACAATTGCAGCTATAAAACAGGATGGAAGACAGAATTTGAGAGCCATTTGCTTTGAAAAGGAAATTCAAGCATTGCGAATGGAAGGGGTCAATCAAGGATATGGTGACTGTAAAGCACTTAATCTAATCCAAAGACTTCACCCCAGTTACAGCAAATTCCAGAAAAATACACAGGTATGAAACAACGAAGAATAAATGTAAAGCAATAACTAATGTTTTATGACTGACCTCACTGGACTCTGTAATAGAACTTTCTTTTACTTTATGATAATGTCCTAAGCAATAAAAAAAAAAGGATGAGTTATCTCCTCTCTCAAATAAAAGCAATGGTGGAATTGGGTTGCATTAATGATTTCTTCATCCGACAACCCCAGAAGTCTACACAAGAACAACAAAAAAAATTACTGAAGGATTTTTATTTTTAGTTTTCAAAAACATAGGCTAATATGAGAACAAAAATTCAAATAATGTATTTCTAGGTGCATTTAGTTATTTATGCTTAAACTGGTCATTTTTGGCACCAACAGGTGGAGTGTTGGAGCCTTACAGCCTATACTACCAAGATGGTTATCTATAATTTGTCATTCAGTGTCACAGGGAGCATACAAGGAATGTGATTTAGCTAACATTTAGATGGCTCAGTCCCCAGCAGACCTTAGTTATGCCACTTTACATAAATGAGCATAAGCAGACATGACAATGAAACTCCTGCTTTACCAGCTGCTAAGGAAAAATCTATTGTTAGGCAAAAGACTGTATCATAAGGCAGCATAGATCCATCTGTGTTGTTCTATTTATGTGGTACAAATGCAAAAGGAGTGTTGCACATCATCAAGTTTCATGTCATTTACTGTGGGAGGAGCTGCACCCCATCCAAACTAAAAGAAACCGTCACCATCAGCATATGAGAATCACAGACACTTAGCACAGATGTGGTATAAAAATGAAAGCAGACTTGAAGGGTGATGAAATGGGGAGCAAATGTACTTTTTTACACCTCCTGAAAGGCTATTTTCTTTTCAAGAAAGATGTTAGTAAAAATTTTAATTTTTGTCACTTCTTATTTAATCAGCATCGGCCTCACAGCTACTGAAAAAGGTCACAGTTATTCTAGGCCTACCATTTTTTTATAACTGACCATTCATAATAAAAAGTCACTTAAACAGACTCTATTTCATATACCATACTAAATAACTTTCTCCTTCTGGTAGAGATCATAGAAGGTTCACATTGTTAGTGCATGTCTCTATCTTCTCTAGGAAAAGTAAATAGATTGTCAGAAGCAAAATGTAGCAGAAATAAATTATCATAGTCCATGCAGTTTACTGCAAACCCAGTTTAGAGCTCTGGATTTTCCCCCTCTCATTGTGTTAAATACTAAGAACAGAGAATGTTTAGCTAATCTTTTCTTCTGGACTAGTATGTCAAAACTGTCAGAAGTGATACAGGAGCAAGAATTTGTATCCTCCTGCTTTAGATGTTCCAAACTCTGACCTTTTTATGCCCCCCTTTTAAAGTCACACACATACTCCTAGTTCCCTCTTCTCTCCTACATTAAACTTCTGGCCCATCTCCAGAGCAGAAACTGCAGAGTAAGGAGGAATGAAGCGATCTCCTTCAAGTGAACTCTTTTATGTGGGCTGAATTTAATGCTCACACTGGATAGCCTTTCTAGTGCAGGATAGTTCTGGGATATGAATCAACCCTTCCCCAGGCACAGGGAAGAACAAAGGATAGGAATGCAGCCGATGAAGAAATACTGTCTTTTTCTTGCCCACTTTTTCAATGGAGAAATGTTGTTTGTTTTTAAATTTCTTGATGTCCTGTCTGACAAATTCCAGGCTTTGCTTAAAAAAGCACAACTTGAAATGGATGGAAACACCTAAAATGCTCTAAAAGTGCTAATTATTCTGCATGATGGAACAATATTAAGAGAACAAGAAAAAAAGTAAAGTAATGGTTCTATAGTAAGCCAAAAATTAAAGTGATGCCTCTCATTCCAAAATAAAGAGGAATAAAAATACTTTGTCTTATTTTCAATGCTTTTCCTTCCATTTGCCGTAAATGTTCTTTTGAACACTTATACAAGCAATTAAATCATAGTACTTTCAAAATGTACCAATACAATTGTTAATTGCATTTGTATGGTAGCCAGAGCATAACAGTGTTTTTGTTTAATCAACACAGTACATTTGAGTACTTCATATATGGCAAACTATTTGAAAACCGTAAGTTGTACAGACACGTTATTTCATTGATATCATGTAACACAGGAATTCCAGACTTTCTATGTCCCTTTATGCAGAAAATGAGGTGTTTAAACCTATCAGATAACGAATGCTAGCATATCATATCCTATCTCGTTGCAAAAGTTGAGCTTCAAGGCTGTTTTTAATTGCAGATCCATATTTCAGCTCCCTCTCTTTCTTCAGTTTCACATCATTTTGACTGCAGCCACATACAATTAGTGTTTATATCCACATACCAACAAGTCATACAAAACAGAATACAAATAATTGTGCTTCTCACTTTTCGAGCTGCTCTGCAATGGTCAAGAAGTTTTCTTTTTAGCAGCAGCCAAGTGGTTCCATGTGTGCAGTATAGTTTCAGCCCGCCACACAGCCTCATGAGGCTTTCTAGGTGTTACCTCAGAAACTCAAAAATTGAACCATCGATGGAGCTTTGCAAGTCAAAGGCAAGCAGTATCTGCCTTTTCCTTCATAATTCCTGATGAGTCTAATGTCTGCAAGCAGTAGTGAGGCCCCTATCCAACCTCAACCTCTTCACTTCGTTTGTTAACGAGGTGTTCCAGTCCTATGACACAGTTTGCTAGTTTTGTCATGGATACCTCACTACAGATCAAGGAAAATTCCTACAGCACTTAGTCAAATGCTTTTGCAAGTAAAGGTTTTTACGGTTTTACCTGGTCCAGAGTGCATGTTGACAAGCACAGAGAAAGAGCAGTCTCTGTGCAATACTTTTGATGAACACTGTACACACACCACTTGACAGGTCCTTAGACAATTTCATTTTCAGTGCTAGAAGCAAATTAAATCTTGTCCATGAGTTCTCACTATTAAGAGATTACGGCTTATTGTTAAAGATGAGCATGCATTCCCTCACTGTCATCATTTCCTCAGCACAATGCAGTGTTATTAGGAGTCCTTGCATGGCATTCAATGTTCAGACATCAGATGTCTCTGGGCAGTTTACCTAGAGAGAAAGTATCACATTAAAAGATCAGAGTGCTAAGTACTGGGAACAATTTAAGTGCAAATGTCATATGTAATAGTTCTTAATCAGTTTGAGCTTTTAAAAATGCAGCAAGATACATATCCTACAGTTCTGTTTTGGCTCTGACACTGCATAGGCAAGGTCATTTCAGGTGATCTATATATAGAGAAAGATCTTAGTCTCTTGAATACTATACTGAAAAAACCCTGCATAATTGACTGCTACAGGGAGTGGATCCAGCTCATTATTTGAATTACACATCCATCTGTTTCAGTCAGGATGGCTTACAAAGAGCTTGCAAGAGCTAGTTGAAATTGTCAAATAGCACATAAGATAATTTTAAACTACAGAAGAAGTTTAATATGCACTTACTTCTGTGAATCAGCAATTTTAAAGGAGAGGGGGAAAAAGTTTATTTTGTAATCCAGAGATTTTAAGGAGCTTATACCATCCTCTTTTTGCCCCTACACTATCCATTATCCTGAGCCAGGATTTTAAGTATTCCTTGCCCCTTTGCTTTCTAATTAATTTACTGTATACAGTTTAGCCTGTCAAGCCATTTTTCAGTATTAAATATTAAAACAGTGTTTTTAAATCATAACTTACATAAAGAATATATTAAAAAGATATGTCTTTTGCTCATGCATTTCTCTAAAATATTATAGAAAGGAAGAACAAAAACATTTTTCGCTATAGACTCATTACATTTTATCAGCATTCAATTTCTTCATGTTTTGACTACTAAGAGATTAGGCAGATTTTGACTATGATTTTATGCAATCTGTTAATATGGCTCACATAGAGAAATATCCATTTACTGTCTTCTTTTCCTTGCTCTTTGTATTAGGTGCTCTAAGCTGAGGCCCCCACTGTGAGATGCTGAGGTGCAATCCACTGTGCCTTCCTTCTGATCTTTTACAAAATCACAACCTGATTTTCATAATCTTGACTTTCTTATGATCTCAATGAGAACCATTAGTGCAGTTTACTTTCTGCTTTATTTTTTATTGTGTACATATAATGTTTCAAACCTCTGATTCCCTTAAACTCCAGATCCTTATAAATACCTTGCTTTTATGATTTTTAGTCTAGATGCTAAATTCAGAATGTTGAAAAGTATATTGCTCTGAAAACTTGCATTTTCCAGACAGCCTGAGAAAGTACCTCAACTTCTATACATATGTCCTGACATAAAAACAATAACTGAAATAAAAGGGAAGTTGGGTAAACATTTTCAGATAAGCTTTTAAAATTACAGGAGGAAAGCTGATAAAGCCAGAATAGTCCATATACTCTTCCTGTACCTTCAATTCAAATAGAGCTTATTCTTAACCTTATAAGGTTATTTTTCATGTGTGAGACTATTAATTGCTATTAAGACTATTAAGTTCTTCCAGTTCTGCTTCTCTATCTCCATTTGCTTATGTTTGCTGTGGCGTTTAGTTTGAGTACAATGTGGTAGAACTTATCTTCCAACCCAAGTCATTAGAAAATGTGTCTTAAAAGAGATCCAGGGGATACCTCTCCTTCTAAACACCACTAAACCTCTGCACTTGGCCTTGCTATTTTTATTACAAAAAAGCTGAATTTCCCCAGACCTACTTCAGGCCACTCTTACTTGGGGATACTTTTGCATCTTTTAGATAATAGATGAGGTGGGAATTATCCAGTAAATATGCACTTGTGTCATCTATTATTAAAATTCACAGACACACCAGTTTATTTCTGTCCAGAAGAATGGATTGAGATAACATGAATTTCTCCTTTTTTTTTAACCACAGAAAATATGTCAACCCTAACCTACCAAATATGCCTGTCTTATCCTTCATTCTTTGGCCTGCTAGGAGCATGCTAGCTCAATAATTAAGTATAGCAACCTTGTTATTCACACAGAGATGAAGTGCAAGGACAGTCATTTATGATACCACCCTCACAGTATTTTTGTCCAGTTAACAATAAGACACGGGTGTCATGAATCCTGGTCTACAGTTTCAAAATTGCAGTGGAGAAGTATAACAGTTAACATTTCCACCCCACAGAGATATTTTCCCAATAGAAAGGTGCCTATTTTTCAGATGGGGCTACCATTACCTCTTTGATGGCCCTCTTTCAATCACATGTTGTCATTAGAACAGGTCTCTTACACACCTGCAAGGTCACAAGCCTCCACAGCTCAAAAGAGACAGGACAACTTGCAATATCAAATGAACTCATATTCTTCAAAAGGGAGCAGAAACAGAAGTGCATTTGAGAGGTGCAAAGCATCAGCATTCTGCACTGCCCAGGCTCACAATATTGCTTCTGAGGGTCAAGATACAAAGATGAACCCTGAAGAAGAGTCAGACTGCCTCTCTGTCTCCCACTTAGTTTTTAATTACTGTTGAGAGAGCAAAATAACTCAGTCTACTGACCTGCCCATGCCTTCATTCACCCATTTTTTTTCAGTTATTTTCATAACTTGCTTGAATAAGCAATATCTTAAAACAAGCCTTTGAAATGGCTTACAGAGAACCAATGCTTGTCATTCAGCAGGCCAGTGTTCTTGCTCACAAGTCCACTTGCCCCAAAGAAACTGCAAGGTTAGACCAACCCTAAGCCTTTCCTCAGCAGAATGGCAGGTTTCCAGATTGACAATGGACTGCAGCTGATAATGCCTACTCTTCCAGCTGTGGTGAAGGACAGAAAATGCTCATGTGAATCCCTCTTTTTTTTATGTTAAACTGAAATGAGACCAAAATATAAGTAAATGCACTCAGCAGAACCAGGGTCAAATGGATCAGCCTTGATTTTAATCATAAAAATATCATAACTGTTGCAGGCCATTCTGCATAGTGGATTTGGGAAAATGTAGAGACTGGAGGTGTTCACACAGTGTATATCTCATATCCATTTTTTCCTATCATTATAAAGGAAAATTGCTGCTTCATGTAGAGTCTGAATCAGAACAAAATTTCTGAGTTCAACGTTTCTTTCTATATTGATTAGGTTCTGTACTGAGCTAAACTGTTCTGATTCATTTGTAATGGCACACTATTTAGTGCAAATGTCAGATGGTTCATTCTTAGAAATACAGATATTATACAATATCTGAGACAAACAAAATTTGTGCTGTCAACAAAATTTCTCAAGAAGTTTCATTCCCTGAGAATACAAGGAAGAGCAAAGAACATTCTTATCTCTAGTTCTCTTTCTCTTCAAATATAGACACTGGTGACAGAGAAGAAATCTTACTCAACTATTCTGAGTAATAATTAGGGTTCTGAGAAATGCATACCTAAAGACAAGACAGTTTTCAAGCTTTTAGTTTTCAGATTGAACACAAGAAAAAAGTTTTTGCAAACAACCAATTCCGCTAAAAATAGTATTACTGAAAAAATCTATTCAACAAAATTGCAAAATGAAACATACTATAGACTTTAGTTTCTACTAAGCTTAATAAAACTGGACAAATAAATATCCGAAGTCATAGGCTGCAGCATGGAAAAGTATTTAACCATACCCTTTTAGGAAAGTATTCAGATTCAGGAGGTCATTTAAGTATTTGATCAGTTTAAGGTACGGCTTAGTCTGGTGATTTTCCTTCAGAATTTTGACATGGCATTATCTCAGTTGTTTTTCATTGGAACACCTAAGACACTTCAATAGCAGAGCAAAAGACATCTGAATGCTTTTTGGAATACACGTTTAACACCAGTTGCGTGAAAAGGTTCCACTGGCTCCTCCAGGCTGTTCAGCATGGTGGCAGAGCTACTACTACCTTTTCTCCCTGAAGCTTTGGATTCAGGCTCCTCACCTGTTCGTTTGAAACAAGGAGTCAAATTCAATCCAGCATGGATGTCAGCCTGCTCATTCCTCTCACATTTCTGGGTACAGACTATTTAGGCTGCCAATCCAATAGGTAGCTCAAGTACAATGCAAGAAAAGTGTATTTTTTCTAAATTCTTTATTCAAAGAAAATCTTTAACCAATTTAACAGGTTAAAAAAAAAAAACATAAAAATTTCAGACTGCTTTATAGGTATGGAAAATATCAGCTTGTAAGATCCTAAGATTGAGTATTATGACCTTTAAAGCAGACACTCAATATTCTATGGAATTGACCAGTTTGGAAATAAAAGATTCAAAACATTCTGAAATGCTCTGAAGAGACACTTGAAGTTCAAGGGGAAGGCTACCCTTGTTAAAAGCCCTGAGTAGCTCAAAAACTAGGCTTAAAGCCACTACAGTATTCCATACTCGTGCACTGTGTGCCGTGAACACAACTTCTCAGTAATTCAAATGGGAGTGTATGTATTCATACAGTTCCACAAGATAACTATTAAGTTACTGATGCTTTTGGACTTATTCAGATCTTGTGTTTGACTGGAACAACAATGTCATGGGTATCAGCCCTACTGAAAAAGAAAAGATACCCTAGGTTGTTGGAGTTCTTCTCTGACAGCTCCCTTAGGAAATAATACAAAAATATTTATTATTTATATACAAGCCAGCATGTCAACACATTTTTAGATAACTCTCTGTACATTTTTCTGTTTAGCAATGGAAACTACAGAATAAATTATATATGACAATTGTGGCTATTCTAAGAAACTTGGTGTTGCACAACTGACAATCTACAAATCAGATGTAAAATGCTGCATGGAATTTGTATTTCTTGGTATGCTGTTTATGTTCCTTATTATTTTGTGCCACTATCTGTATAAGATTAAGATTAAATCTACTCAACATAGCCTTCTGTAGTCTGATAATATCTGTCCACTTTGTGCACTTTCAGATGTCCTGAGGTGATATGCCAGATGTTAGGAAGGTTGCATTTTGCTTCAAAACCTGCAGGTATGGAGCAAACATATTTTGCTATGCATACCATCTGGTACCTGTTTTTTTACCAGAGAACGGAGTATGTTTAATCATTAAATCAAATCCTGTAGTAGTTAAATCAAATTAATTCATACAGATATATTCATTTTTCCCTCTGTGGTTTTTCCTATCAAACTAATCTGTTTACTTTATGTGAAAGAAAATTAAATGACCGGACCAAATTCTTCTCTTAGATACACATACATAACCAACAGGATGTCAACAGGTTTGTACAAATGTAAATGCTGACAGGATGGCAAGATATGAACTATAACTATGTTTAATAAAAGTATCTTACATACATGGCAAAGTACTGTCTTCTATTTTTCTATTTTGATCCTCATTGTTTAAATAGTAAATCAAAATTAATTTAATATTAGTTTTAAAGTATGCATTAATGTTCTTCAACTTATTTTTTCCTGCAATATGGGTCTAATAAACTTATTTTTTCCTGCAATATGGGTCTAATAACATTTCTGATGCTGGTCAAAATTCAAGTAATAAATCTTTTATCTTGTTCTCCAATAGTTTCAATAAACAAAGATTTATTTTTTCAAAGAACAATTTTTTTGCTTCATAACCTGTTCTTTCATAACCTGTTCTATCCATTCTTCACTTCACTGGTTTCTGCCCTCTTTTATTGCAATTAATGATAGAACAAAACAGGAAATTATATACGTAGTTTGTTTTTTTTGTTAAAAAATTTATAAAGCACATTCACAGAATTATTTTGGTACAGAGATTTGGTACAGAGAGAAGTTTACCTCTCAGCTCAAGAAGTAATATTTCCACAGGATTCTTTTCCTCATCTGGCCTGAGATGCTCATGTCACACAGATGTTAATCACTGTGAATTAGTTTGCAGCTTTCATCACATTTTGTTGAAGTAACAGTAGATTCATTGCTTTTTGTGGTTACTTTATAAGCAAGCCTACCTTATTAGAAAGACCTGTCATGTTTTCATACCATTCATGTTCCATTCCCAAGCCGACAGTTAGTTGTTAAAAAAAAATAAATTTGACAGTTCGAAGAACCTGACTTAAACAGCAGTATTAAATGGCACATAGTGGTTGAACAACCACAATAGAGTTAAGAATGGCACAGTGAAAAAATTAGGGTGATTACACAGACTAAATACAATTGTTATGGTTACCAAATATTACTGGAAGATATTCTGTCAGGACAGCCACCTGCTATGGACTTCCACATTTGTTTCACACAGACAAGCCAGAAATGATTGCTTCATGGGTAGGGAGTACAAATGTAGCAGTACTGATCATACAAGTGTCTTTGTGTGCAATAGCCAATAAATTACTGAGAAAGTGACAAAAGGTGGTGAGTATTTTACATTATCTTTGCTAAGTTTCAAGTAGTAATAGCAAAGATGGTCATTAGAATTAACTTTGCACAAAGGCACTGCTCAATAGTCTTAGTTAAGTGGAAGAATAATTTAGAACAGATTAGGTACAAAGTTTTAATTTTCAAAGGCAAATTGCTAAATTAGGAAAACTGGTCAAAGGAATTACTTATGCTGAAAAGGGTTTTTTGACAGTGGAAAAAAAGGCTGAAATTTCTTCCAAGTAGATTTGCAAAAAAGTACCCAAAATTTGCATCCCAAACAAATAGAAAAAAACTTCTAAGGAAATATTCTGTAATCAATTGAGTGGTCACCTTGAAAAAAGCAAACTGATTTTCACACTTATTTAATAAAAAAAAAATTATTGCAGTTTTCTCAATAAATCAGTACAAATTTATTTGTACTGCATACTTTTTTTTTCTTTTTTTTTTTTTTTGTGGAAATGAATATAGCAAGTTTAAAATTAAAATCCATTCTTCACTAAAATGAAAACATTTTTGGTGGTTAAAAAAAGTGGACCTGCAAAGCTAGTAAATGGTAATCCATACAAATAATTTTGCAGAAGCTAGAAGGCTGCAATTAGATGCATATCTCACTTTTCTCCTTGATATCAAATTCTCATCAGGTGTCACCACACTACATATGGAGAATATTTTTGGAGTTCCCAGTTCTTTCACCTTCAAGATTTTTGCATAATGAGATTCACTTCTCTTCTAGTTTTGCTCAGAAAAGCTGATGAATTACCCATTACTTTCTTATAAGCATCCTTGGGTTGGATTCAAGTGATTAAAGCCAATTAATGAACAGAAATTCCTAATGTTTCTTCTTGTCCAGAGTTTTAGGTAGTGGTCAGACCCTCCTGACATAGCCTACATCTGAGTTCTTGGTCCTAATTCATAGGATTCAGCAGGACCAAATGCTGGCTCCATGAACAAGTGCCATAGCAAGTATGAAAAATTTCGACATGCATGAAAATATTGCATGATTTTCAGGGAAATTATCATTTCCTCCACAATCCAAAATTTCTACTAGTCTTCCAGGTGCTGGTAACAGGACTTCAGGTGCTGTCAGATTTTGAACTGTTTGCAATCCCTGACCTGAGGTGAGCAGACAATCCTCCACTGTGGCTAATCCTGCACTAGAAGTGCAGCCTGTCTCTCTGCCTTGCCCTTTTACTAATCAGCAGGCTTAATTCACTCCCAGATCTTGCTTTATTTTTCCAGGATATTTGTAGAGTCATAAACACCTCTGTAGGCATAACAAATGAAGCTGAAAGTGGAGAGGACTGATGCTACTTTGCTTTCCGCTTACTTCTTTTTGTGCAGCACTGTAAGACAGAGGGTGAGAGAAAGATGTGTGAAATGTATCTAACTACAGGTTCTTACCTGGAATAAACTCATTCAAAGCAAGAATATTTAATATAACAGTTTAACTTGCTAAACCACATTAAAGAAGGTTTTGGACCAACTAGCTGAAAATCTCTCTCAAAGAGCTTTAGCTGCTTAGAAACACCAAGGGTAGAATTTTGGCCTTTGTGCTTTATTGTAGGAATGCCAGGTAGGAGAAGACTTTCAATTATATTGATGTGATTTACTGATAAATGATTTAGTGATGATGTGATTTAGTAATGTGGCTCTTATATGAGCTACAAAGGGGAATGACGACAAGCTTGGCAAAGCTGAGTTATGTAACAACTTAGATGTGATATGTATGATATATCATTTATGTGTAATATATCAGTTAACAGACTCAAATAGATGCTTGAATAGCTTCCCAACAATTAGGAACAAGGGTTCACTAACTATTAAGGACAGAGCATTAGAAACCAGTAAGATGTTGATTTTTAATTACTAGGTCTTGGTTTTCCTCCAAGTTTTATCCTAGACTCTGGCAATTATTTTCCTGATGTTGTGTAACTTTGCCGTATTTTTTCCAACCTGGCAGCCACAGACTGCTATTTGCACATAAGATACCAGAAGAGAGTACATGAAAAAAAGCTATATTTAAAGAAATAAGAAATCTCACACTTTCAAGGAAGGAAACAAAATGAATAAGCCATAGAGGACCAACTAAAATTTCCTTAATAAAACATCCCATTTAAGATTATTGTTATTTTTGTGACATAACATACAATATATTTTTCATAAAACTGCTGTTGAGGCCTGTTTTTTTATCGTGGCCATATAGTAACAGGGAAAAAGGGATTTCACTTCACAATTTTCCCTTTTTTAATGGTGTAGTCCTACCAAAATCTAAAGGTTCATGGAAAACCCGCAGATCACACAGGACAGAGTCCCTAAATTGCCCACAGTGGAAGATAACAAAACCTGTGTTCAGTTAAACTGTGTCCATTGAACCTTGGTAGGATTGCACTCAGCAGCCATTAAGAGGGTGGTGTGATAGGATGGCCAGGCATCTGAGCACAGCTGTGCAGCTGCAGCATGGAAATACTCCCAGTGAGTGAGTGAGTGACAGCCAAGTATAGAGGGACTAGATAGCTCACAGAGATGTATAGATTTCCTCAAAGCAGTCAGGTCTTGTTTAGAGTAACT
Organism: Acrocephalus scirpaceus scirpaceus; assembly: GCA_910950805.1. Lineage (NCBI taxonomy): Eukaryota > Metazoa > Chordata > Aves > Passeriformes > Sylviidae > Acrocephalus > Acrocephalus scirpaceus. The sequence goes on from OU383780.1 coordinate 29,517,839, forward strand.
AAACAAGAATAACCGCTAAATTCAACATGTGTGGCTGCACAAAATAACCCTTAAATAAAGGTGACTGAATTTTCTCTCACTGTGATAACAAGGCATTCTGCTGTGCCATGGGGCTGAGCCACTCACTTTTCCTAACAAGTGTTTCTGTCATTAGCTTTTAAAGTCACCTGAATGCAGTCAAAAGAAGCCTATGGCTAAGCAGCTGTCGAAGAACAGTGCACATGGAAGGTCTAGGATGTCTGTGCAATGAAGAGGACTTTTTATAATGTTTCCTTTCACAAGGATTGAGAGGAAAACTTAAACACAGATGGAGTCAATACAATCTCTGGTCTCTACTATGCACACACACACACACATATATATGTATGTCTATATATTTATATATATATAAATATATAAGTATTTTGACACACATGTGAGTTTAATGGGAAACTAGCAAGTTGACCAAAAATGTGGACAGAATAAAAAATATTTTAAAAAGCTGTCTAACACATTTTGAGGTGTCATACAGTTCTACAGCTCTTATTGATGTAAAGCTGTAACAATTGCACAACAGAGTAACCCAAAATATTTTTTATGACGTTATGTAGTTGTAAAAACAGTTCCAGATTTGGTTCTCTGTTGACATGGTGAAAATGTGATTTTACACAGCCTACTAATCTCAGTGAAGTTAGCCCCTCTGTATATGGGGTGACAGGCGTCCAGACCACAATGGACAACCTATACTGCAAATATTTTTGCACATTTTTTTTGTCATTTAGCTGTTTATGCCCTTTTATTTTCCATATCTGTTGCACTTACTGCACTGCCTTTGCAAGAGGGCAGGCAGTGAGCTGCTGTTTCCCAGTTATCTCAGACCTGCCATCTGAAATAGAACATTGCAAAATTGTTTGAGTAGGTGATGGCTGGGATTCTAACAGAACATTTATGAGAGACATTTTATATGCTCTGAAGTACTTTCTCTTGTGCCTATCAACAGCCATCAAGCTGAAAAACAGGAACAGAGTTACAAGCACAAGGGCTGAGATACAGTCTGTCATTTGAACTAACCACATTAATAAACTGAATTAAACCAGAAAAAAAAGTAACAAAACAGGTCTACCTGTTCCTTCATGTTTTTAGGGAACTGTAAATCAAAGGTGGTCAAAATTTTTCAGATTTTAAGGTTTTGCTATGTGCTTTAAATAACACAGTTGTCAATATGAAGAGAATCATGGAAACTACATCACAGATAAAAGGCTAATTTATTTTGTCTTTCAAATGAAAAGTTTAGATGAAAATTACCTTTAATGCTCAGAAACCCTGCTGTCTTTACAGAAATCATGGCATTCCTCCTGTTGATTTGGCCATAGAGCTTAATGTCTCGACCGAAGAAAGAAACTTAGTGCATGCCTTTGAAGGACAGAAGCTGCTTTGTTAGCTGAGAATGAGATCTAAGGGTGTTGACAGGTATGGGATCTGAGAGTGCAGAAGAACCAGCCAAAATGTTTTAAGTCACCAGCGCCAGGTCTCAGATCCTCTTCTCTGCAGGAGACTCCTCAGGACTGAATTATTTAACAAGTGTGAAGCCAACTTTCACTCATGTAATTGTGAAATTCTTCCACTTAGTTGAGGAAAGAACTGACAAAAAGTTATTGACTACCCTTACAAAACAAGCAGAATAAACCTTCCCTATTTGCACAGCTCAACTTCCTCTTTAAAAAGCTCACCATTGTAGTTAAATCTCCGTCAGCACTTCGAAAGCTGTTATGGGATGTTGCACAGATACAGCTGCAACAAATTCAGGTTTTCTATCATGCATTTCTGCTATAAGCTCTCAGAGAATCATGGGAAATACTCTAAAACCTGGATTTGTACCTGACAAAAGATTTTTATGTGATCAAAGCTCATCTGCACACCCACAAAAGAAGACAGAAAGATAACAGCAGATGGGGAAACTCAAAATACACCCTTCCCAATTACTGCTACACCCATCATGGGAGCCATCAGCCCAGAAAATAGTCATCTCTACAAGACCAGAGAAGTGCAGGAGTACAAAAGCAAGGAGAGGACGCAAATTAAAGATTCTAAGGACGGAGTGCTCTGCCTAGGCTTCTCTCAGAGCTGCCCTAGTAGAGCCTCAGCACCAAAGTCTGGATATTAAGCCCATCAACATGAGTTATGACCACAGCATCATTTGACGGTTTTACCCTAGCTGAGGCAGGGTAATGTGCCTAAGCATATGGGACATATAATGGAATTCAAGAGAAGTTTATTTCAAGATTTATTCTGGGATGTTTAGGGGACAAGCCAACTGTGGGGAAAGGAAGCGATCTAGATAATTTTGGGAGGAACAGGTGTGAGAATAAGAAGAGACAAAGAGGCCAGTCAGGTGCAATTTTCTCCTTGGTATGCTTCTCTGGCCAGGGATGCACCTGACCAGCTCAGCCTGCCCTATCTTCTTTCAACATTTCTTTCAGTGAGGAACTCTTTACTGTGTCTGTACCAGGGTCTGGGTGCCAGCAATTGCAGTCAGACCACAAGTCAGGAATTCCATGTGCCTGTGTGGAAGCCACGGAGAGACCTGAGTGAGTGAAATCCAGTGGCAGTTTTGAGGATGTGTACGTGTGTGTCTGTGTGAGTGCAGGCTCTGCACCAGCAGCTGCAGTGAGGCTACAGCCTCAGGGGCTCATATGTCCAGGTGACAGCAACTGAGGAGACTGGGATCTAGTGCCAAGATGTACATGTGTATATGTGTATATATATATATATATATAAATACATATATATGTGTGTTATTTTTTTTTCACTGGGGTATCTCTATCCCACACAGGTGGAAGTGGGATGAGTTCCATGTGAGTGTTTCATGTCTGATCTGTGTAGCCAGCCATGTTTAGGTGTGATGTTCACGTGTGTGCACTCTGCATGTGCATGCTGAGAATATGTGTTCAGTCTTGCTACTGGCTCGACCTGGGGCATGAAGCTTACCCATTTCAGGGCTATCAGATCCAGCAAAGCATAAACTCACCACGTAGTATGTTAAATATTTTTTTAGTGACTATCTTAATTCATTGCCCCAGTTCTTTAAAGACTTTAAGTTAGTCTCTTCTGGCACTTGTTTAATTGTTGTCTTGATAAATTCTGTTTTAAAAAACAGTTCAAAATATTTCTAGAGTGTACAGCCAATTATATTTTTTTTCTTCAGAAGGCTTTTAAATTTGAGGATATTTATCTGTTTAAGTATTTTCATCTTCAGTGTTGAGCTGTCCTGGAGCTCTGAGTATGATGAGTATCAGAAGAAAATTTTCTAAAAAGTTTTTTTTAAAAAATAGCACAAGGACAATTACATATTATGCTTATCAGAAGTATAAAAGGAAGTTCAGCAGTTTTACCTATAGTGGGATTTTTTTTATTAATATAGAGGAACCTTTTAGAAGATGTTAACCTTATTGTTTTTCATTCTTCTCTCTAATTTGCATGTGACAATATGTTTTTTTTCCAGACAAGTCTAAGGATTTCTAATTGACATTGACAGGAGTATCCTCACATTTCCTTAGAATTTAATTTGAAATATGCATTCATTCTGTAATGAGTCAGCATTTCTGGATGAATGCTCGAACATAAAGAATTTTGCTATGTATATCTCTTAGCAGCTGAGAAGCTACAGCCTTAATTTCATTTTAAAGCTCCTGTGTTCAATAAACCTTTTTTTTCTTCATTATGGAGCAAATACATAAATTTTCAAGGCTTGCCTTGGACTCTTGATAATTCAGCTGTCTTGCACAAGAAAAACACAAGATACTGTTCTGAAGGATGTTGAAAGGATCCCAGGACAAGCGAGACTTAGCAACTGCCAGTTGCTGAGCCCATTACAGCCCCTGCAAAGGCACCAGCAGGCAGGAGAGACCAGCAAGTACAATCAGAGCTCACCACAGCTGCTGGGTCCAGGGAACGGTCACATATGCGAGGTGACAGCCGCCTCTGAGAAGTGAGGACGGGGTGAAGGCAAGGACAAGCACAGCTTTCCTTCCCACTTCTCCTTAGCAGCAGAAAACTGGCAAAGCCAGCTCTTCCTGTTCTCTCTCCCTCCCTCCCCCGTGGTTTTGCTTATGCTGCTGAACAGGATGGAGCCAGTTTTTTCTTTAGTTCCTGTGAGGATATGAGCCACTGTCCTAGGATAAAATTTGAGAAAGCATGGTTGCTTGAATAAGAGTTTTGCCTCTTGGTAGATACTGTGTGAAGTAATTCTGGCCAAAACAAATTAGAGAGATTAGCTGTTTTAATAGTTAAGCAAGTCATACAGTACCTTCAAGACAGACAACCAGTAGCAACTCAGGAGTTAATTACAATTAAATATCTTCATACAGAATTGCAACAGCGTCGCAGAAGCTCTCACAGTCCCATAGCATCATTCATAGTCTAGCAGGGGACATTCTTAAGCAAAATTCCTGTTTGAATAGGACTGGTAGTCTAAACACAGTTCCATTTTTTAATTTTTGTTTCAGAAGCTCTCACATTGGCTAAGAAGACATGGTCAAGCACCATATTGGCAGGATTCCTTTCTTTCTCCTTCAGTCAAAACAGAAGGTCATTGTAACAAATATTCATAGGCTTTTCAGTTCTGAAAGGAATCAAATATCCAATGCTGCAGAGTTCTTTGGCACACTGAATTGCTATAAGCTCTAATACTGCAAAGTGTAAGGTGCTATTCCAATGGTGCCACAGTCTCAATGTATCAAATTTGACACCTTTTCAATAAAATAGGCTAAATTTAGATAACCATATGCTCATGCTGACAAGCTAGCTTCTCCCTGATATGTGTTTTCTTGAAAAAGTACAAGAGGGCCTCAAAGTTTAATTAGTCTAAAATTATTTCAAAATATTGTATTAATTTACAGTAGAAAGGTCAAATTGTTGAGCAAACAGCAGGAATGAATATTTTTTACTTAATGCACTAAGATTCAGCTGTAAAAGTTCCATTAATGTTAATAGGAGTCATGCTGCCAAATTCAAAAATCATGCTATAAATATTTTATCTGTCTATGCTCTTACTGCAGTCTAATGAAACTTGTACAATTAAAGCCCCTTCTCTCTTGACTGCCTGCTAAGCAAAGTTGAAGGGTACACATGTATGAACAAAGCACTGCTCTGCACTGGGGCAGCCTCACCTTGAGTCCTGTGGGCAGTTTTGGGTAGCACAATATACAAAAAGACATTAAGTTGTTAAAGAATGCACAAAGAAAAGCCACGAAGATGGGGAAGGCTCTGGAGGGGCAGAAGTATAAGGAGTGGCTGAGGTCACTTGTTCTGTTCAGCGTGAAGCAAAGGAGACTCAGGGGAGAGCTCACGACAGTCTGCAGCTTCCTGTGAGGGGAAGAGGAGGGGCAGGCACTGATCTCTTCTCTGTGGTGACCAGTGAAGGATCCAAGGCAATGTCATGAAACTGAGGGGAGATTTAGTTTGGATATCAGGAAAAGGTTCTTCACCCAGAGGGTGGTTGGGCACTGGAACAGGCTCCCCAGGGAAGTGGTCACAGCACCAGCCTGACAGAGCTCAAGAAGCTTTTGGACAATGGTCTCAGGCACAGGGTGTGACTCTCAGGATGTCCTGTGCAGGGCCAGGAGTTGGACTGCATGATCCTCCTGGATCCCTTCCTACTCAGCGTATTCTGTGATTCTACGGAGTATTTTATCAATAGAGATGTATTTATAATTTGTGCTTCAGCAACTTAACAAGATGGGCAAGTGTCACAGTTACATTCCAATCTTTGCATCATTTTAAGGGATTTTAAACAACTATTTGAGAAAATAAAAATTTAATGATCTTTAAGAAATCCTTCTTATTAGTAACTGACACTAGCTTTTTCTTAATATGACTCCCAACAATATACAATGATAATGTATTCACTTTTGTGTGATTAGGCCATAAACACTGAATTAAATCAGTATATGTTATTTATAAGATCAACATCACTCTAAAATTCACTTCTTTTTTGATGTGTCTCATTGAGCCTTGAGATTCTCTTGATTGTTCATACTCTGTGGTCCTATTGGTTTAAAGTAAGCTGGAATTTGAGATATAGATCACATAGCTGAAGGCAGATAAAGTTTCAGTCTCCACTAACATAAAAATTACATTAATAAATGCAGGAGATATAATTTCTAAAAATGGAATAATAATTAAAGTGATCAATGAAAGCCTTATGTTTTACCAGTTTTTTTTAAACAAAACCCCCACAAACGAAATTAAACATAATTGGATGTCTTTTACATATTTTTTAAAAATTCTATATTTGCTGACACTTTAAGAATTACAATACCTTAACATACATGCAGAATCTGAGTTAATAATAATTAAAAAAGAAAACCAGAAAAATTACAGTTCCTTGTAGTTGTATGAGACACAATCCAAACAATAACCAGAGCATTAAACTGAAGAATATATCAAGAAAATTTGCATCACACAGAATTAAAAAAAACCCCAAACCTCAAGTTGTGACATTAATGTAAAAATATTAAATTTTTTTGAAATGTGCTTCCACCATTTTTATAAACAGAGGAACTTCAATAGTTTCATGAGAGAGAAATATGAAGAATTTCACTTTGAGGAAATTGATACAAATATATAGCAGATACAACAAATCATTTCCTTGGTCCTACAAATTATGTTTCCACTGGCATGTGAGAAAATGGTGGTAAAGACTTGAATGTGTTATCTCTCTATATATGTAAACTACATATTGCTCAATTACACTTGCTGGTGGGCATTTAACAATGTCAGGTGTGGGCATTTAACAATGTCAGATATAGACTCCTCTCAAAGTTGTACATATGTAGATTTATACATTTCTTACACAAAGAACATTGCTAGAATCAGTTTTTTTCTTCTTTTTTCAAAGGAAAAAAAATTCCTATGGTCCTTATCTTTCTTCAGAACACCTGAATCTCTTGCACCTGAATAAGACATGCAGAGCAAAGGTGAAAGCCCCTTTATTTAAGTTGTTTGGGCCTTGCAGTAACTTTAATCATAATATGTTCATCACAAGTCACCCTTTAATGTGCATCTTTAAGTCCAGTTGCTCCATTAAAGTCTGCTTGATATCCATGTCAAGTACCACCAGTTTTCTGATGGTAAAATGGTGTTTGTAACACAGCAGTAGTGCATCTTCAAAAAAACCCCTGAAGACTGGGGTGAAAGTAGGAACATCAGTAGTCATGATGGCTTTGGACATTGTAATGCACTATTTAGATTATTCAAAGTAAAACTGGAGAATAGTTGGAAGTAATTTCTAGAAACATTTTGCTTACATAAGAGATAATGCAAGGAATCTTGTATATTTGCTCATGAATATGTTCTGAAGATGCTTTAATCCCTACACTGTTAATAAGTAAGTTCACAGTACACCTACTTTTCTCTAATGCCCACAAATCCTTACTTTTTTCCCCCCAATTTTGCTGTTACACATTTCCTTAAAGTTATCACTTCATAATATGTACTTCTAATATGTTAAAAAATCTCTGCTCAGTGTAAATTAAAAAAAAAAAAGATTTGACAAGTAAAGCTTGTCACTGAAAAGGAAACCATCTCTTCCAAATGTAATGTTGCTTAACTGGTACAAATAATTTTCTACTTTAGCATTCCTCAAAAAAACCCCAAATTGTTAGCAGATTTAAAATATAGGATTAATTATTATAACATCTTTCAAAAAAAAGGAGCGAATTTCAAACAGTAATCTTTTATCCTTTCTCTGAAAAAAAAATGAAAATATCAATCATGATTTCATTGGAAACTTCACAAAATATTTCAAAATGAAAGTTACACTTAATTAAGTGCCATGAAATATATTTATAGATAAATCATGTGCAGCAAATGCTGTTTTCAGTGAAAGAAACAAAAGTCAAGATTTGCTTAATCACTTTAGCGTGCATTAATTATTATCCAGGTACTGGTAACCCTTCTATGTCCTTTCTTGCCATACTACATATGCCAAAAATAGGTGGATTAGCAAATTACCTTACTTTCACATTCTGTTGAATACAAGAGTAATTCTCACTTTGAGGGGATATCAGAAAGTCATTTTATATGTGGGTCTCCATAACCTAGAAATTGGATTCATCTTGTATTTCAGGCACCAAGAAAAAGCTGATAGATTTTAATGCTGTGAAGACAAGCCTCTTAAAAGCTATCACTTAGAGAGACACCAGCTCAGCAAAACTCCCTAAAGCAATTGGTATAGCCCATAGCCCCAGAAGATACAGGAAAGATGTGATTGTTGGGGGTTTTTGCATGTTAACTATCCAGTCAGGTCATTGCATCTAGTTTAGTTTCTAACTCTGGATGTGTTGACTTCTGTATCCATCTCTGAAATTCAGACTGTAACATACTAACTCAATTCAGGCAAAATCTTCTAACAATCTTGCAAATGTTTAGCTTCAGATATACATCTATATGCATGATTTGTTTTTAATGCAGTGCCAGGGAATACTCCATATCTGCACTTATCTAATGGGTAAGATTAGATACCTTTAATACCTCTTTAGTACATTTTAATAGGCATAATATGAAGCACTTCCTGGCGCAATTTTTCTTAATAGAGATACTATCAGAATTCCATTGAGAGCATGGTGATGTTTAGGATCTGATACTGTAGTAGCTGATACTAACTTAGTCTCTTTTCTCAAAGCTTGCAATAAAATAGAATTTTTGGGAAGAATATTCCAAAATATCCAGGGATGGGTGTGCAATACAGAAATGCTGTAACCTCTCCTGTTAATCTCATGAAATAAAAATGTTTCACTAGGCTAGGAATTGACTTGCTCCCACAGAAAATGAAGTCTTGCCATTAAATTCATGAAGAACCAGACCAGACTCTAAGTACTGAAAACATATGCCTGTGTTCTCCTCATATGACCCAATTTTTTACTTCCCATTTCTATACTTGCACAGCAAACAAAACCTTCTAATCTGTTTTGCTGAAGGAGCAAGGTGAAACAGTTATATTGAAGCAAAATAAAGCCAAAAGGATGCAGGCACAATGTCTACCTGATCCAACCTCTTGCCCTGAAAAAAATGTATTCTTTTACAAATGCAGGAAAATAATTCTTCCTCACATTTAACATTTCAGGTACATCTTTTCCTATGGTTCTCTACATAGCAGAAGCTTTGTCCTACCCTATTAGGTATAATGCAGGAAAAGCATTGCACCCAGTCTGAAGATTCTGAGTGTTTCTGACTTCTTTAGTATAAAACAAAGTAAAATCCATCTGACCACTTCTATGATTCATTAATCTCAGTTGATCTCTTTGTTCTTCAGTCCTCTCTTGAAAAAGCTGAAAACCCTTACATTTCTTCAAAGTCAGAGATCTCTAAAACTAAACACTTTATGGGACCAGTGAATTCAGGTTCCCCATGTAAAAATGTTACATGTAAAAATGCAGCTACTTTTTATCATGAAAAAAATTCCTCTTTTGAAAAATATTTTACTAGGCTCTCATTGTATCTTACACATATCTGGTGAAATGATTCATAACCCCTATGTAGTTTTTTAAATTCACACACATGTGGAAAGCGCAAGATCAAGTCTATATAAAAATGAAATAATGTCATTATTTTATGCAAATTTTAAAATTCCATTAAACTAATAATTTATTAGATTCTATTGCACTTTCCCATAGGAGCTTAGTGAACATAGCATTTATGTTTGCACTTATCATGACACATAATGTTGTCCAGCAGTGCAAAACGATGTAAACAATGAACAAAACAAACATTAACTAAATATTCATTTTTAATGTCTGATCCTTACAGAGATGTCAATGGTGAGGCTAATTTATTTCACTGAGGCAGGAGCAAGATCTAAGTAGCCAGTAATGTGCCCTTCAGCTTCATGTTCACTCAGTTCTGTTCAGTTAACACACTCTTCCATTGCTGTGACAATTTTAAAGCATTTATTCCGTAAATGAATAGTCAGCTTTCATGCAAACAGTCCATTAGCATTAATCATATGATTCTCACATACATTGACAAAAAAAGTGTTTGTTATATTTCTCTTGTCCATGACAAATGAGTAGTTGGTAAGAATTGAAAAATAACAATTTAAAAGGAAGATTAGAATAACTGATCTCTTGACACATTTCATCCCTCATCCGAAATATGAAAAGCCATATTCCAAGTAAGGTGGATGATGTTTCTGTTGATCAAAATATAAGTCTTTGCCTACTTTATCACTGATCCTGTTACATAAATCAGCATTTACATTTCCTGATATTCTTCTCTTTGGACAAATCTGAAGAATCCCAACTTACTGGAGTACAAATGGGCAATTACATTTATAAAAATGAAATTAACTGAGTCATTTGCATTGACTAAAAAAAACAGATACTTTCTAAATACCACCTTAGAATTTTAAGGAATTAAAATCTTATTGCTTTCAAAACATGCACCTTCATTAGAGTTTGACTGAAAACTGCTATGCAGCCACTGGAAAGAACTTGCATTAGGGCTTCTGTCTAACAGGAAATTATGCTGAACCTGAACCACAGCCCAATGAAGTATTGGGGTGGTTTTTTTTTCAACTTAAATTTGCACTGGATCAAGCGCTTTGCACAGAATCTCTCATTTCTTCGACATTAAAGGAGTGCTTATGACTGTCAAAGAATATTTTTCCTTTCAATATCTGTTCGAAATGAGATTTTGAAAACCATCCCAGGACTCTGCAAAATGAAAATTAGACTTGGATTTGTGTGTCAAATAATAATCTTCAGAAGCTTGTTATTTTGCAGATGGAGATTTTAGCTGCCATGATGTCCTTCTAAAAATAACATGCAGTTTTCCAGTGAGCATGCAGTCAACTAGCAATATCAGTGTGCGTTTTTATCACAAAGAATTTGAGAAATCCATCTTTAGAGATTTCTATAATCAAATCAGGAAAACTTTTAAATTTATACGTAAGGAAAAATATTTTTAAAATCTTTAAAAACGTGACACATCTCAAAGTCCTTTAATGCTTCACAGTGGAAGAAAAAAGACAGCAGATGAATGTGATAATGGATAGACTATCTAAGAATTAATCAATATTTTTTAAAGTGACAATGCTGGCAAATGACAAGAATGGAATGTTAAGATATTTGTTGTAAGCCAAGAGGAAAAGATTTATATGCATCGTCTCCAAGCCAATATATAATAAAATCCAGTTTCAGGCTTGGCATAAAATACAATCAAAAGGCCATTTGTGACTCTGAGCCCATGTCTCCTTCTTATGTTATAAAGTACCCCCACATTTTCCAGCACCATTTTGGCCCTTTTCTTTAAAGGGCAGATACTATTTAGTTAGAAATGCACTTGTATATTTTTTAGTCCTGATCCAACTCCTACTGTTGCCAGAGAAATATTTTCTGTTGAATTCAGAAGGAATTTTTAAAATTGTTTAAAAAATCATTAAGTAAAACTTAGTATTCTCTTCTGTATTAAGATAATTGGTGTTAACAGAGATTCATTTGAGACTGCCCCAGTCGCTTCCCAGTAAGTTGGTGGGACATGAACAACATATTTCTTAAATCAGCTGTAAGGCAGAAAAGCTGAGGTTACTATTCAGATTCCCTGATGAAAAGCTGCAATTGTTTCATTTATGGGTAAATGTATTCTGGCTATTCCTAGAGTGACCTTGGCAGCCAAGAGTGTTGCCCTTAGTGTCAGCAGAAAGAAGGCTGTTGGTGTCAGTGGGCTTTGGATCAGGCTTTAAAGACAGAGGAAGCTTGCTTAAGGAGGAAAACAGACATAAAAAACAGTCCTGATTTCCCAGGTTTTGTCGCTTAGAGTTTAGAATACCAACAAGACATTTTAAACCCTGAAGAATAATTGTTGTAAGTCAATTATTTTAACCCTGTAAGTTTTTTTTTTTTTTACAATTGTACACAAGAATAAAGAAGAACAAATCTCTCTGGCTTACAAAAAAAAAAAAAAAAGGCAAGTACTTTATTTATCAATAGATACTTTACCTGCTTTTTACACCATTGCAATGACTAAACAAATAGCATAGAATAAACAAAAGAGAGTATAAAATCATTTCTTTCCAGCTGGTATCCCAAGACAACCTTTTGACTAAGTACAGAGTTAGATGTTTCAAGTATGGCACTTATATAAATAAGAGCAGAGAAAAGATGATATGTTCACAGTTAAATGCAATGAACTCTCTTCCTTTGGTATGTGTGTCATCATAGGTGATTGTAGGTAAATGCATAACTCGGCTGGCACAGACCAGCTCCATCTTATTCATGCACATATTAGGGAATCAATCAAAATGTACTGATATACTCTGCAGATCACAACTAATGCAAGATGATTAAGGTCTCTGGTGTGTGTGTGTGTGTGTGTGTGTGTGTGTGTGTGTGTGTGGACAGGCAAAGAAAAAATGGCAAAATTATATTCAGCATTTATTTTTAGCATGACTAATTGATGCACAAACCATGATAGAAAATAGCTAGTAATACACACCAGGAATAAAGTCTGTGATTTAGACAAACAAAATAAGACATCTGTGAGATACGTGAACGCAGATATCCTGACTGAGCTGTGGTTAGGTTCCTTACAGTGTGCTTACTCTCCTTTTAAAACATGCTTATGCCTGCACATTGCAAGAGTGTCCCCCACCCACCCCACCCCATATAGAGTATCCTTGCAGAGATTTTGATATGAACATTCTACACATTTACAACAATTAGTCAGACAGTTCAAACTGTAAACATCCTAATGACGACCAAAAATCTGCTTCACTGACAGATAAAACCCAATCATTAGAAAGAAAAGTAGGAATAATAGTAGCTGTGCTGTAAGGCTAGGTCAAGCATGGTTTTATAGCTGTTTTTTCAGTCTTTTATATAGCACTGCATTTTGCAGCTGGTTCAGTAAGTGCAGATCCAATACCTTAATGGCTTTCTTGGTGGTTTGATAAAATGCTTGCCTAAGCAATGTACCTTTCTCTAATGGTATCTGGGTCTGTTCCACCTGGCACAGTGTTTCAGTTCTGTCACAGCCTCACACATAAGCTGAGTCACTTGACTGAGTCCTGCCGAAGTTAGGCATGCTCATTCTTGGCAGGTCCTTATTTCTGATTTCATATATGGATTTCCTTTTTGCCTGTACTCCTCTCACTGCCATTTTGATCTTTCTCCAGCCCAAGTGGTTCAGTTCTGCCAAATTAAGCACCACACAAATCCCACTGACAGCAAACATGAATACCAAGAATACAGTCTTCTCAGTGGGTCTAGAGACATAGCACTCTACTTCTTTAATGCAAGGGTATCTGTCACATTCGTACATGGAAGGGACATTGAATCCGTACAGAAAATACTGTCCCACTAGGAATCCAATCTCTAGGGCATTTCGAAAGACCACTTGGATGATATAAAATCGGGAAATGCCTTCTTGCCTCCTCATCTTTGACTTTGTAGTTCTGATAGCAGGGTTGGGGATTTCCTTCACTTCTAAGCAGTCTGGCTCTGCCTCTTTGGTGGAGTTCTCAGTGTTTTGCAGCACCCCATTGACAATCGTGTTCTTGATTTTCTTACTGTCCTCACGCTTCATTGAATCCTGGTCCCTTTCCAAGGTAAGGAAGACAGTGGAGTACCTCCGTTCCCTTTGTTTAGCAGACTGGTGAACGGAGTATGTTATGAAGCACAGGCTGGGAGTGCACACCATGATGATCTGGAACACCCAGTACCTTATGTGAGAAATGGGGAAAGCCTGGTCATAACAAGCCTGGTTGCAGCCTGGCTGCAGCGTGTTACAGACAAACATCGTTTGCTCGTCATCGTACACCGTCTCCCCTACAATGGCCACAATGAGAATTCTGAAGATCACCACCACGGTCAGCAGGATCCTGCAACAGAGAAGCCCGTCAGTGCGCGCCGCCGCCGCGCGGCCGGGAGCTGTCCAGTGCTGACCGGGCCCCAGCGCCGCGGCACCGCCGACCGGCCCCGGCCCCGGCACCGGCCCCGGCCCCGGCACCTCGAACCGGCCCCGCTCCCGCACGGGGGGAGCGCAGGCTGTGCGGCATCCCCTCGGCGCGGCCGTGTGCCACAGACCGCGGGCGGCGGTCAGCGCTGGCCCCCGCCCGGCCCTTGGGCGGAAAGGCGATCACACGGGCCCTGGGGCCCCCGAAAGCTCGGCCGGGAAAGGCGCGGGGCTGCGCCGGCAGCGGGACCTCGATAGCAGCGGGGTCTCCCCGACGACTCCCCGGTGCCCCGTGGCTCCTCGGGGACAAGGACGGCGGCGTTTGCGGTGTCCCCGCGCCTCCGCGCCCCGTGCCGCATACCAGCCGCCCCGACACACACACACACACTCACACAGACACATACAGACAACACACGCGTGCTCCAAGCACACCCCGAAAGAGCCCGGCCGAAGGGCACAGCGCAGCCGGGACCTCCCGGCCGGCCCGCTCGGACAGGAGGGGATCCCGCCGGTGCTCCCCGAAGCTCTCCCGCGACCCTTACCTCCCTATCATAGTAGAATGCTGCTGCACGGCAGCTTCCAGTAGCCTCTCTAGAATAGTCCATTCCCCCATCGCTGTTCATCCGGAGACAAAGACTTTGGCAAGCGTAGGGGATCTCTTCACTTCTGCCTTTTTTCACCCCTCCTATTTTTTTTTTTTTTTCAGGGGGAGGGAAAACAAACCGAAGAGCAGCCCGTGTCTACCGCCCGCAGTCCGGTGGCGGGAGGGCGGCTGGAGGCGCAGCCCCGCCGAGGGTTCCCGGCTCGGTTCAGCTCTGCGGGGCTCGGGGCCGCTCGGCAGCCGCCACCGGCCCGGCCCGCTCGGCTCGTGGCGCGGCGCGGCGGGCGGACCGGCGGCGTGGAGGGAGGAAGGTTGGCTTTAATGTCTTGCTGCCTCTAATCTGCCTTTAAGTAGTCTCCGCTTGCGTCACTGACAGGTTGGTGGAGAGCAGCCAAAAGCAGCGCTCGGATTTTCTCATTTTTATTATTCCGGTGAATACAAACAAATAAATGCAATAAAAATAAATGAAATAAATAAACGGAGGAGGAGGAGGAGGAGGAGGGAGGGCGGAGGAAGAGCTGCCCTCGGCAGGCACGAGGCTCATTGTGCAACCGAGTGCCTCCTTGCCGGAGCACCCCGGCCGGGCGCCCGCTGCCCCTCGGCCCCCGCCCGCCGGCACACCCCTCGCTCCGCCCGGAGCGCAGCCCCGCCGGCACCGGGCGCTGCCTCCGCTGCCCGTCCGAAACTGCGCTAGGGCCAGAGGGGGACACCGCGGCCCCGCCAGCCACGGGCCCCTGCCCGGGGGTCCCCAGGGGTTGCTGGGCTTTGCCTCACTCCTAGAGATCAAAACAGCGGTGTCATCCAGCTATGACCATACTTGTTAGAACTGCTAAGCCCTGGAAGATATTTGACTTAAAATTGCATCTTTATTCTCCCCTGATTACAGTTATAGGAATCATTGCAGAGAAATGAAGCTCACATATAGCCATTTCAGAGCATACTGAGACTAAGGTCATATTTATGCCAGAAAAAGACACCAAATCTTCGTACAAAGCATCTCTAAACAGTACAAGAAAAAGTATCTTGAATAAATCCCTGCATTATAATCAGTCCGCAGGTTTTATTCTCATAAACAACTGTGTTTAAAATAGTTTGTTTTCATTTTACAGATACCCTTACCCTGACTATACCTGAGACATCACCAAACATTTCCACACAAAACATTGTTACCAATTGGAATTGGCTTCTCCAGTGAAGCAGTGTAAAATATATTCTCATATTCTGTATATTTACAAAATAATCAAGTAAACCTTCACACCTGCTCAAGCAATCTTCTTAAAGAATAACATAAGAAAAAATCTTATCAGACTTATTGTAATATTTCTACCATTGAACTCAGTAAAATCAAATTCTTTCTAAAGCAGAACTGCACAGGCCATAATAAACAATGTAGCTTTTTTTGCCTTTTTTTTTTTTTTTTTTTTTGCTTTGCAGCTCATGAACCAATTCCATGTTATATTAAAGATGTTAAGTGTTTTCTGAATAAATGGGACCATAATTCATCTGTGCAAGAAAGCATCTGTATGTTTTAGACACCCCAAGGTTTGTTGTCTTTTCATTTGGACTATGCAGATGGTCTCAACTTCACGTGATACTGGGTCAGTTGACTGATTGAATTAGGAAAGTATCAAACAAGAAAGGATCAGTGAATACACAGAAATTCTGCACAGAAATTGAGAGATTTTTATTGTCTCCCAGTCAAGAGCCTTTGGCTTTTTGTATATAGTTTCTAAAAATTGCTACTGCAACAACAGCAAAGCTAAAAAGATGAATTTGGAGTTTGGTTTGCTTTGGTTTGTTTTAAGAGGACTGTGGTATCCATCCAGCTACCCTGACAACAGAGTGTCTCATATGGACTGAAATTGTCTGTTTGCAGGTGGGTCTGAAAAAGGGACAAATCAAAGCGTAAGGGAAGCAGTAGAAGGAGAGAGGGCAGGGAATATGCTAAGAAGCTAATGATGATAATCCTATTTAGCAGACCAAACAGAGGGAAAACCCATGATTGAAGTTACTGAAGAGAGGAGAGAAGATTTTGGTTCACAGACAAATAACAGAATTTCTACAAAGGAAAGCTGTTCCCTCATACTGGGTTAGAAAACCCATTTATCTGAGCTTTTAGCACCCTTAAATGAAAAGGAATTCTGATCATATCAAACACTGGGCTGTTAATTAACAGATAGTCAGTGTTCGCTGTGCTCCTGGCAGCCCAGTCATGAAGATAAGGAGATGAAATATGATAAATGAATGCTGCAAACATATAAACATTGTTATTAAATTGCTTTTGATTTAATTATGGTTTAATTAAAGTTAAATTCTTTCAGACCTTCTTTTACAGGAGTTGCATCTCAATCTGAAATATCTGACATCTCCTTTTTAGCAGTAACCTCATACACCACCCTGTAACCACATTCACATGAAGGATACTTGGCCTTTCTCTTGAGAAAATTTGCAGCACTTCAGACCTTGGTGAGTTTGGAAAAAAAAAAAATCAGTGAGTCTCTTTTACAAGACCAACACTCATTTTAAGTGACTAAAAAATTCAAAGGAAGTTACTATATCTCAAATTTACATGTATGATTTCTGAGGCTATTAATTTCTGTCCTTTATCTGAGGCCTGACCTTCTGTCAAAATAGAAGTAATAAGAATCAATGTGATGTTCTCTGAATGTTTTACACAACAGTGAAAAGTGTATGACAAATAAGATTAACTGCATTTCCATTATCCTTTATGTGAGTAACAGCAACCTGTGGACTTATCTGACAAATTGTCTAAATCAAAAATTGCTCAGACTATGTATAGTCATGACTGTAAGTTGTAGACGTAAGAAGATTTTCAGCTTCTAAAGGTTCATCTTAGTTTTTGCACCATTCCCCCAAATGCCTCAGCCAATAGTAAAGCCAGGATTTGCAGAGCAGCAGGCTGCCAAAGATGCTGTGGATGTGTATTGCACAGTGTATGCATATTCAGATTACAAACCCATGCCTACATTTCATTCAGAAGCATTCAGGATTATCAAAACTTTATATCCCCTGGCTTGCAAAGAGCTGTTTCCTAATGAAGCATCAATAACAGTTTGCAACAGGGCTAAGCTTGTCTTGTTCAATATTTTTATCTGTTACATAGAAAGGAAACAAAATCAGCTTGCTATTCCATACATAGGCTTTTGGGTGGTAGGGTGTTCTTTTTGTTCCTCTTGCTTTGCATTCAAAGAGAATAAGTATTCCTGTTCTGTCCAGATTCAGTATAAACTCTGTCATTCCTAACAGGATCTCAAACAAGCTTTGCAAAACGAAAATTCAGTCTGCATGAGTTCAAAGATGCCAGTGCTGCGATATTAATTTCTGACGAAATAATATAGACTAAGTTGATCTTGGATTAGGTCTGAAGAATGAGACTGTATGTGTCCTCAGTTTGAAGCCAAACTGAGGTTAATCTGCCTGTAAGAAGCTGTAGGCCAGATTCTCTCTAAGAAATCCAGCCCTTTTGCCCTGATCTGGTTTTATAAAGGGTCTGGAGAGCAATCAGATCTTGCAGGATGCGCATTCCTCAAGGATGGAGCAGAACAGACAGAGAGCAGAACTGACACATTTGGCTTGTCTGTCAGACCCCCTGCAACCTGGACGCGGATGACACAACGAGCTCAGGATGAGATAGCCACATGGCCAGTGCTGTCATAGAGTGTGCTAAACAATGTTATTCCCCTGCTTCATTGCTTTCTCTGCTGAGGTTCACTAATGTAAAAACACAATACAGATCTTACATGAGCCTTCCACACTTACTGCCTCCTTTTAAAGTTATACATTCATTCTAAATCTATTCGAAATATTTTATGTTAAAATAAATAGAATCAAAGTTTAGTACTATGCCAACAATCTTCCTCAATGCAATTTTTTGCAGCTGTTTGCAGTGGATCCGTCATCATAGCAAATGAATATATGTCATATTTATATTCTAAAATTGTATAGCAAAGGACCGTATTTCATTGTTATATTGGAAGCCACTATTTCCACCATTTGTAGCAAACTGGAAGCAAAGAAAGAGCCTTAAATTAAACAAACATAGGCTATTATTAAAGAAATTAATGGGGTTTTCTTTCAGTAGTTTTTGTGAAAAAATATAGCTGTTGCCTTATAGCTGTATAATATAGAATGTGGCTGTATTTTATAACTAGTGTCACAAAAGAGAGATTTTTCAGCATTACTTTCATAAAGCATTAGAACATTCTTTGGAAGACTGGTATGATAAATGCTTCATTTCTGATACTATCTGATGTAGTTCATGAAATCTAAGTCATTAGCTACTAAACTGAAAATGCCTTTTTAAGACCTCTCACAGCCATCTGCTATGCTCTGCTTTCATTTGGTGCCATGTGTGTATTAATGAAATGATTGCATCAGATTAAATCTTTTATTCATAAAACCATGTAGGTCATCTGCTTCTACCTACACTTTCTCTCTCATTAAAATGAGCATTTGTGTGTACATTCCCCACTGTATGAGTACAATTCTAGATGCAGTTAGCTGCTGCATGTAGATCTTAGTAAGAAATCCCTCTCCATGTCTTTTTCTCAAATGAAATTTCATCAAAAGGTAACTCTAGTATATCACAGCAGAAAAAGTGTATTTTTTCTGAAGTTTTAAAAGGAATGACCTCCCAAAAGGTAAAAGATTTGGATGTGCTAATGACTTCAGCCCTTCACAAGAGAAAGCAACATTGCAAGAATATTCATTTTGCTGCCAAGAAATGGGTAGCACACTCTTCCCATCCAGTCAACAGTGTTTGTGTCAAAGCTGTCAGTCACAGGGTGGGCTCTTGTGCTTCTTGTTGTGAGCATGGAATAGAGCCTGCATTTATATTCTTCATGCTTGACAGTAGCAGTGTCAAGTGCACAGAATTCAGGGTTTCCTCTAACAAACAAAACGCTCAGTTAACCTAATAATCAAATTAAGATTCTATTATGCATCAGAGGTCCATATCTACAAATGAAGGTTGCTATAAATGGAAAGCTATTCAGGAAAACAATGAATGTAATCAGTGAAGAAGGAATAAATCTATGAATAGTCATGAACTTTGAAAGTGAGAGTTCCTAAGTCATGTTGAAGTTCCATAATTATTCTTGCAAGGGGATGGGAGTGCTACCATAAGAAATACTCACAATGGGGCAGGTACTAAGTAAATATTCCACAATCTTCTGAGCTAAGGGAATTTAAAATTCTGAAATATAACTACTTTAACTAGAAAACAAATTTTAAGTATCATATTTTCCTAGTTACAGAATATTTTATTTCCTGACAGAAAAAAATCACCCAAGTTTTATGGGGCTCTTGTAAGCTGTCCTCGGGGACCTTTCTATGCACAAATTAACAGCTCAAATCAATTTCCTAGGAAATAATTTGAACCTATGTACTGAATTACAGTTGCATTTACTGCTGGCATTTTTACAGCTCCTAATGCAGCAGCATTTGCACTCTGTACAAACCCAGATTTATTTGCAGATAGGAGGCAGCCAGGGCAAGGAAAATATCATTGAAACAAATACTTATAACTTGACAGGCTCTGCAAAGAAATACAAAAGTAAAATATTCTAGTGACCAGATCATCTGCTGCCATTCTGTTTTCTTTCTGACTTTCACCAATCTCAAACAAGCACTCACATTGTGCTAAAGCATCAATTAATGCAATTTCATGGATTGTGATGGCTTAAGTGTAAATTTGTGAGCCAATTTTATGTGGATTTCCATTTCAGTTTTCTTTAAGTTTTCATATACACTAATGAAAAAGCCTTTCAAAAATACCTTGGACAGAAAAGAGTATGAAGGATTCCTCTATAAACAAATTTAGTACGCATTTTAAGGATGTAAAAAACATTTACATACTAATATAATAATTAATTCAATATAGAGGTGAAATTTTTTCACTGTTGAACAAATGATTTTATTCCTAAAGTCTATTCTTTCAAAGATATGTATTACAAAATAAATGTAGCCCAGTATAACTGATTAGGGCATTGTGGTAAAATACCAGCCAGTTATACCACCAGATGCCAGAGCCAATGCAGAATATTGTTAGGCTCAGTTTGACAAACCTTATTTTTCTCTTTTTCATTAAAAAGAGTTACAAATTTTCATCAGAAGAAACATAATTAAACTTAATTGTAATAATACCTTTAAAAATTTTATATTATATCATAATATCTCCATCCTGTGGTAGTAAATTTTCATTGTACTAATAGCAATTCTCACTGGCTTTAGATGAGCCAGAATTTTAAAACCTTGAAGATATTTATGCCAGAACATTTTAAAATTTCCTATGGCAGAATATGAATTATGAGAAAGTTATTGAATGCTTCAGAATATCCAGAACAACAGAAAAATAAGATCCAGTAATAAGAAAAGAGTCCTCTATACTAGAACTCCTGGCAGCATTTTGATGCTTTTCCTATTCCACACACACACAAAAAAAAAAATTATGAAAAACCATGCTTCAGTGTTTCAGCATGAATGCATTACATCAAGCATTTTTTCAGACCTACTGCTTATGTCTGCCCTGTCTACATTTGTCTTCAACCAAATGCTGAATCTCTGTACTCCCAGCTGCTTTCAGTTCAATGATGTGATTCACTGAAGAGTCCTTTTCCTTTGTTTTGATTGTTACACCACCATATGTCTTCAGTATTCCTGGTGCCCCTCACTCTTGTCCTCTCCCTCCCCATCTCACCAGTCACAGAAGGGAATTCATTTTACATTAAAGCTTCCCTTCAGAAGCCAGGCTGAAACAATCCCTTGAAATAACTAGGGCAGCCAAGTGATTGACTTGAAAGTAAACTATGTCAGTGAATGGGAGTGAAAAAGGAGGAGCTCAGTAAGAAATGCAGAGGGTTTTTAATCCTTCTGTCATTCGAAGATCCTACAATTGTAATAAAAATTTGTGAAATATATTTGATATTAATTCTATTCCAGATATATAAGATATAAATGCATATTCATGGGTGCACAGATGTATGTATTTATGTATGTATGTCTTGGCTGGGACGTCCTATGGGGCAAGACAGAAACTGTTGAGGGGCAAGGTGCACCAAGTCAGGTTGCAGAGCTGAAAGCCATCCAGTTGGATTTGGACATCCCTGAACAAGAGAAATGGCCCGTGCTCCATCTCTACACTGGGACATGATGGTAGCAAATGTTCTGTGGGGGTGGCTGGACAGATGGAAAAAGACCAGTTGGCAACACAAAGGGAAAACTTCTGGGCTACTGAATTGTGGCAAGACATGGCTGCCCTGGGCAGAGAAGTTGGCTGTAAAAGTACACCATGAGATGCACATGTGCCCAGGAGTTGGGCTGTGGAAGAACACCACAACGGACAGGTGGATTGGGCTGCCAAGATTAAAGTGTCTCAGGTGGATCTGGACTGACAATATAAGGGTGAATTATTTCTGGCTTGGTGGGCCCATGACACCCCAGGCCATCAGGGAGGAGATGCAACATCCAGATAGGCTCATGACTGAGGAATGGACTTAACCATGGACAGTACATCCCAGTGTGGGGGATAATGGTAAAAATATAAGTATGGGAAGGCCTGGCAGATTGATTCCATCACCCTTCCCCAAACCCACCAAGGCAAGGCACTATGTGCTGACCATGGTAGAAACAAGCACAGGATGGCTGGAGACCTACCCTGTGCCTCATGCTACTGCCCGGAATACCATCCTGGGCCTTGAAAAACAAGGGAGACACGGCAATGCAGAAAGAATTGAGCTGGGACTCATTTTCAAAATAACCTCATAGACACCTGGGCCAGAGAGTATTGATTGGGTGTGTCA
This sequence comes from Acrocephalus scirpaceus scirpaceus, assembly GCA_910950805.1. Lineage (NCBI taxonomy): Eukaryota > Metazoa > Chordata > Aves > Passeriformes > Sylviidae > Acrocephalus > Acrocephalus scirpaceus. Next base: position 29,540,189 of record OU383780.1, read on the forward strand.
TATTCTCTATCAGGCACCGGCCTCTGGGAAAATTGAATGGTACAATGGAGTGTTAAAAAACACACTGAAAGTAGTGGGCTGTGGGATTTTCAAACACTGAGATTTACATTTGAGTGAAAATCAGTTAACACCTGATTAGTTAAAATCTGGTACGTTAACACCTGAATAGTTAACACTGCAGACTCCACCTCTCGAGCTGGTCCTGTTCAGTCAGAACCTGCTTACCACAGAAGTGCTTACCCCCATAGTGCATAAGAGGAATGTGTTAGGGAAAACACTCTGGATTAAGCAAAGGCAAACCCATCCATAGGAATTCTTTTCTGTGAGATCACTGAAGTGAGTTAAATTTGTGCTGTGGGGAAAATGTATTTAAATTCCACAAGATTTTAGATTTGGTCCAGGTAAGAGCCTATGTAAAAGCTATTGAATTTTGGCTTTCAGTGACATTAGTACATATGGAGCAAGAAAAAATAGTCATGGATTTGAGAAAAAAATCCAATATATTTTGTGGATTTCATTACATATTTTTTATTATTATTTTTAAATTAATGTAAGTTTATAAATATTCTAGTATCAGTTTTTTAGTCTAGAATCTTTAATCTGGTATATAGAGGTATGTGCTTTTACTGGAAATTACCTATTTATAGACCCAGAATGCTTTCCCAGACCCATCCCAGTCATGCACATCTGAAATTTCACAGGTGGTGATTTAAACTGGCATTTTTGTGAGTTCCACAACAGTTACTAACAAACAGCATCTGCTCGGTGCTGTACAACATGCTTTGTTTTCATAACACCATTTGTTAATCTTTCCTAAAGAAAAAGATTTCCAGGATGAGTATTTAATTAAATTTTTGTAATGCTTCCATTTCAAAATGAAGCAAAATCAAATACAGAGTATCAATTCATTTTATCCCACAGGAAATTGAATGCTTACCGATAGATTTTGCAAAAATTTTCATGTTCTGGAATATTCAACTCATAACTATATTTTTCAGAATCTATTATAGATTGTGTACTTTCAACTATAATGCAGGAATCTGACACAACAAGAGAAAAAGATAAATTCAATCATTCATAAAACATTTTAGAACAGCTGCAAATCTGTGTGATTTATTTCTGTGTTTTTAAGAAAAAGACAAATCAGCATTATGTGTAACATTGTTATAGATTGGAAGTTACCGTTTCTTTTTCAAGATGACAGTGAAACCTACATAATTTCTTGCATAGGTTAGAGTTGCTCAAGGGCTGCACTGATTTATGTACATCCTATGCAAATCTGTCCTCATTTGAATCAAGTATTTACTTGGCATTTTAGAAATTCTGCTCTACAGTGTTTGCAACATCTTTCACACTTTCCTGTAAGAATGTGAGGATTGTTTTCCATCTGATAAACTTAACCAAGTTATCATTGATTTATTGACAAAAAAAGAAAAAAAATTGTCATGGTACCTTGCTCCATGATTTCATTAATCTAAAGCTGTGTCTGTTTTACTAGTAGGGAACAACATGGAGAGATGTATCTTCCATTACTCTATCCACATCTTTACAACATTCCCAGGAGCTGGGCCCTGGGGTGGGCAGGCTGGCTTGCCCTGGCAGCCCACCAAGCATTTCTTTGAGTCATCCCTGCATACATTTCCCTCTTGTGCTTGCCCAAGGTGCTCTACACCTTGCTAAGATCAAAGGAAGCTGAAGGGCTACATTACACACATTACACACCCTACATTTCATATCTCTTGTGAGGCTAAACACCTAAACCAGAGCCTGAACCACAGAGTCTTTAAAATATTTGTCAGTTGAACTTCAAAGGATGCAACAGAGTGTGAATGTCATATATTTATATTTACATGCAAATGGATAAATATTTTATATCTTAAACAATTTTAAGAGCTATTGATTTTTACTAGTTACTAACATGTATTGCCAATACTACATCAGGTTTTACCTATGTTTTTTGGGTTTTTTCAGGTTTTGAAGCATCTCTTATATCTGTATGTGTCTGTATATCTGTACCTGCCAGAACACAGTAAAAGAAATGAAAGAACTCTATTTTCTTCAATAACTCTGTACAGAATATCTTCATTTCACATGAAAATTCCTTATAACAGTCACTCAGTCTGTATTCAAGCTCATAAGGAGGTCATACCTCCTAACCTGTGACAGTAACTCTCCCTTTCCCCATCCTGATTTACTGCACAGAGGCAGGATGAAATACATTTTTCTTGGTAGAAACTTCTAAGAATGAATCTGTGAAGGACTTGTTGCATTCCAGAGATTTCTCTTTACCTAAGAAGAAAAAAGGGGTTACAGTGAATCAAAAAGCTAGAAGGACTAGGGTTCCCAAGCTTTCTATTTAATTAAGATTTTTCAATGCTTTAAATAGATGGGAATTACACACAATATTCAGATGGGAGGTTTATGATGTCGTGGTGAGATATAGCTCCCCAGTGTTTTCTCAAAACAGACCTTCTCCTGATCTTAAGAAATAGAAATCAGTTGATTTCCATCCCTGGTTTCACTGTATAATTGTATCCATGCTACAGTTTTAGTGGACAAATTTAGGTTAGGTGATTCAAATATTTTCTGATAAATACTTAAAAGCTTCATCTGTTTAAAATGTATTTCAATCAGTAATATTTCCAAAAAGTATGCATAAATTATTGATCTTCTTTGTTTCAGTAGTGGTTTTTGATGCATTTCATAATTTTAGCTATTTCCTTGGTGTGTAGGATCAGCGTTGGGACAGAAAATGTATTACAAAGGTAAAAGGGTCACAGGAATGCTGGTGCAATGGGGAAGAGAAAAAAATGACAGCCAGTCCCACAGAGCTTTAATCAATATTTGTGAAGCTTAATTAGTTTAATTACACCAACTAGTTATCAAAGTCCAAAGTCATGCTACCTGAAATGTCAGTGCAAACTGTACCTTGGGCTTGATGGCACAATGCACCGCGAAAATAAATGTGTGAAATCCAAATATGACTGCCACAAAAACAAACAAGGCATGAGAGAAAACATGAGCTCAAAGATAGATCAATTAATCCAAAGAACACCAACTAGACAGGCAGATGAGTCATACACACAGTGTAGGCACAGCTTCTGTTGAATGGAAAATACAACTTAACACCGCATGTTTCACTCTGAAAGGCAATGAGGCCAACAAGATAAACTAAATTGGGTGGCAAGCCTCCTACCCACACCATGATTGTAGAAACATTCTCAAACAAGGAGCAGGGTCTGAGTTTCCCCTTCTTACAATCAGTCCTTCTCAATAATGTGATTTCTTCAGGTTTTAAGATTGGGGTGGGGGCATAATGTATAATGTAAAAACATTGATTTTAGCATCATAAATAAGATGATATGCTTTCTTTTTACTGGAAGGGTTGGTCAGAGAAATAGATCAAGTATATATATATGTCTCAAAAGAATTTTTAATTAAAGATATTTAATTGTTCTTTTCCCAGCAGCAGGGAAAAACAGTCTTTCCAGAACTAGGAAGTGCCAACATACCTGCTTCACAGGGCATGATGATCGTCCTGCAGAGATGTATTACAGCTGCCTCTGAAACAAATCAAGCATGTTGCTGCAATGGCTGTAGTTAAATTGTTAAAATATTTTTTATTTTTAGTAAGTGAATGTGTAGATAAAAAAATCAAATCACAATACACACAGAAAAGGCAAAGTTGAAGAAGCAAATAGCCCAAATTCTAAGTGGTCTTCTTACTTAAGAGAACGCAAAAATGTTTATTATGTATGATATTTATTATGAAAATAATTTTCTCAGAAGTCAGAAAGTCAAAATACCATATTCAGAGGTATGCATCAGGTTGCAGTAGAATCTAGGTGCAAACACACAGTTTGAAATATCCACACAAAGTTCCCTTTCACAAAGACCAAGGGTATATCCACTTGATTCTTTTTGGCCACTATATTCAGTGGTTGATTAGAAGCATGCGCAGGAGATTTACAGCATGGGAAGGAAAAAAATTGTTTTGTAAAATAGCCATACCCTCACCTACTTTAGAAAGCCCTACTAGTATCATCAGCTTCAAAACAAGAGCAGTGTTTAGATTTATCTGACCTGACATTTTGGCCCTTTTTTTTTTGTTTGTTTGGTTTTTTGTTTGGTTTTTTTTGGACATAAGAATATTGTGCGGCCTTTTTGTTCCGCGTTTAAGTTATACCTGAAGTTGTAGTCCTCCAAAGAAATACTCACTAAAGCAAAATGCATTAGACTGTTAAAGAGATTTTTCAAGAGGTCAGCTCACCTATGATTTGTGTAAATTTTAAATCATTATAGAAATGGTTGAAGTTGGATACAGTACCCTGTTTCCCTAGCCTACTTCCCTCTACTGCTTTCACCAGGCAAATTGTGGTTTTGGAAAGAATTTGGAGGAGAATAGCAAATGAATATGAACAGTTCACGTCATGAGCTAACAGCAGGAGTGACTTGTGACACACAGGTCTGGTAGTTAGCCCAGGAATTTCATTATATACTCTTCAGTGCCATCTGCTGTAACTAGATACATTCAAAAACTTAAGAGATAATCAAATAGCTGGTCTCAATACTAGGCAGGGAAGTTATCTAACTCTAGGTTTAGGTCTGTCCTACAAATCTAGAATCCCATTAAGGATTCAAGCGTACATCATTGCCAAAGATGAAGAACTTGGTCACAACTCTGGACACATTATTTCAACTTTTGCCTCAGTTTCTTAAGCTGTAGCAAAATACCCTTCACACAATTTACATCCATGAGAATTGTTCCTTTAGCACCACGACACCTCCTCCAGCCAAGCAGGGACAGAACAACACCTGCTGGTGTGACTTGAGAGCAGCTGTCCATTTCATATTCACCCTGTGAATTTGGGAAAGAGAAGTCAAGAAACAATTATCTTCCCAGGTACAAACTAGATTTGGGTGCCTAGACTCCATAAGCCTAAACTGGTAAGACAATGGCAAAGCCTTTATCTCCTCTACCAACAAGCCATTAAAGGTGCTTGTTAGATGAAGAAAATATAGCTCCATTAAACACTATATTATCTTAATGCCTTTTCTGCAGTTATTGCAAAGAAAATAATGATGACTTTTGTGTGTTTCTTAGAGGAATTGTACAGTGTGATCAATTATATCAGTTCTATCCTCCAGGATTTAGACAGAGCTCTAAAGCTCAGAGTTCCTAGAGAGCAACTTTCTGCAGAAAAGTCATTTTTTCCAACAGGAATTCCACATTTGTTCATCACAAGTTACATAATGTATTTTCCAATAAAACATTTCATAACATTCATGTATTCTCATGTACATTTTGTCTGTGTGAATGATATGCCATAGCATCATAGAATCATAAATCTTGGAAATGACCTCCAAGATCATCAAACCCAACCTTTGCCCAAATATCACCACTAAACTGTAACACAAAGTGTTACTTCATGATCTGTTCTTTGTTAGCTTTAGGACACTTAAACTTTGATAGGGACTCCATTGCTCAGGAGGCTACAGACAGATGCACTGAAAAATTTCCTGTACATAAAACCTTTTAGTCTAAATAGTCAAGATAAAGGAAAAGAAAAACATAACAAACTTTTTTTTTTTGCCTTTTTCATACTGAGAAATTTCAGCCAGTAGCACCTGCAATGCATTTCCAGAATGGAGAGTGCTGTAGGTTTAGCAAAGAACCACCAGCAGTTTGTTGGGGTTTGCATAGCAGTATTTATCTGTTCTGTGGTATTTGTGGCATTCTCTATACTTAGATTGGCAAATGCCACAAATTCTATGATAAATTTAAACACTGTGAGTGATAAATGTCAAGCTTTTAATAGCACCCACTGTCCCTCTGTCACCACATGACCCTATTAGGAGATTGCACAATCACTATCTCTGTGTAATTTCTTATACAAGAAATACCCTTACAGCATTTTCAATGGCAAGATATTTGCTTTGTATAAGCAATGGGACTCTTTGTATCTCTCTTGCAAAAAGAAGAGCCTGCAGGATACTTACTGTTCCTGATGATTTCATGTACTTTTTATTTACAAAAATAAGGTCAGAATGTAGTTCCCTATTTCTGTTAGGCGCCAGTACAATGGACAGAATTCACGATCTTAGTTGAAATGAAATGGCAGAAAAAGTTTGATGACAACAGATGACAATATTTTTCATCAGAAGGGGAAGTCTAGAAAACTGTTGCTGCAGCCATTAAAATGCAGAATGTGACATAAGACATTGTAAAAGTTTTCTCTGGGCATTTTTAAACTTTCAGCAGTATATGATGTATTGAGGCTACATCTGAAAATCTTATCATTGTGGCACTTTTTGACTGTAGATTGTAAGAAGGAAAGAGTACTTCACATTGTCACTAAAAACACTTAAGTTCTGATCTCAGAATTCCAAAGTTCTGAGGTCTTCCTCTGCGCACAGAAATAAATCAGGAATTAACTCCTGTCTTAGGAGCAAGGTTACAAAATATTCATAGTTTTATCTTACTAAAATACCTCTGTGATCTTTCTGACCAGAAGTATTTTCCTTTCCAACAGCAGCTATACTATTTCTCCAGAGAGGAGTACTCATTTGCTATGTGGTACAGACAGGGCCTCTGAAGTTTGCTACCAAGTCAGGGATTCTCTTCCATTGTAAAGTTAAAGAGAAGCCTTAGGGAAAATATTTGTATGCATATATATGCACCAATATGTATAAATATACTTCTGTGTGCATGTGTGTGTATATATATATGCTATTACAGCAAAAAATTTGGAGAATCCAGAAATAAGTGTAAGAGAGAAAATATCACCATCAATAGTATAATAAATTAATAGAACACATTTTCCTATGTACAGCGAAGATATCAATTCCATGCAAGTCTCTTTCAAATTCCATTCAATTTAACTGCCAAAGTACATGGGCAAAAGATCAGAAGCTGTTGCATTACTGCAGTTTGTCTGGTTGCCATACAGAGCTGAGCTGCACAAGAGAGCTCAAATTCAATTAAAAATAAATCTGAAATGATTTCCCTACCACTAAGACTAGTAAGGCCTAAGGTAATTTTTGTAAATCATTGCAGCACATATTAAAGCTTCTGGTTTTTACAATACCTTCTATTACAAGTTAGAGGTATATCTGGGCATTTTGTAGTAACTGAAAATGGATTGGGACATTTAATAAGTTATACATTAAATAGGTACTAGGTATTCATCCCTGAAAACAAATTTTGCTTTTTAAATATGGATTAAAAAATCATTAAGCACTTGTAAGAATAAAACCAGATTGTATTTTTCACATTTCTGCAGATACAAACAGGCAGTCTGCAATGAGTCCAGTGCTTTAACAATGAGGGGAACAATATGGTAATGAACATGAATTCACAACCAATGCTGAATTACTAACTCAACTGGTTAATGATATTAATTTCAATAATCAGTTACTCAAATTGTCAAACTATAACATAAGATAAGAAAGTCAGAAGTTTAGCACAAGAAAGATGTCTGCTGATTAACCTGTAATAGAAGACTGGGAAGGAGATGATTCCTTTTAATCTTTTACCCAAAGTTTCAGATACAGAATGACCTTGATTTATCTGGTGGAAAACAACGTTTTCTTGTAGGTGGTGTTTCTTGACAAGGAAGGATCACTCAGTTAAGGTGCTAAATTCGAGATACAATTCATGTTAAAGAAGTAAAGTGTGTTTTTTTCTTATGACTTGTTCAGTGGTTTGTCTTTAAAATCTGCTGAGATTTCTATTTCTGCAGAGATTTCTATTCTCTGACTTATCAGAGAATCAGAGCATTGTAAACACACACATACACACAGACCCAAAGTAGACAATTTTCTTGTTTAAGGTTAATGATTCTTATTCTCTTTAGGTCTGGGGTTTGGTTTGGTTTCTTTAATATAAAATAGTGACTGGTTGTGAAGATAGAAGTCTGTGTCTTGAAAATAATTTACATAATCAAAGAAAGAAAAAAAAGATTTAATGTGAAATTAGTGTCAGAACTCATCTGTTATATAAACAGGAGGATATGGCTTGTATTCCCTAGATATTGATTCTTTCCTTGATAGCAGATACTGTAAAATCACTGTGCTTCTGCATGCTGTGGAAGATCTCCCCACAACTACTGGCCCAGCAAGATGTGTCTCCCAGACCCTTTCCTCCCCAGAAGGCAATCAGCTACACATTTTTCATCTGTTCCCAGAAGGCAATCAGCTACACTTTTCATGGGTTTGCTGTCTCAGCTGAGGCAGCCACCACCAGCTACAGGGAGCTGCAGGAGGGGGTACCTGTGTGGCAGGAGCTGCTGTGCTGTTTCCACTCTCTCTAGAAGAGCTGGAATTGGAGGCCCCCTCTAAAATTCAGGAGCTCCTTGATTTCCCTTTCAGAACCACCTTTTTGCAAAAGCATGGCCAGAAGCCACAATGTAACTCCTAAGGCATTTGGGATACTTTAGAAAGAGAGCTCATGTAGTCCTCATTATCATTGACACTGGTAATGTCAGTGATAATGTTAATCACCCTTCCTGGTGATCTAAACCTGAGGGGCTTAGAGACTGAGAACTAATCTTTAAGCTCTTTCTACCTACATCTTGTTTGGTACATTCCCAGACTTATTATATCATTTACATGTTATACAAATCTATGTCAATAAAACTTTAAGCTATGCCTCATCCACCTTTTTTCTCTGTATGAATATATATCTCCTGGTTAAAAAATATTTCTAAAACACAATTCATCTCCTCTACAAGACCATACTAACCTGTATTTGGTAGACAACATATACAGTATTTTGTGAATTCTACTTTTATGATGAAACATAAAATTGCCACCAGATATATTAATTTGTGCTAATACCCACTATATTAATTTCGTCCAATATTATTCACACAGGACAGTTTAATCATAAATTAAATATGTGCTTTAAATATATAACAGCATTATAACATTCTTCCAATAATTAACATTTCTGTTTGCTTTTTATGTTTCAGCAGATGTAGCCATCCTCAAGATAAAAAACAAAGGTAATTGGTAGTATATTAGCTGCCTGAATTGCTTCTTTCTGAAGTGTAATGAGTGAGATTTACTAATCATTCAATTCTATAATATTTTATTCTCTTTCTTGTGTCTTGATAATGACAGAGACTTTTGTCACAGGTTGCTTCAGGGTAGGACAAGGTTCAGCTGTTACTGGAAGCCAGCATCCATCTCTGCCCAGGCCTCATATACAGTTAGCCAACCAGCAGGGGTTTATCCATTTTTTTTCTATTTTAGCGTTAATATTGTAGATTAATCTGACTGTCATATATATTCAGAGTCACTTAATGATTTCTAAGTATAAAACCCTCTCATTCTATATTAAAAAAAAATTATCACTCTACAGAATTCAACTATTCAAGCCAAAAATTTTCTTATTAGTGCTTTCCCTCAGGCTGACTTTCTTAAAGCTTTAGCTAAAACAGTCTTTTAAGAAAAGATTAGTACAAAGTAGACAACGCCATCAAATTTATGACTGCTACCAATTTTTTAAAGGAAATTTTAAGCACCATCAAATGAATTCTGAAGCATCTCCTTATTTCCTGTAAAAAAAAATCCATCTTTTTGAAGCAGAATCACAATGTTTTCAGATCCTTAGCACATACTTAATATAAATATTAAAAGCATTGTGTTTTGATCATAATTCTCAATACTCCTCAAATGCCAACAAGCTTGTCAATCTACAAGAAAAGTTTTCTGTAAGATCTGAGTGTCAGCCAGCAGTGGTAATACCTCAATGCCCTTCAGTCAAAAGCATAAGTACTGGGCACTGTTTGTTCTGGCTGCCAGAACAGGCAATAAGATTTTGTCTCAGCTCTTACTGATGTATGTCAGTATTTCTTAATACTATTTAGCCCTTCTTACTGAATAAAGCTTCTTTATGTAGCTTAAAAATCACGTCAGACTGACTTCCACAGAATTCCTTCCACTCCATTTTACATACAGAGCAGTTAGGAGCTGCAAAGTCAAATAACCAGACACCCTTCAGTGCGGCAGACAGACCTTTTGCCACATATTCACACTGCTTTTCAAAATGTGTGTGTTGAATCTCTAATTTGGTTAAACATGAATTCTCGTTCTTCCATTGAAAGGGCATCTCATCAAAAGCAGTGAAGGTTATCTGTGTTCCTTTAGTCCTCAAATTAATGTCAGTGTCTTCATTAGCTGAGGTGTTTCAGAGGTGAAGATTGTTGACTACAACAGATATTTTTTAATCTACCTTTTTCAAGGAAATATCCAAAACAGTTTTACCTATCATATAGGTGCTCTGCAGTTAGTTTCTGCATCCCTTTCCACCATCTTCATTTTGCATTCAAAATGTATAACACATTAAGTCTTGTAAAATGTAAATAGAAGGCAAAGTTTAACAGTGGCCTCTCTTATCAGTATTTTGAATCCTAGACTATGTTACTTAATATTGAAATTCCTCTCAATCAAATTAGATCTAGCTTTGCTTCCAGAAATAGTTATTATAATTCCCATATAAATGAATTACTATTTTTCACTGCATTGAGTGGGAATACATCATTTTCAGCAGCAAAACTGGGACTATTGCACTAAAAATTCATGCATCTGGAAAAACACTGTAAGAAGAGGAAAAGGGTAAGGCATTGATCCTTTTTTTAGTCCTGTCCCACCTATATGCAAGCACATGACTATTTTGTGCAATCCTTGCTGCTCATATCCACAAACTGTGAATTACAAACCCCGAAATGCCTATGGAAGGAATTTTTCAATCAGTCGTGTAATCAGTGGCTTCCTTCAATTCCCTGCTCATGCCTACACGCTCAGGGGTGAATCCCTGATCAGAGCTGTGAATGTGGTGCCAACAATTGCCTGCCATTCCTGACCTGTCACTCACAGCCAGTCAAGGCAGGCAGGCACTAGGGCTGACTAAGCATGCCCTTCACATACCTGCTTAACATTTTAAGCTCCAATTAGTTGCAATTTATGTCCAGTGTTACCCTATTAATTTACACTAATACCTGAGATAACCTTTCTGCCCAGCCAAATCTTTCAAATTAGCAAGCAAGTCAAGTGAAAAAAGTGCAACAGTTCTAAACAATGATATGCAAAAGTCATTGGCAAACATCTGTGTTCGTCAGACATCTGGAAGAGTTCCCATGTTTTCAAGACATGTAGAATTTCTCCATGGTGTGAACTTCAGAATAATTACCTTCTGTGGGAACCTTCTTGAGAGCAGTGGAGGCTGTTGACTTTGCCTTAAGAGATTCACAGGTTAATAAAATTGTATTTTATTATGAAAAGGCCTATTTGTAGCAACATTTCAGTAATACTGTGTGCAGTATTAGAACGAGTATTTCACATTTATGTTTAAATTTTCATACTGTTAGAATTTCATTTTTATGTGTGCATAAAATATTTAATGTCCAAATTGTAAAGTTTTACATGTCATATATATGTTTAAACTTTTTTGTATTTGACAATTCCCTCCAGCTTCTCTGCCCAACCCCAAAAATATCTAGAAATATTTTAATATTTCTATTGCAAGGGGATGGTAGGAAATTACACTGGTCCCCCAGTAAAATTCTTTCTAATGATAAGTAAACTGGGGACAAACATAAATTATATCTTCATATTTCTGAGAGAAAGGTTGGTTCTGTATAATTACAGATCATATCTAATGACTATTTTTAATGCTTTTTAGAAAATAAAAGCAAAGAGGAACAGAAAGTTTCTCAACAAATGTGTTAACAATTTTTTTAATTAGCATTGGATTACAAAATTAGCATAAAGTCTTATCTTTTGAAACAGCTCCAATGAAACTCAGCTAACCAGCTACATACACAGTATGTATATTTTGATACATGCTTTAACTGATTTCCCAAGTCTAACTTCGGTGTATTGTAGTCTGTACATAGTTCCAACTATGACACTGACTGGTTCCATTACTTTTATGAAAATGTCCCATTTTGTACTTCCCTTTTTAGTTACTACTTTTTGAAAAAAAAAAAAAAAATCAAAGAGCCCAGTTATAAGAAGTCTTGGTGGGGAACAAAAACCCCCATGGAAAGTGTGCAGTTTATGATTGTAGTATCTAGGTCAAATAGAAAGAAAGGACAGCAAAGATTAAGGATTAAAAATTGCCTAAGACATATGAATGATGATGTGAAAATAATTGTGATTGTAACAATTGTAGGTTTATACAGCAAAAGTTTGATTCTTGTGCATTACTACAATAAACACTTCACTTTGTCTCTGGCTTTGAAGAGATAGGGGAAGATGAGTAAGCCATCAGTTTCAATTAATGTTTTGTAATAAATATTTACAGCCCACGGAAAACAATTGCATGACTCTTTAGGATTGAGCTAATTACTTATAAATCACATTCTAAATGTATTAACATAATTCTTTTACAGAAGCTTTGGCTTTTAATAAATGAATATTAAAATATCTGGGTTACAATAAATGAGATAGAAGAATCTTTCTAAACTGAGTCAGTGAGTATGAGAGGTTTCATTTCACTTGTTCCACTTACTGGGTCTACCCTAAGGCTTTTTCTTTATAAGTCTTGAAATATATTGCTTCTTTTGTTGCAAGGTTCAAAATTAAAACTATAAAGTGTAAATCCTTCTAATAGAAAACCATGACCCAAAATGCCTACATCAGTTAGGACATGGATGCAGTAAAAGGATTCATAGGTCTGATGGGAGTTTCCAAATCCCGGGGTTAAGCTTCACTTTTCTGACCAAAAAAATACTTAAAATAAAACAAAAGACAAATAATTTGTAGTTTGCAAGTCCCAGATCTCGTTTATTTATAAAGCAATAAATATTAGAAGCACAAATAAATTGCACGGGTGTGTAAACAAACTGTACAATGACTGAAGAGTTCGGGAAGGTTTGCCAGAAGACTCCAAGAAGCATATTGTCGTCATCCTGAGTGGGAAGTAATTGAGGGGGGAAGTGCTTAGAAGCACTTGCGGTGTACAATGGATGGACCAGCCTCATCATACTCCTGTTTACTGATCCACATTTGCTGGAAGGTGGACAGAGATGCTAGAATGGAGCCACCGATCCAGACAGAGTATTTGCGTTCAGGAGGGGCAATGATCTAGAATAAAGAAATGCAAGAGAATCCTCATTTCTGAACAATGAATCCATATTGTCAATGCTACACACCACTACATATTTTCTTAAGCAAGTAAAGAACTTCTCTATTACAGTACTGATCTTCAGCAGCTCTTACAATAGCTGTAATGTATTAAAAAAAATCCGTAATCATATTTTCCTCTTCTCTAACATTTGCTTTTAACCAACAGAATTATTCTGACTAAATGGAATTTCTGCTTGTCTGTCTATCAGCTGTCGATAACTCATTTTTGAGTTGTTCCTATATCCCACTTTAATGAAGCAGACATTGTCTCCATCTTTATCCACATTTTATAACACAGAGTCAGACTTCTTACCTTGATCTTCATAGTGCTAGGAGCAAGGGCAGTGATTTCTTTCTGCATGCGATCAGCAATGCCAGGGTACATTGTTGTACCACCTGAGAGGACATTGTTAGCATAGAGGTCCTTACGGATATCAATATCACACTTCATGATGCTGTTATAGGTAGTTTCATGGATACCAGCAGATTCCATACCTTGAGGGAAAAAAAAGACAGTAGGCCAGGGGATTATACAAGAGGTCTCCATGAAACGAAACTGTGGCATTTCTCGTCATCATTAATACGAACTTCTATGGTCCTTTTCTTGTAAAAATGCTTAAAGTGTTACAGAAAAATATAAAAATATAGAATGACAAAACTAACTTAGGAAATGAACATTATTGATAAGAAAAGGTAAGATTCATAATGCATGTGCAAAGGCAAGAGACTCAAAATATACAACAAGAGAACAAGTAGACATGCGAGATAAACTCATTTAGTATATTGCAAGGGAAGAACAGAAAACATGAGTATAAGTTTATGTCAGTCTCACTAAAAGCATGAGTTGAATATAGTAAAGACAGCAAATGAAGACAATAAAAATACTTGAAGTAGAACTAAAAAAGACAATAGTAACTTCTTCAGTTTACTCAAAATACAGTCCATACTATTCGGAATCATCAAGGCAAGACATAACCATGACACGGAATAAGATATTAGTACCTGATGGTAAGAAAAAAGAAACAAGAAGCAAGTGTTTGTAGGTTGCATTCCAATTTGTTAATTTTAACAGGTGCTTCCTGAAAGGGCTGACATTGGATCCACAGTAAGATGTCAGCTGATGAACAACTGCATGTACTGCTTGAGACTTAAGAGTATCAACATTTGCTGTATCCGTCAGCTGTGTGCACAACCAGCAAGGCTTACTATCTCAACCATGGCAATGTTAATTACAATGTATATAAATATACACACACCTTCACTTCATGTCCTTCCCCTCTCTGACCCTTTACTTCTTCATGGAAATATACTGAGTAATACAGCACTGAAGGCTATTCTTGCCATCAGTGACACAGAATCATAAAATGTCTTGAGTTGGAAGGGACCCACAAAGATCATGGAGTCCAACTCTTTAATGATGATATTGTAACTGTATGTTTTATCATTAAAAAATTGTGACCCTAAAACTTGATCTAAAACTTGCAGCAAGAGCCCAGAACTCAGCTAATCACCGGATGAGCTCACATCAAGCCCACCTTACAGGAACCAAATGATCTAAATTATTATTCATTCATGTCTGATTTTGTGCCAAATTTAGGTAAGCAGGAAGAGGAGCGGGGCATCTTCCAAATCTTCTGGTTCATTCATACCTCCTACAGAAAGGAGAATTTCCTGGGAACACTTACCAATAAAGGATGGCTGGAATAAGGTTTCAGGGCAGCGGAAACGCTCGTTCCCAATTGTGATCACTTGACCATCAGGCAATTCATAGCTCTTTTCCAGAGAGGAGGAAGAGGCAGCAGTGGCCATTTCATTCTCAAAGTCCAGTGCAACATAGCACAATTTCTCTTTGATGTCTCGAACAATCTCACGTTCGGCTGTAGGTATAAGAGAATCAAATCAAGCTTTGGATAAGCATAATACTAGAGAAGATGATCAGCCAAGAGAGATGTGAGGATTTTCACAGTAGAGAAAAGCTGAAGGACTGACCTGTTGTCACAAAGGAGTAGCCACGCTCTGTAAGGATCTTCATGAGGTAGTCAGTCAGATCCCTGCCAGCCAGATCCAGACGCATGATAGCATGAGGCAAAGCATACCCTTCATAAATAGGTACATTGTGGGTGACACCATCTCCAGAATCAAGAACAATACCTGGGAGAGAAATGGCAGAGAGCAGCTGGAATCACCTAGCAAATGCTTTGAGCCCTTACACACTGGAAGTAGCAAGAAACACAACAAAATAAAGGATTTTTCAGGCAATATAAAGTAGCATAATTCTTTTTCAGTCACAAAGATCTTTCCAATTCTTTCTGCCTTTGCCTGCCTGGACATTCCTTTGGGGTGTAAATTTTCCCACAGAACAGTTGTTCCATACACATTTTTTGATAATCCATAAGACCAGTCATCCAACTCTACTTTACTGAGCAGTAAGAATATTTGCAATAGTGACTGTCTTGGTCTGATAATGAACATCTTTTGGTCCAGTTTAAACCCTTAAGCTGGTGTAACATTTTGTAACTGCAGTATCCTACAGGAATATCTCCTCATTTGCACCACAGCAATTAGTGGCACAGTCAGTTCCATGGTGCCTCTCCAAAAGCAATGCAAATTCTCAGTGAAAAGAGCAGTGTGGACCTATTTTGTACTGGCTTTTATGCTACTGTTATCATTAATTGCTATAAACTAAAAATACCTATTTTTCTGTAAATTGAATGAATTATGGTGTGTTTTTCTATTTGGAATGGAAAGGAAGGAGAGTTCCTGAAAGGAAATAGAATCTAAATGGTGTTTGTTTATTTTACCTGTTGTACGACCAGAAGCATACAGGGACAGGACAGCTTGGATTGCCACATACATAGCAGGTACATTGAAGGTTTCAAACATTATCTGGGTCATCTTTTCACGATTAGCTTTAGGGTTCAAGGGGGCTTCTGTGAGCAAAGTAGGGTGTTCCTCAGGGGCCACACGGAGTTCATTGTAGAAAGTGTGGTGCCATATCTTTTCCATATCATCCCAGTTGGTGATGATGCCGTGTTCAATTGGATATTTCAAAGTAAGGATACCTCTTTTACTCTGAGCTTCATCACCCACATAGGAATCTTTTTGACCCATACCAACCATTACACCCTAAGAGAAGAAAACACAGAAAAGCATTATTTGAGGACATCATAGAGCCCAAACAACTACATTACAGACAACTGGCCTGAAGCTGAGTCAGGAGAGGTTTAGGTTAGATATCAGGAAAAGGTTCTTCACCCAGAGGGTGGCTGGGCACTAGAACAGGCTCCCCAGGGAAAGGGTCACAGCACCAACCCTGACAGGGTTCAAGAAGAATTTGGACAACTGTCTCAGGCACATGGTGTGACTGCCAGGGCTGTCCCATGCAGGGCCAGGAACTGGACTTTGATGATCCTTGTTGGTCCCTTCCATGCCAGGATACTCTACGATTCTGCAATTCTAACTATCTTATTTTCAAGAAAGGTACAAGCAGTCACACCCTTGAAAGGCTGTGGGAAAATAAATTTAACATTATTAAAATATTAAGTCAACAGAATCTGAGGTGTTTTCATAAATTCTTTTTTCATTCCATGAGATGAATGGATTTTCTCCTGTTTATAATAAACCTCTTACTTTCAATTGTTTCTTCCTGGTCCAAAAATTTGACTGAAAGTAAACTGCACAATGTCATGAGCAGGAAAAGGAATTTGTAAACAGGAAAATACAAGGGAAATTGGCATTTTAGTGATCAAAGATACTTCCTATGCAGCCTCAGCAGTAATTAATCCAAAATAAAAAAAATACAAACTGAAAATGTTTTCATTTAAGAAGAAAAAAAAGAAGCATTATGAACTTTATGAACTTTTTACCAAGGAAATTGTAGGAGAAAAAGGAGGTATGGGACAGGCAAACAGGGAAGTTAAGGAAACACTGGCCTGGGAATGAATCACCAGTACCACCGCAAGAGGTGAGCGGACGAGAGGGCATTTGGGTATTTGGGACAGGGCAGAAGAACTGAGGGAAGGGGCAAGTGGAGGCGACGCCTAGAGAGAGGGCGATGCTCCGTCCTGCCTCGGTCCTGCCTCTGAATTTACCTGGTGCCTCGGGCGACCGACGATGGACGGGAAAACGGCCCTGGGGGCATCATCTCCGGCAAAGCCCGCCTTGACCAGCCCCGAGCCATTGTCGCACACCAGTGCGGTGGTTTCCTCGTCGTCGCACATCTTCGGAAGCAAGCACGAACCTGGAAAATAGCACGGTGGCACGTTCAGAGCCCCGCGGGCAGCCCCTCCGCGCCCTCCCGCCCGCCATCCCGGAGGGCACCGCCGGATCGCTGCGGCGGGAGCGGGAAATTTGAGTCGTCCCGGGAGGAGGCTCGTAGGCAGGGCTGTAAACGCGATCCGTCAGCCGCTTTCTTCTCCGCGTTTTAAATGCCGCCCCAGCTTGCAAGACGCTCAGTTAGGGCGCCATTAGCGGATCCCTTTGGCCGCAGACCGAAAAGGAGGGAAAGTGTTTTGAATGGCCGCGATCTGTCCTGCCCGGAGCTCTCCGCGGGCGGCGAAGCGGCGCGCCCCGTCGGAGCGCGGCGGCCGATGCTGCGCGGGGGCGGCCGGGCCCGGGCCCGGGGCGGGCGGTGACCCCCGCAGAAACAGCGCTCAGCCGGGAGCTGCACGGCCCGAGCTCCGGCTGCACCCGCACCACCGGCGTCCGCCGCCCGGCGGTGCCTGCCCGTCCATCCCTCCCACGTATTCCATCCCGTCCCGTCCCATCCCACCCAATGCCTCCCCGCCCGCCCCTCGGGGCTGCGGGTGCCGCCGCGCCACTCACCAGACCAGCACCGGCGGCGGGGGGGCAGCGGAGGAGACCCTGGGTGCTGGCTCGGCGGAGACGCCCCAATTTATACCCCCCGAGGGCCAGCGTCGTCCGGGGCCGCGGCGGGCCGGGGCAGCCACCTTGTCCTTATTTGGTCGGCTCCGCGCCACTGAGCGGCCGCGCAGCCATGAATGGAGCCGGGCCGGCCCCGGCGCAGCGCGGCCGCCCGGCCCATGTAAGGCAGGCGCGGGGCAGCGCGGCCCCGGCCGCCGCATGGCCAAATAGGGAGCCCAGCGCAGCCCCCGGGGGTCAGCGCCGGCGGGCAGGGACCGGGAAGGGGCCGGGGAGCGGCAGCCGGGCTCGGCCCCCGGGGTCAGCGCCCGCCGGTGCCCGGCCAGGTGCGGCGCCTCAAACTCGTGATGCTCGGGCTTGGCGGAGGGTGCGAGGGAAGCCGCACGGGTGTTTTCTCCCCCGGGTTTTCTTTTTTTCCACTGGAAAAAAAAAAGCCAGTCGAGCTTCTATTTAATCAACGAGTGATGAGGTTACTTCGCTGCCAACAACTGGGGCTCCTCTCCTGCATGGAGGCGGCATCTGTTCTCTGTGTTGCCTTAGGAAGGAGCAGTGCACTCTCAATTTCTTTTAAACTTTGATGTGCACATGCTGCAAAAATCACCCTTTTCTCTGCTTTTGGCTGACATCTATAGCACAAAATGTGGTGTGCTCATTTGTGTTAGTATGCATATACTTACACTCCTCATTTTTGCTCTTTTAATGCACACCAGATCAGTAAGAGATAGTGATATGTCTAGGGCAGAGGACAAGATATGGGAATAGCTTGGACAAAACCCAGCTAGGGTATTAATGTAATGTGACAGTTGTTTTCCTGCTCAGTTGTTGAAACATCCACATTGATAATTTGTTCCAGCGGTGGAACCTAGAAAATCCATGTGTCTTCAGGACTTTTTTTTGTTTGTTAAAAATAGAAAGACTGGAGAGGCATCCCTTGAGTGGGTTTGGCCTGGTATGTGAAAGGAGAGATTGTCAACTCATGTCCCAGAGAAACTCATTATAATGTGGAGTACAGTGTCCTCCAGGAGCTCAGCTTGAACAATGCTCCATGTCTGCCTGTGAAACAATGTTAGGATGCAGTGGGGAGGATTGAGGTTTGGGACAGAAGGGAATGGTGAGATTCAAAGTCAAGAGAGGGATGCTCAAGTGGATCAACTGCTTAAGCACAGGTCCAGATTATGAGATGCCATACAAAGGCTGGTAAACATCACATGGGTATATAAATCTTAAGTTTTGTGGAAGGAAAGAGCCTGTGAATGCTACACAACCTGCAGTCTGGGGGCTTTGAGATGTATTGGGGGAAGAGCAATCTTGGCACAGTGGTTTAGCTCTGACAGAGCATGTTTGTTTCTGAATGATATCCAAGGGGGGCGTCAGAGACCCTCAGACTTTAGTTTCTTCTGAAATCAGAGGTTGTGGAATCAGTTTCCTTGTTTCTAGCACAATCAATGAGGTGGTTAGCTCCACCCCAACCCCAGTTTATCTTGGGTTTGTGCCCAATTATGAGCACAACTCTGAAAGAGGTGGTAGCAGCAAACTTCTTGGATATTAATAGCTCCTGCTTTTCTTTAAATGCCATGAGGAAAGAGAACCTGTTCCAGGTGAGACACCATTTGGGTACAGAGTTTTGTATGTATATTTAATACATCAGTATATATAAATATATATGCACACTTCTGGTTTATATGCATGTATTTATCTGTGTGTGTGTGTGTATGTATATATATATATATATATATGTGTGTCTTTTTTATTTTTCTGAGCTACCTAAGAAAGGCTGTGTAGGACTGTGAATTGCAGTGACCTCAAAAGGTCAAAGCAGCAAAACATTGTGCTTTGATGCCTCTGCTCTGGACAAACTTTGGCTCTTGGTTTGCTTTGTCTTGATGGAAAATCAACCAAAATCAATCCCTGGTGGGATAAGGACCCCAAGTGAGTATATCTTTATCTAAATTCATCAGGCATACATAACAGACACTTGGAAATACTTTGGTGATAGTGATGCCTATTTGTACAAGAATTTATATACATGCAAGGATTTCTAAGCATATACACTCTGGCACAGAGCACCCTTTCAAAGAAAAAAATACCATATGCTGCTTTCAATTTTAAAAAGTCAGTGTATTTTAGCCCGTGGTAAGTTGCCATATATAGTTTAAATCTGCTCCTTTTTTTCCTAGCACATCTTTTCTACAGAAACCATATAATGTGAGGGATTGACTAGCTTGGCCAGCACTAGAGATTAGTTTACAGTGTTATCTCAGCTGTTGCTCAGTTCAGAGGTGTTGCAGTATTTACATAGAAGTCCACTGCTGATAGCTGCATTGAATTCCTCCCCAATCAGACCCTCTCTGACACATCCTACATTCCCTCTGGCTAGAGAGAGACAGACTCTCCTGAAACTGAGGCAGAGACAGCTCTCACTGGAAAACCTATGAAACAGTTTGTGTTTTCTTGTTTATTTTCTAAATAAATTTTTGCTTTCTCTACTATCTCCTCAAGTTTTACATTTCTAACCCAGAAGGACTCACAGTTAGGATCCTCATGCACTTGAGCACTCATCAGTTCACACACTAACACACTCCCATATATTACAAGGTCAAATGAAGAGGGCACAACACAATGTGCATAATTCCAAAATATCAATTCCTTCCTTGTAGCCACTTGAAGTTTGCCCAGCTCAAGTTATTCCTTTGGCCAAAATAATTCTGCTTTCCGTAATGAAATGTTATCACAGCCTCAAGTAAACCAGAGAAGCAAAAACCTACTGAGGTATGTCATGCAATGTCATCTACAGGAAAAACACTCTAACTCTGACTGACCAGGGCCCCCACATGCTGGGTACATTTCTTATGACTTAGCTGTTGGGAGTGACCCCAGAGACAAGGGAAACACAGGCAGTACAGGGCGTTGGAGAGCAGTCAGATCTGCAGTGGACGTGATCTGCATGTCCCTAAAACAGCCCGAACACACAGCAGCATGAAGCCTCAATGGGTATGATTATTAATAGGAGAGCAAAATTAAATATATGTATGTCTGTATATATAGACAGAGGTGTGTATATATATATATATACACACACAGACACACACACACATACATACATATATAGGAGATGCATATAGGCAAAACTGGATGTGTTGTTCAACCAACAAGACTGTTGCGACTGCAGCCAAAATCAGAACATGAGTCCTTACCTCTGCATGGTAAAAATGTGAACAAAAAAATCACACTGTGATCTTATGATGCCTAGAAATCCTCACAACTGCTATTCAGCTTTTGACTAAAAAACTTACAAAAGATTAAAAATATAGCCATGATTCTCTAAAAGCTTTAAAGCATAAAACACTTTTACAACAGACTTCTGATTATTTACAGTATTTAGCAATGCATTCAGAAATTGCAAATGTGTAGGATCAGGTCCTCTATAATTTCTGGAGCCTTGTTGATGATTTTTTTTCTGTAAATGTCTTAATAAAATCAAGAAATTTTTCATAATATACCAAACAATTTTATACACAGTGTATCCTGACCTAGCAGACTTTAGAGCAACTTCTCACTTAAAATCTGCTATTTCTAAATCCAATGGATGTTGACATATAAAATCTGTCCTAGCACAGAGCCAAATGTTACCTCTCTTAAGCCTCAGGCCAGTGTAGTCTTTGAAAGAAACTTTACATTTTCAAGAATAATAAGAAAATGCCATTCTGACAGGTTTTCTTCTGTCTCTTTTGTTTCACAACAGCTGTTAGGAGCTATATGGTCTTTAGAAATATAAGCAGCATTGCAGCAGAGTCTTGTTGATGGGCAGAAGTCCTGATGAGATGAGAATGCCAAACATGCAATACATGATGAAAATCACTGTCATGAAGGAGCCATGTGTTGTTTTCAATGTCTGTGCAGTAATGAATGTGTATGCAGACATACAAAGAGAAGCCAGAAAAGACAGTTCTACAGTCACCACAAATCTGAAATTGTTCCCTATGAAACTATTGAAGTCTTGAACCTTCCAAGTGAGAAATCTTCCTCCTAGAAGAGAGTCTCCCAATTGAATAATTACGTTGTCTGGCAAACTTTTCCAGAGAATTTATTGTTCCCCTTTCTTAGTTATGTTTCATCCACCCTAGCACTAGCCCATGTTTCATGCTTTATATATTCCTTGTCTCCTCAGCATTTAAACCCTTCACATAATTGCAGGCTCTTATAATCTCTCTGCATCTTTCTCTCACTCACTCATGTGCTGCTGCACTTCTATAATTAACCTAAAACATCTTAAGTGTGCGCTGAAAGAGTAAAATCATGAGGTGGGCACTGGGAGTTAGAGATGCAGTTAAACATCTTGTTATGAAGCTGAGAGGTTTAGGTATGGGCAGCATAAGTGGAGGTGAGTGGTGGTCAAAGGAATTTGTTCTTCTAAGTCTCTCACTCTCCAGAAATATTATTTGCCACATGTCAGTTCCAAAGAAAGCATGAGATTCTTACATCCATTCTGCCCCTTTTGCAGTGGAAAGAGAGCTCAGAGTGTGTCAGATTGGGAAAATAAATCTGTGCCCTATCCATGTATTGCTTTGCAAATTCAGCATTTTGAAAACTGCTACGAGACCAGTGCTGTGAGCAGATGCAAATCTACTTACTACCAGTGGTGGTGTTTCCAGCACACTGCTGTAACCTCCCAGTGTAGTCACATCCTCTGCTGTAAGCCCTTCTGCAAGGTCTGAGCCACAACCACCTCTGGTAGTTCATGTTCAGGCTGAGTGGTGTGGTTGACACACCTGAAAGTCAGGATGCCATCAAAAGGGACCTGGACAAGCTCCAGGAGCAGGTCCATGGGAATCTCCTGAGGTTTAACAAGACCAAGTGCGAGATGCTGAACCTGGGTCAAGGCAATCCCTCATATCAATAAAGGCTGGGGGTGAACAGATGGAGAGCAGCCCTGCCCAGAAGGACTTGGGGGTGCTGCTGGGTGAGAGGCTGGACATGACCCAGCCATGGGCACTGCCAGCCCAGAGAGCCAAACGTGTCCTGGGCTGCATCCAAAGCCCCGTGGGCAGCAGGGCCAGGGAGGGGATTCTGCCCCTCTGCTCTGCCCTGCTGAGACCCCACCTGCAGGGCTGCATCCAGCCCTGGGTGCCAGCACAGGAAGGACGTGGACCTGCTGGAATGACTCCAGAAGAGGACCTTGAAGGTGATCACAGGGATGGAGAACCTCTCCTGTGAGGAAAAGCTGAGAGAATTGGGAGTGTTCAGCCTGGAAAAAGAAAGGCTTTGGGGTGGCCAAATTGTGGCCTTCCAGTACCTGAAAGGAGCCTACAAGAAAGATGGAGAGGGACTTTTACAAGGGTCTGGAGTGACAGGACAGGGAGGAATGGCTTCAGACTCAAAGAGAGTAGATTTAGATTAAGCATTAGGAAGCAATTATTTTAATTTGAAACTAAAGAACCCTGAATCTACCAGCTGCTGCAAAGTAAGGTATGAGTTTCCAGATTGTTTATCAGCTGCATTTTAGTTTTCCAGTATCAGAGACAGATGTCTCATGATTACAACAAAAGCAGCAATTAAAGTCTATTTTAATTGCATTCTCACTAAAGAATTAACCTTTAATAGAGAAAGCCATCAAATTCTTGCTTTTCTGTTAACCTTTCTACATGAATTTACTTGTACTCTATGTAAAGGCAGGAGGACCAACATTTCTTAATCTGCATAGACTAAAGAGAGAAGGAAGTGATGCTTTACAGACGAGAAGCTAAGCTTCAACAGGATGAAGTCACACTGGAAATTAGCAGTTTATGTAAGAATTAAATCCTGCTTCTGGAGACCAGTTCTGCCATTGAATAAGAAACACTCCATTGCTCTCCGATATGAGTACATAAGACTTTCTGGATTTGTGGTACATGCAGAATTTGCTTTGCCACAATCCACAGATATATCTTTCTGAAGAAATGTTGTGTTACAAGACCCATGGATTCTGCTGATGCTGTTAGGAACACAAAGATATTTGATGAATCTCATAACATTGTGATGTTTCCCACATACAATTTTGCAAAGCTGTGAGATGATTTAGGTAAAAACATTTCAGTTCTTGAGAGAGGGTGTAGCTGCACTGTGTTACATGGAGTTGAAGTAAGTGGGTTCAAGTGTAGAAACGGATGATGCAGAGACTGGCTTGGAACTTTCTGGAAAAAGTATTTCTTGCTAAAAAACCAAAGCTCCTTCAAAATACATTTACCCCAAAAGTTTGCTACTCCATTTTTCAAAGAATACTCTCAAGTCAGCTCATTTCACTTTCTTACAGTTAAAAAAAATCCACAAAGCTACATATTTACTTTTCAGAAAAACACTATGTGAATTACAAAGAAAAAATTTACTTGATGGAAATTATTTTTTCCCAATTTTTTTTTCTAAGTATTTTCAGTATTTTTGTCTTCCAGACAAATTCAGTAGAAAAATTATTTTCAGTCTCACTGTTTTCAAAAGATGAAAAATCATCTCAAAGATACTAGTTTATCAAGCAAAGCTAAAACTCTGATAACCAAATGAAAATTCTGTGAAATCTTGCTGACCATTAGATTCCCTTGAAATTTGAACAATTAGCAATTAAGTAACTAGCTACAAGATTGAAGAAGCTTCCACAATGTCACCTTATAAAGAGAGTTCCTGAATTAATTAAAAGAAATCTTATAAGAGCAAGTTCATATATTGTAAATGCATATCATGTTAAAAATGCAAATTTTATCCAACTTTTGCTATTAATTTCTCCTTATGCCTAGTATGAGAGAGAGAGAGATTGAGAGAGAAAGCATAATTCAAAAATCTATACTTACCAGTGAAGGAATTGTTATGTAATATGGGCTCTATTTCCTGAATTTTCAGTCAGCCACTGGATCACAAATTTTTCTTTCACAGGGAACCTATAATATGGCTATCTTTTTTTGGGCAGGTGTGGCATAGGCTTTTTACCAGATTTTATCAGTAGTTACTTGCATAGTGTGTTTTATAAAGGACACCCAAATATTTACAAAATCAATATCCTACAATGAGCTGTCGTCAGTAATACAATCCTAATTCCAGTCCAGAATTTCCATAATATATTCAGTACAACTAATAAGAATCCATATCAGACTGACATTTTTCATTTTACCAATAAAATATATGTGTAACATTTTAACAGTACTGACAGACTTTTAAGATCTTAGAGAACATTTATTAAGCTACTCCTATAAGTACCTACAAGCTGAAAAAAACAATATCACAACAAAAAATAAGAGTGAAATGAGAATATCAAACCCACATTTTAAGCCATTATAGAACGCTTGGTGATGGAAACAATTTCAGTGGACTAAAAGGGGATTACATCCAGGGTTTAATAATTTTCTAAATAGTATTCTAGAATGACAGTGGGAAATATTTTCTACAGTGCTTATTTTGCTCCTTATTTATTTGAAGTCCTAACTACAGGAAAAAAAAAAGTCAGGGTGTCCCTCATTTTTCTTGGTAAAAAGCCCTGTATTATACAAGCCTAAGTATTTACCAAGATTTCATTAACATGATAGAAAATGGGGCTTTTCTGAGTTAGTTCTAGATCAGAATTCTGGATTTCTAATGTATTGGAATACTTTATTTGAGCCACTGCCATCCTTAACATAGGAAGTTATTTAACTGACTCATCAAACTTAGTAATTATTTATACTTGCTAAAAAGAGGTCTAAAATTCAAATTTCAATTAGCATTTTGTATAAAGTTGCCCAGTATATACTACAGGTAGGAGACAGCAGCAACAGAATTTTCCATTTAAAGTACTGTTAAAGCATAGCTAAGATTTCTATTGATTGTCATTCATCCAGTAAAGAATTGACAAACAGGAACTATTCTAAGCTTGGGAACAATGATCCATTGCAGGTAGGGCTTTGAATCATTGCAATACCCTGGAAACCCTGGAAAACTTCTGGGAAAAAAGGATCAAAATTGAAAGGTTAAATGCATATTCAAGGAACAGGTAATCTACCTAAAATCTCAGTAATTCAAGATCAGAGAAAGTACCAGATGGAAATCAGTAAAATCTCACTGGCAAAAGTTCATCATTTAAGTCAACTGGGGAAAATGTAGCTGAAAATACAGTTTTAATAGGTTGCCTTAAGCACAGTAGATGTTCAGGGAAAAGAAAAAAAGGTCAATTCAATGGTTCATAGAGCAATTATTTCCCCATAAAATATTTTCTAAAATAATACACATAGTACAACCAAAGGCAGTCACCACAAGGAAAATCTAAATGTTTTCCTACTTTGCAAAATGGTATCTAAACTACCAGGCCACAAGGTTGCCCTCAGAGGAATGGCTCTCATGATAGCGTTGTTTCCCAGTGCAAAATGTCTCGTCTTGAATTGTGTTGTCTTCATGACATAGCTTGATATGAAGAAAATTTCAAATATAGCATACTGCATTTCAAAATGAGATGAAATGGCCTTAAGACAAAGGATTCAGCAAAAATTAGTAAAAAATAACAGCTACTTGCTGAGGGTTCCAAGCCATCTCACATACTGCAGGTGGAACTGACATATGTGTGCCAATTTTCTAGATTCCTGCTGAGTGAGAAACAACTAAGAATTGGGCATGCACCTCCAGCCTACCTTACATTTAGCACACTACGCACACCTTTTTGAAAGTAACAATTAAAATCTACGATGCTTTCAAAAAAGATACCATTTTAAAGGTAAAGGCCTTAAATACAGAATCTCTTCTGAAATGTAAATTTTGTTAAATATTTTGGAAACTGAAAAGAAATACTTTGTCTTCGGTAAGACTCATCTGCTCTGTTTTCTTTTTCTGTCATTCATGGTCAAGCTGATTCCCAGTGACGACCCTAGGACAACTCAGATAAAACTATCTAAATGGCTGCAGTAAGAATTAAACTATTGCAATCAGAATGCAGGTTCTAAGTACTCAAGTCCAAGAAAAATGGAATAAACTACAGCAAATTCAGAAACATGATATGCTTGAGAGAAAAATCTTTAGAAGAAAGCTTAAAGAGTTCATAAAAACCACACTGAAATTCTTAATAAACTCTCACTGAATTTGTAGGCTTTGGAATAAGCCCAAGAAGTGTTGTCTATGTATATTGCTTTCCCATCAAATTAAGAAGGACACAAAAACTATTTATAGTTAAAGAGAAAGCATAAATGCCCAAGGATAAAGAAATATTTATTTGGTAGAAATATAACTAGCATATTTACTCTGGCCATTAATTATGAATCATTGTGTACCCTACAAAACTGTTAATTAGGTTGTCACCTTGAAAGGATACTGTAAGAGTTCAAACCCCAGCAGAAACTGGACTATGCCTATTGAGCTAAGTGACTGACATATTATTTTGCTGAGTCAATTTCCGTAACATCAGGAAGAAGGTGCATTTCTGTACAAGCATAAAATAAATTCAAGATTAAATAAATAATAGGATGAATATTGAAAATATTGTGTCTAAATATATTCTGAAAATTCCAGTTGGCCTGGAAGCATATACACTAAGAAGCATATAAACTAAGTGAGGTCTCAAAGCCTGAACATTAAGAGAGGAAGATAGAACATGCACTGTAATTACAGTCTTGGGCTAGCTGACAGCCTGCCTCTGTCCTTAAGTCAGTAGTTTTCTGGATCTTCAGAGGTCTTCCAGTTTGATATAACTAAGATGTTTATGCTTCTTAATGAATTTTAAACTCCCAAAATTCCTGTGAGGCTTTTATGCACAAAGCAATGAGGTACAGGTTAAATGACTTAGTGATAAACAGGAAATAGTTGATCAACCTGAAAAAGAAAAAAAAATCTTCTTAGAAGTACCACTCCAGTGGTTTATGCATCAGTCCTATAGTCCTCAAATTTTCTAATTATCCCCCATTTCTACTAGTGTTTTACTTTATGACTTTAATAAGTAATTTTTACTAAGATGATTTTAACATAATGACAATAGTTGTCAATATGAAGAATTTCCTTTGCTCAGCCATATTTTCCTAGCTGATCTGCTTGAAAGCCCTGGAAAGTACTGCTGGTTTCAGCAGTTACACCCACCTGAAGCCAAAGAGCAGTAAGGTTCTGAGTTCAATTATTAATAAAAAGGAGATTAAATACTGGAGGCCTTACCTTTAGGAAGATTGTTTCTGCATGATTCAAATGAAAAGAAAAAATAAAATCTTGAGCACAGAAACACAAGGGGTTTGAAGATCACAGCTTGACATATATTCTTGGTTTACCTTCTGCTTCTGGAACTGTTGGGAGAATTTAGTTGAATATAAAAATCTCCCTGCTACCAAAACAACCCATATGATATCATGAGAGATTAATTACTTAGCATGGAAAAAATCATGTGAGATAGGTGAACTCTAAAAGGAAAACTGAAGAAATTATCCTGGTTCTACTTAGTACCTGAGAAATTTGACTTAGGGAAAAGAATGTTACAGAAGGTAAATGCTGTGAGGTCCAAGTGGGATGCAAGGACCCAAGGGGGTGCACAAGACAATCCACTGGGGTGCAGGAGGAAAATATTCTTTGTACCATTAATACATAATTTTTTAAAAAATTTGTGTCTGTTTCATCTTTATCTCATTCACTTTCTAATTTTGTTTTTTAATATGTTTTATAGTGTACAGAATGTGCTATTACAGTAGCATTTATACATAAGTTATATGTTAATAAATATACATAAATTGGATGTGCCCATTCAAAATTTTTACTGACAGAGGTGTGCAATCAAAAAATTTTGAAGACCACCAGCCTAAAACACTTAATGCTGGAAGCCCATTCCAACTAGGGAATAATAAATAGGATGCAATCCAAAATATGGTCAAGGATGGCTGAACAAGAAAACTTAGTAACATAAGGCTTAACAGGCTCTGATCCAAAAAACAATGCAACAAAAAAACCAAAACACAACAACACAAAACAAAATGCAACAACCCCTTAAGACATGCTCAGCACAAGGAGTTCTACAACTGTTATGTCAGGCATAAAAGCAGCTTTTTAAATATAAATGAGACTTTAACAAAGTAAAGTGTGTAATGGAGGAGATGGAAAATATCATAAAGGAAAATAAAATCAATAAAACCTCAAATTTAAAAAAAATTAAATATCTTACAGAAAAAAGGAGGATGCAAATTACAATGAACTGAACAAAAACTCAGCAAAAATAGGAAAAAAATAGAGGAAAGAGTTAAAGAGAATAAAGATGGATAGCGCATTAAGAGTGAAAGGGAAGGGAAAAGAATGGAGGCTATTCTGACATACATTCACATCTTGATTGGTGGGCTCCAAAACTGATTGCAATCCAAAAGTTTTTGAGCAACCACCTACTAATTTTAAATTTGAGAGAGATGGGGAGGGAAGAACAAATTAAAGAGATGCACATAGAGATCACTCAACATTCTAATTCCCAGTGTACTTCTCACAAATCCTCCTGGGAGCCTGGGCCACAAACCCAGCCTTGCCACGTTGGAACTCTGTGGATGTGTAACTGGATGTGTGACAGAAGCGACATGAAGAGCCAACCCAGCTAATGCTCCAGTACTCCCAGGATGCACCTGCTAGGCTTGAGCAGTAACTGAAAGATATTTGTACTTTGGAGGCTCCATTTTACCAGCCAGTACAATCACTGCTGGAAGTCACACAGCAACATTTATGATTGAGATGGAAACCTAATTACAACATTGATTTTTAGAAAGTGGACTTCTATGCAGAACAAAAATTTACCCCATACAGATATTTCAAAATCAACTTTCAACAAAAAAATCTAATTTTTCAGAAGTTTTTGTCGATTTTGTTTGATTAATTTGGAGCTATAAAAGAGAAAACATCCAAGTCATTCTGTCTGTGCTAAATAAGTTAAAGAAAAAATATGCTTTCATTCCAGCACTTAGAAGCTGAACTACAGGGAGTCCATCACATGAACCACATACTAAGTTTAGAGTTTGAGTTTGGCTGCATTTATTTCTCTTATTTTCAATATCAAGAACTTACTGTGCCTAATATAAATCTCATATTTCCACCTGATATATTAACATGAATGTTAGATGAATGTTTCATGTCTAAGTTTTATCTGTCTTCTCTGCCCTAGCAGAATTCACAGCTCCCATGTTAATACACAGGGGAAGTTAAATGTTTCAGAGAGCAGAATCAGCAAAAAAAAACTCCCAGTGAATCACCTCAGTCAGCATTGTGTTTTTTCTTCCTATCCCCTAAAATATTAAATTTCTCCAGTGTATCATCACCCAATTCAGCATAAAATGATGCTTGAAGGTTGAGGCTAAATGAGGACAAGGGTATTTCTGAAATACCATTCATCTTCAAAGCTTAGATGCTCTTTTTTGCCAGTTTGGATTCACAGCCTAAAACCACTTTCTAAAGGCTCAAAATGCATCAGTTATGGCAAATTTTATTTTCCAATGGCTTTTTAATTGTAGTAGCTTATTCATAAATAGCATATGTAATCCTTCTGTGTTCCTACTGAGGTAGAAATACATATCACTACCTCTCAGAACCAAGTTCAAGGCAGTTCTGGACAGAATCTACTAAAAGAGTAATTATGGGTAGCTATACACAGGATTGAATATCTCACTATACCCTAATGATTAGGTGCATCCTCAAAAAGAGGAAATGTGAGATAATTGGAGGCTGTTTCTCTATCTGTTCTTCCCTTTCAGTACTTAACAAGTAACTGCATTACATAAATACTGTAAACTGGCCTTGGAGATGGTTCTCTAAGCTGTAGGCTGGAGAAGATTGACTCTGGTTTCCTCAGGCATTTTCCTGTACCCTTCTTCACCACAGAGTTTTCCGAGGGTCCTGCAGAACAAGATGATATATTAATCTCCACATATGAAAAGCCCTGGAATAGGTTTGAATAAAATTAAAGTCCAAAGCATTGCACCCAGAGCATGTCCCTGTAGTACCCAGAGTGATACCAAAACCCCTGCTGAAGGAAATACATGCAGTCATTTAACTTCTACTTAATCAGTGACTATAAGAGAAACATTCCTGACTTTGGGTTCTTGACTTTGCAAGCTTGCTATACTTCCACTGAACTGTCTTTGCACAAAGGTTTCAGGGAGATTTAAAAAAGGAAGCTGAAATTCAGAAGTGATGTCATACAGCACCATAATGCTTTTTCCCCAGTGGGGCTTGTGTCTTTACTTTCACCAATATTACTGCCACAGGAGTAACAGGTTTCCACAACCATGTTGGAGATAAGTATCATTCCTGGGTGCATTGCTTTCCTCTAAGTCTTTCAACAACATCTTCTCAGCCCTATAACTTCATTTTAACTTACATTCAAGTCTATCTCCACAATATAACCTTGGCTGCCCCATCTTCCTGTTTTCAATCTTTTCTAATTAATTAGGTTTTGACACTGAATTTGAAACTTGACAGGTGCATATATATCTACCTTTCCCAAGTAAGCTACCTTCTCTAAGTACAAGGTATCATTATTCATTTTCAGTAGAAGATCTTCCATTGTACATATGCTTCCGTTGTATATTTCAAGAGACAAAACTCTGGCTTGTTAAGGATTCTGAAACATGCTCAAGAGAAATTCACACAGTCAAAAACTGAGAAAACGTTGTTCAAACCTGAAAAACAAAGATTAACAGAATAAACTATGCAATCCAACAGCCTTGAATTGAGAGCTGAGAGCTTGTCTGGTGCAAAGCTGTCTCCATTGCCTAGCACAGGAGCTTGCCACTGCATGCATTCTGAGCACGCTGCCTCCCCAGACCCACGCCCTTCAGCAGCACTTTGCTTAATTCATCAGGTTCTATTGAAGCTAAGAGAGGAGAAAGGAATCTACAGAGGGCACACAAGGCTATGCCTATGAGCCAGCCAAGAAACACCAGCACAGTGAGGCAAAATAATCTCCACACCATGCAGTTGCAGTCTGCCATCTGAAACCACTGACATGGAAAAGAAGGGTTGATTTTGACTGCAAGTGTGTAGAGAGATATATAGATAGCCTCTTTTGTTTGATTTTTTTTTTTTTGAGGGAGCGAGTAAACGATATTTTCAGTCAAGACAGATCTGCTTCCTCTTTTAACAAAGGTCTAATTTAAAAAGTGCTAAGTCACACATGCCTTCTGGGGTTTCTTCCTGAGGAAGAAAGGAAAATACCAGATTCACTTTAATGAGTAGCATTCTAGAGCAGAATGACTTAGATGCAAACTTTTAACAGAGCTCTACAGAGATAAGTTTCAATGTCCCTTCAATGCATGATAAAATATGGCTATACATGAAGAATGAAATTAATGTTTGGAAGATAATGCATTTGGAATATAGTACATTAATAAAATCCCAAGAATTAGACTATGGCTAGTCCATAAAGCTGCAGAACATCTCAGGTTAACAATACTGCTTATTTTCTGGCTTAATGAGGAATAGCTTGCACACAACAAGTAGCAGGTTAATTGAGTTTGCATATCTGCTGGTTCTTTTCATTATCACCTACTAACTGTGATGAGCTTTGAGACTATGTGCTTTATTTAACAGATCCATCAAGCCTATTATCCACCAAGGCTATTAACAGCTATCTCCCCAATGACTGAGATGTGTTGTGAGCTGTCAGAGTATTTTATTTCTGCCTTGCTCATTCTTTCAGCAGACTGGAAAATTGCAGATATATTTATAAGTATGATAACACCACACAATTGAAAACACAACCTGCTGTTTTCTGATGGTCTTGTGAGAGGTCCAACAACTAAATAAACCTAGAAAAAGGATACAATGGAAAAATAAATCATCATATGTAAAATACTGAGACATTTCTCAATGTTTGATTTTTTATAATTCATAATTGAGATTTTGTGGTAAAAATACAAACTGCTCAGTAGATTCTTTTATAGTTAGAATCCAAGAACTCTGCGCACTCTTGGTTATCAGATGACTGCTGATAACTAGTTATATATACAAGGTGATAAAGGGGTTAAACATCAAGGAGAGAGAAAGAGAAGCAAAAGTTGTGGTAGTAAAAAGCAGCATTACTCAGCCTTAATGAGAGATAACTGGGTATGGTACAGTATTATTGAGTTAAACAGATTGTGCTAATTCAGATGTTAATGAAATAGGTGAACAACACACAGGAGGTACCTCTTCAAAATCATGACAAAGTAAACAATGACATGAAAAATAAGAGAATCTTTGGGTATATGAGCAACATATACAGTTCCATTTCTTCAGACAAGTTCTGCTTACAAAGCATTTGAAATACAACCAGAAAGAATGTTTTCTTGAACAGTATAGCCTTACCTAGAGAGTGTCACTCATGGACTAATTTCATAGTGATCACATAATCACACAATCATACTAACATACTAATACAGTTTTCATCATTCCTGCTAATGAAAATGGACCAAAGAAGGGCTCAAAGATAGGAAGGTGTGGATTAACTAGCTGAATTTTTACTGCCTTATGACATCATATTGTAAAGTACACAAATTTATCCATTATGTGTAAAACCAGAAAAATATATGGAAAACAGCCTTCCTTACCTTGACAGCACAGATTTATGGCTTTTTAAATAATCATATTTTCTCCAGCGGGAACTCACCAAAGCAGGAAACCAAGGTGAATACAATGTTTGACACTAGCCTGTCCCCTCTTATGTCACCTGAACACAACCAAGTACACTATAGCCAAAACACAGTCATGCCACAGTGATAGATGTGGTCTCAGCAAGTGGCCCATGCCTCAGGAGGGCTGCAAGGCATGGAGGGACTTCTGTAGACAGCAAATGTCCTTCAGGAACTGAGGCGCTCCCAAGCCTGAAATTCCCCAACACTCACACCTGTAAACCAGAAACCATGGCAGGAAATATCTTTGGCTCGTGGAATCCCAGCTGGTGGCTGGGCTATCTGGAGCTGCTGGACAAGGACAGAAGTGTGTGGAAGTCACCAGCATCAGCCAGAGACTGCACATCCCAAGAGACACTGATGGCTGCCCTGGTAAGACCCTTGTATGTCACCTATTCTGAAGAGCTGAAGATGCAGCTTCCAGCCTCAGCTGTGGTTTGGCAGATGCATTTTAGTGAAGATGGTAAGCTTCTTCTGATTCAGCTACAAAACACATGAGGCAGGGAAACTAAAGATAGACACTAATGCATGTGCATGCTGTGTTTTGATTAGTGAAAACTTCTTGAGGAGAGATACCTGAAGATAGCAAAAAATTAGTCCCTCCATTCCTTCCATGACAGGAATAGAGAAATAAGGTGGGCTAGAAAAGTTTTGAAGTGATCTTACAGAAAACTCCGCTGTGATCACTGTAAAAGAGTAAATTCTTCATGTCATGCACATGGCATAAGGCTGAATCAGGTCAGGTTTAGATTGGCCATCAGAAAAAGGTTCTTCCCCCAGAGCACTGGAATGGGCTCCCCAGGGAAGGGGTCACAGCACCAGCCTGACAGAGCTCAAGAAGCTTTTGGACACTGCCCTCAGGCACGTGGTGTGACCCTTGGGGATGGTGCTGTGCAGGGCAAGGAGCTGGACTTGGTGATCCTTTTGGGACCCTTTCAACCCAAAATATTCTGCAAGTTCTGTGATTTTTGTACAGGCATAGCAAAGAAACAGGAAACAACCAGACAGGGAGGAAAACATGTCCCAAAACCCCAATGCAAAAGTTTCTGCTTATATTCATTATACAAGCACTTCCTCAAATCCTCCAATTTCCTTGTCTTTGCCATCATTTTTCTAGATGACAAGAACATTTTATGATTTCCAGGGAATGTTCAGTGTGTTTCTGTTAGTGCATTTGGTAATTTTTTAAAAGGCATTTAACAAATGCTTTCATATAGACAGCTTTTTTGTAATTCAACTATGTTTATGCTTCAGAAAATTATGTTAAAATCCACTTAGACTATATTTAATCACATCAGAGTGAAATGCTGTAAGATATTCTAAGTAACTTTCTTCTTGTGGAGATATTTCAAAGAAAGTCTCTGCCACAAAACAAGTAGAGCACTTAGTTTAACAAAACATCTTATAGTCAATGTAAATGTATGTTGATTTGAACAATGTTAACATTTTTTTTCACAGTGTACATGAAGAAGTGGGTATTTTTTCATAAAATTATTTCATCACTGAAGTTGCTAAACAAATATTTTGGTTGAAAATTTAAGTATACGGATGTCATGATATTCACAGTTATAATGCTGCTGGCAAGCCTGACAGCTTGCCAGCTGAAATTTTAAATACAGAGTCAACTTAAGCAAAAGAACAAATTCAGATAGAGACAATGCACAGGACATAGCAAAATAATGGCACTATATCTTCAGTATCATGTTTGCTGAATAGGCCCTTAACATTAATTTGGAGATGGTTTGAATTTTTTCTTCAATAGAAAACCAGAAAACCCTTCACTCTTAACATGTAGCCACAGAAATAACATTGCTAATTAGTGATTAATTTCTAATTATCTTTCCTAAACCAACTAGATAGCTAATTAAATCTGTCTTCAAACTTCTCAGTTATGAATATATTTTAAGATGTCCCAAATCTGGCTTCAAGCTAGAACAAGCCAAGAAAGGACAGTCTTTCTTGTCCTATTGGGTGAGGGAGTTCCCTATTTTCAGCAAATTTTACAAGGGTATCTGAAATGGTGATAGTCTAAAATATTTAAGGAAAACATGATGAACACATTCAAGTATTTTCTTAGAATTACCCACAAGATTGTTATGAATAATTGCTCCTTGTCTTCAAGATTGCTGTTTTGAAAAGATACTGATACCCATACAGCATAGAGGTAGATCTGAAAGAAAAAAACCCTATGCAAACCAAAACTTTTGTGAATAGAACAGCATGTAAACATCAAAATCTAAAACCATAACCTGAAAATCTGCACGTATCTCCTACCTAATACCACAGGGTTGTGTGGCTTAGGAGAGACCTTGATGTACACAGCTGATACTGAGTCAGGCAGTGGAAGTTTGACACTTTAGTGATACAGTTACCCTTATAAACCTTATATAGATTTCTGCTTATAAGCACATTCATTCTTTTTTCACATTAATCTCTCACAGGCTCACCTTGCAAGGTGAAGCTTATGTCTTTCTCTTCAACTGTGTATTGAATGTGGCCATATCTTGACTGCAAAAGGCTGCAAAACTCATTCAGCAAAGTTTGCAAGCTGAGAAAAAGTTCCTATCAACAACAAACTGAGGCAGAAGGCAGAGGGTAGAAGATCCCCATTAAAGCTTTTCTGGTTGAGTTGAGGAAGAGAGCTTGGCTCTGCAGGCATCAGTGTGAGAACAGTAACAAACACAGTTGCCTGCCTTGCTTCTCAAAGGAGAAAAGTAGCCTGAGGTGGAGACAGGTGCCAACTAGGAAAATATTTTATCAAAGCAGATGTATTTATAGCTCATTTACAAGATCTTGCCAGAAGAAATATGGAGCTGTTGTTACATTCATAATCAAAGCTAAACCACTGAGGTACATATTTAGCTTACTGCTACACATTACTGGGCATCTCCACACTGTGCTCATCTAATGGTCTCACCAGTTTATACCTATTGCCTTCCAGGTCCCAGTAACTTGCAGTCACGCAATCCCTTACAAAAAATCTGGGTGGTAATTTTTCAGACAAATTTATATGTGGGTAAATTTAGCATCTTTCTCTAAGGTCTAGGAGAATCAAAATAAGTACTCTTGACCCAAAGCCTCATTAGCTTGCATAAAACATGCTTTCTTTTAATACTCTGTTGCTGGCAGAATTCAGAAATATAAGAGAGGGATTGCCTTCTCCACACCTCCTCCTCCATGGTAGAGGAGCATTAGCAGTAACAATAACTTGCATTGGCCCTTTATTTTACTGAATTCATTTTGCAACACTGTAAAGCATCATTTCTAAATGCAATAAAATAAAATGCAAATAGAATAACTTTAAATTTGCAGGATAAATCCTTATCAAAAAACAATTTAATGTTATTTAAATTGAAAGGCTTTTTGCATATTTACATAGAAAGCAAGCATGGGTACATATTCACTCAGTTCCTTATAATTAAATAGTATCAAAAACCTGGTTTAAACAAATAATTTACAAAATAGAATTTACCTTTTATTTATGTAAAATCTCAGGCTTCATACTGACAAAACTAAATACATTTGTAATTATAGTAAGATTCTCTTTAGAATCAGCTTGATATAAAATTACCATTACACAAGGTATGCATGTGTACTTCCACTGATATTTGTGTTTCAATAGATAAAACATATTATACCTGCTGTGTTTGCTCAGTATTTGTTTCCAATTTACAGTGATTGTTTCAGCTCAGAGTTACAGGAAGGTACTGAGCACCGAGATGAGTCAGGAGCAGCAGCTGTCCTCAGTGTCTCATCTCATTACGCAGCTCAGACTGACACAGCGCCAGTGGGTGAACACTGCAGGAGCAGGGAGCAATCTAGGACAACTGTCCCATCACTGAAGTATCTGTGTGTGCAGGAACAAGATTAGTTCATAGTACATTAGAGATCAAATGAGATAAAGAACTGAGCCTGTGAAAATTTCTTAGCATTTCTTAGCTCTGAGTAGAACTAGCAGGTGCCTCAAAAATGGAATCTCGACAAGGAAAGAAAGGGAATGATATTACATCTTTTACCAGGACAGGAAGGCAGGGCATTTAGGACAATTCCAATAGCTTGAACTTTATGAACTTCTGCACAGAGGTTGGCCATTTTTCAAAACTGTAACTCAAGTGGTAGTGCAGGAACGGTTCAACATCCAAACATATTTGATCAGAGCTGGTCACAGTTTGATGTTCTCATTTTGTGTGAAACTCCAAATTTTAAATTCCTTTCAGTGTTAATTGGATCAACAAACAAAATAAAACAACAGAAATTTTAAACAATTGAATATGTTGGGGTGGTTTTTTGGTGTGGGTGGGTTTTTTGTTTGATTGGTTGATTTTTTTTGTTTGGTTTTGGTGTTTTTTAATACTCTACCTTTTACTTTTTATTTCATCCCTTGACTTCCTAAAATGTCAGGGAAAAGTACATTACTGAAGGCAAGTGCTTGAACAGTCTTTGTTGTTTGCTTTTAAATAAGCGACCAACAAATTGCAACATTAATGTAACCTTTTGGGAAAAGCATTGCTTTGGGAAAATTGTCTTCATGTCTAGAACCCCACAGAAGTTTCCAAATAATGTAATTCTTTTTCTGTTTGAAACCCCATAGTTCACCATTTGAAGTTTATGTAAAAAACACATCTGTTGCAATACTTTAGACACGAAGTTATAATACAGAACTGAACTGGATGCCATGGGTTCTGGCCTTGTTCTCACAAGATTTCTCACTACTACAGTACATCAACAGAGATAAGAGAATCCAGATCAATACACAGAAGGCTATCTGTAAAAAAACAAAATAAGAACTCAAAATTTTCCTGAAGGTGAATATGTAGCATTCTCCTCTAGAATCTGTATGAAATCCCAACACTCTTAATAGAGACTTAGTAAATATTTTAATCAAAAAATAGTAATTTTCAATATATCTTTCTGATATGCAAAACTATTCTCTTCTTAAATTTAGTCATTATTAGGATTAATTCAGAGCTATACAGAGGCAATACTTGGATTTGCATGAGTTCTCTTCAAATTTAGATCATACATTGCATTGCATAATTAAAATACCGCAGTTTTTTATTTAATCCTGATCACATTTCCAGGGGTTTTCAGTGACAGATAGCCAGAAAACCTTTCCACAGTTGGACTTTTTTTCATCCCAGTTAGTCCTGTTTCAATGTTCTTGAATGTGTCCTCAGCAGAGGAGGATTATCGGTGAGTTGGTTTCTCCCCTCTCTGACTCAGCTTGCAAAACATGGTCTCATTTTAGAAAACAGGGTATTGCCCAATAGGACATGACTGCTGCTGCCAAAAATCACTCTGAGAAAATAGGGCAAGTCTAAACTGCTGTGGCTTGTGGTCAGAAACAGAATCTTTGAGCCTCTAATACTGAGCTTCTCCCTACCCACTCCTGCTGCCCCTGAACTACTTCTTTTCTTCCTTTACAGTAGTTCTGTAAGATACGTTCTGTCCCCAACGACTGTCCCATCTAAAAATAAGTGCTCTTGACACACAAGAGATGTCAGACTAGCACAGCAGGATGCTGAAGCGTCCCTAGATGTGTAGCAGGGCTTCTCTTACAGCGGGTTGCAGCAATTTAGGAATTCACACTTGATAAATGCAATAAGGGCGGCTTCTTTTTATCTCTTG
This sequence comes from Acrocephalus scirpaceus scirpaceus, assembly GCA_910950805.1. Lineage (NCBI taxonomy): Eukaryota > Metazoa > Chordata > Aves > Passeriformes > Sylviidae > Acrocephalus > Acrocephalus scirpaceus. The sequence continues at coordinate 29,579,425 of OU383780.1, forward strand.
CAAATGGTGCCAGGACTGATGTATTCCTGATCCTTATTTGGCAATCCAGCTTGCTTCTTTTATGCTGTTCTCTGGAACCACAAAATTCTAATGTTTGATTAAGCAAACCTGCACTGTTATTGTATATAGCTTTTTCACTGACATCTATAGGTGAACTATGTCATTGTCAGCAGCTGGCTCAATCTTTTGTTTGGGTCTACATTTTCTTAAAACTTACCTAAAACAAACTGCTCTGATAGTGTTTCTGACACACAAAGATAATGCCTAAACTCTGGAAAGTTTCTTACCTACAGCTGAAACAACTCCAGCTTCTTTTTTTGAATCTCATTTTCCAGATACAGCAATATAGCAACACACTACTCTCCATTACAGTTAATTAATGCTATTACTTAATTCAATTATCCTTGCCCTTGTTCCTTTTTCAAGGTGAGTGAAAATCATAATGGCAGCTAAATAAAACACACTATCTTTCTTAGTAGCAACATACTACATTATCCCTTATAATGGTAAGATTAAGCTAAAGCCCTGCCAGAGCAAGGCCCAAAGATATGCTCTGTCCTTGTTACCTACTGTAAGTGTGGGGAAAAAATCACTTTCTCATTACAGTAGTAGTGTTTAGTCTGAAATAATACTATTTAGAAACTGAGAGGGAATAACTGCAATTATTGTTTCTCTCTGTCTTCTCTTCAATGTAGCAATTTTGCAGATGCTCATGTTTGCAAGTTTTGGAAGTTTGAGTACTATACTTTTTCAGACACCTCCCAAAAACTTAGGAAAATACATGACTTACAGAGGAGACTTACCTGAAAGTCTTTCAAAAATGTTCTTCTGCAATTAGCAATTGAAACAGCATTATTTGAAAACATTACACTGTTATTGGGCTTTTCCAACACGTACCTAAGCAACCAATACTTCCAGAAAAAGGATTGTAGAACTATGCTTGAGAAACTCCATAGCAAAGGAAACTCTGAGGGCCATAAAAACAGCTTCCAAAACTCCCACAAAAACACTCATTTTTGGTTGATTATCTCTCCTGAGAGCATTACCATGTTTAGCAAAAGAAACTATGCTCTCATATATCTTAACAGCTTCTTGACTGCTGTCAGCTGCGATTCATTTGTTGACCAGGACATTCACTTTTGTCTGCCTGCTACAAGATTTCAAGTGTTACCTACTTCATGTTTCAATAGAATTGTCACCATGTTTATCCAGCACGTGATCATCACCACCTCTAGGTCTTCATTTAAAAGAATTCAGTGATTTCAGAAAGCTGGTCTCTTGTTCTGTCAGCAAAACCATTCTGTTAAAAAACCCTTAATTTCTACTCCTTGTGAGAATACTTTTCTTCAGGATTCATAGCCTTTTACATTCCAGGAAATGGCAAGATCCTTTCCAAGCAGGAAGGGAAACTGCCAGTGCTTGCTTTCCCTCCAAAGGAAGTTAGGTCCTACCTTATTGAACACATCGAGCAGCACTCGGTGTCCACCACTAAAGCAAATACAATGTAGGTTAGCAAAAAATAACGACCTTTATGTCTTATATTTACTTGTCCCTTCTTTTTGCCTTGGCAAAACTCTCCTGAATGTTCTAGTCCTGACTTACCCACCACCATTGCCAAGCCCTTTTAAAGTCCATACAAACTAAAGCAAAAGCAAACTGTGCTCTGAGAGTTAGTAAGACATTTTCATTGATACTACCAACACCTGCACTTACTGCAACATTTCAGTCACAGATGGAAACCAGCCTGTATTTATATAGCATTATCTCAGCTATATATAGATGACAGAACCCAAGGTAATTGCTCTTCACCTTTCTTTTTCTGGCTATTACAGAAATGAACAGGACATTGCCTTATAGTATCATTTTTACATTAGCACTACATCAGCATCCAAGGGTTGAGCTGTTTCTAAACAAGTCTCTATGCAAGTCTGAAATGTAGTAACTAAGTTGTTTTACAGGCTCAGTGTAAGAGGAAAATGAGGTAATTCATGTAAAGGTTGGCTAAATAAACATGAAGAAAACCCACTAACAGCTCTTTGGTTTCACTCAAATGTCCTTAATGGATTTCTTATTCTATATCTTTGGAACAACAAAATAAAGCAATTTTGTATCTTTTCCTCCAGTTCATACCCTTAGAGGATCTTGCCCTCAGGAAGATTTTAGTTTTGTTCACTAGATTTCATGCACTGCTATAATAATCTTTGCAATAACATTTAAAAAGAATTTTTAAAAGCTATCTTAACAATTATTTTGTTAATTTAAAGATTCTGTCTTTTAAAGTAATTAAATTTTTACTTTTTTTTAAATTTCAATACATTTAGTTTAACAACTGGATATTGTTGTTCCCTTGAATAGAGATGCTAGATCCTAAGCAAATATTGCCATTGGAAAACAAACCACATAGATCAAAATTACAGTTTTAGACTCCTTCACTTCTCCCACCTAATCTTTCTTGAAAGAAAACATAAATCAATCATAAAAAACTATTTTGGTAGAAAAGACAAAGTTTATCCTTTACCAAGAATTAAAAACAGAACTAAAAAGCTTTGGAAGTAAAAGGCCCCAAACTTGACCTCACACTCCAAAGCAAAGCCTCAAGAACTTTCCAACCTCTGCTAGGACAAAGACACGATTTTCCTGAATTCCTGAATATGTATTCTCCTCAAGCCCCCACGTCCCTGAAAAAAGTCAAGTTTAAGATGTGGAAGATGGCATTAAGGATAATGAATGACCTGCTCTGCTCGAGTTACCTCAACAAAACCTTCCACTTTTTTTACAGGTGGTGCTTGGTGCCTCAAAAAGCTGCACATTAAAGCTGTTGAAGCTGTTACAATTGTTTGCAGCTGAATTGCCTCTTCCTGCACTTCAGCCAGAAACAACTTCCATTGCAACTCCACTCACGACTTTAGGGCAGCACTGAGGTCTGTCTAGGACAACTTTATACTTGGCTGCTGCTCTACAAGGACTGAGCCAAAGTGACCAGACACACCTGTGGCCTGCACAAACACAGCACGGCACAGCCAGGTGTGGACACTGGCAACCTCCACAACTCAAAAAGGTCTCTGCAGCCCCTTCCAGCTTCGCATGCTTGCTAAGAGTCATTCTGTCCTGATTTTTTATAGAATCTCTGTCAGTTAAATTATTCATTTTAGAAAAAAACCCCAAACAACTGGAGAATCCTTTTCAAATTCCTAAAACACTAAAGCAAGTAAATGATTGTCAGACTCGGTGTTTATAGAAAAGTAGATAGAGAGGAAAGATGACAACCCTCACCTGAGCTAGTTGCTTGTGGCTGAAGGCTGAGTATTACTCAATTCTGCATGAACATGATTGTTACTGCATGAAACTTAATACCTGTATGTTCAGTAGGATTCGTTCTTCCAAGACAGGTAATTCAGTACTAACCAGTACTCCCTTAAATCAAAACACACACAGACAGAACACAAATTCTGCATTATTATTAGTTTCTTGTTTGAGAAAACTTCATTTCAGCTAAGTAAGAACATAAAAGAACACTGTACCAAATGTAAGTACTTAGATTTGCTACTCCTGAGCTCCCCTCTGAGAGAGAGGAGAAAATGATTTCAGGGGGAGGGGCAGATGAGATCCCAGCATGCACAAACTGGTATGTAACAGATGCATTTCATGGAGCTTGGCATACATTTACCTTGATAGTACTTTTTTCCTGGCCTATACTTTCAAAATATTAAGAAAAATAAAAAAATCCAATGCTGTTAAAAAAGCTTGGAAGTTAATTATTCTCTAATCATTCTAGCAAGTCCATCTGGCAGCTTCACAACTGCAATGCTTGAAATCCAAGAGTTTTCCTTTTGCCAGCAAAAGGTGTTCCAATGGTTACTGCTGTGTTTCAAAATCTACTTGAAAATTCCTAAGTCTCATAAATCACTGACTAATTTGACATGATGGCAAGTATTCATAATGAATCAGGGACAAATCCTTTCTCTGATCACTTTATGAAATGTGCAGTCAGAAGTTACCCTATTATATCATTAATATGAATATTGTGTACTTTACATATCCTGCATTCAGGGAAATCCTTTAACTTTTCTTCCTCATGTGCTTTAGCTTGGGCAATTACCATGTCTTCTTCAAGCAAAATAAATTATTTCAAAACACTAATTTAGAATCCAGTGCTGCTGAAAATCTGCATCCTTTCTTTGTCCGTAAAGAGTAATAAATTAAAAACAACATCAGAAGTCAAAGATGAGAAACTGCTACAAGTACGTGTTTTGATATCCTTTGATCTCTTTGATATCCTGAGAATCCACTTAAGGTCAAAATTCAATAAAGTTTTTGAACACTTCAAAGTCCCGTGACAATTCACATTTCTCAGACAGTACAATCAAATATCTTAATGAACTTGAGCCTATGCCTAACACACCAGCTCAGCGTGTACAGGCACAGCTCTGCATAAGGAATTTTCCATGGCAAAATACTAAGGAAAATATAAGCTTGTATGACCAATATTGAATATACTTAGTGAGGTTTAATGGGCAACTGAATTAAGAGCCAAATATTCAAAACTGGTATAAAAAGCATCTTTACTGAACAACTTACAAAAAGGAAAACGCACATTATTTGAGACCATTAAACAAATTACATTATCAACAGTGACAAGAACTCAGTAGAATGTTTGCCAAACATCCTGCTTGTCCCCAAAATATTCAGTGAAAAATATACCAAGCAGGTATTACACAGGCAATCATTTAATAAAAGTCAATGTAAAAATGGCAATTATTTTTCTAACTGCTTTTTTCCCCTGTCAATTTTCCAAAATGCATTAAGGACAAGGATTCCATTGATCACTTTTCAGTCTCATTCTCAGGTTCACTGTCTCCACTATCACTGTCTCTTCCAGGGTGTTCTGGCATTTTTCGATGTTCATCCATTTCATCCACATTCAATTCTCCTTCCTTCATCATTTCTTCCACTACTTCACTTTCTTCTGCTGCATCTTCCTGCATGCCCTCACCTTCACCTTCTACTTCAGTCTCTCCAGTTTGTGTTGGTTCTGGTTCTTCAATCATGGCAGGTGGGGGCAGTAAATGCTGGATGATTGAAACAGGAAGGATTTTAAGTTTTTACACTTTAGCTTGAACAGTTCATCTTATATTTAGGATTTTGCATTAGGTAACAATTTAACAACAAACAAAATTTAGAAGCTGTAATGATTTGTAAGCACTTCACTCCTATATATATAAAAAGTTAGAATAATGGTCACAATATAGTCATCTTGGATACATTTTTTCTGGAAAAGAGGGTGTTAAAATCTCAGGACTTCCAATTCAAGGACAGAAAACACATTTCATTATCCCAAACACTCAGACAAGTAATAGGGTTATGGTAAATCCCTACTTGGAGCAATATGCATATTTCTACCCTAATCTCATCTGTTACCATTTCAAACTCCTAGATATGTTTAACTTGGTTTTTCATGCCTTCAACAGGCCTGTTTTTAACAACTCATACCCATAATGTCCGCTTGCAACATCTTATAAAATACTAGGTGAATGTTATCTATACTTAAACAAGTTTCATGCACAGCTGTAAATGTAGAACAATTCAAGTTTCACTAACAGTTAAACAATGCTTAAAATATTTTCACACAATACTTCTGAGAAAGTAATTTAGTGTATTCAAAGTGTTCTGCTTACAACCAAAGTAGTTTGCAAAACATTATAGGCTGGAATGGCAGCCAAGTAACACAACTGGACAAAAAACACCAGGAACACATTGCGCTGAAGAGTATAGATGAAAGCTATATAACTCCAGTCTGAACAGAAACACTCATACTTCTTGCAGCCTGACATTATTTAATGACATGATGGATATTTCTTTAGAATATTTTGTATCCTTTTAATGAAATATAATCTTGAAAAACTTGACGATTGTTTACCTTTGTTTTGCTCAAAAGGCAACTTTGTATCACATGACAAATGAAGTGTTTAATTACAATGATGTTTTACCTTCAATTAGATGACAGTAATATTACAAATTTGCACAGGCAAATCTACCAATCAATTATGATTACCAGCATATATATAAAAAGCATTTTCTAAAGACTTTGAAGTTATCAGACTTGTCTCTATATCCATCTCCACAGGAAAGGGTAGTTCCAAACTGAAGACCTTACATGATCTATGAGACAAACTCAGACTTCTGTGACTTACTTCGATGCATGTTGTGCTTTTTGATGACTACTACAAAGACTAGTGTAAAAGAAAAGGAAAATAATAATGTTGTACTGAATAAAATGAAAGAAATTTAATGCCACCTTTGCTTTTTTTCAGTAGTTCACTTCTCAGCTTCTCCTGCAAGGAGAATGTGATTCATTGTCGCAGTAGGAAAACAGCAGTTTTGTAACTAATTTTAGCTAGCAAGGGATAAAATTAGGTTTTAGGTTGATTAAGGTGTCAAGCAAATGCTTTTTGGTAAAATTTAGATGTTAGCATCTATGTATACACTTCCCTGTTTTGACAGGGCTATTCATTTACACCTAAATGTGGCCAATCTACTGCACCATCTACTAAGTCTTCATCACATAACATTTTGCATGGTTGAAAGATCTCCAACTATATTAGACAAACTGGCTTCAAAGCAAGTCTTGTCAGGTGCTTATAGGACTGGGTTTCTAAAAAAACAGTGTGAACTTACTTTACTACTAATAAAAAAAACTACAGTAAGAAGAAATTCTAGTAGTGTTCTCTTTTTGTAGATCCCCTCTTCTTTACAGCACACAGGTAATTACAGAATTTCTCCAAAATAGTGAGAAAGTATCCTCTCTGTCCTGACAGCCTGGAAAAGGCTTTTTCTGCATAACAAAACACTTTAAATTTGGCTGAAGTTTTCTCTCAGAAATAAAAATAAAATCCAGAAGTCATTGGGTAAGAACTGCAGAGAAGAAAAAATTTCTATCTAGAATTCTGACATTCAGTTAAAGAAAAAGTTTTGGGTTCTGATCTCTACTGATTACACTGTTCCATATTAGATGAAACATGGAAGTGAAAGAAGAAGAGGATGTGACAGACACGTCCTTGCATTAAAGAACAGAACCTAGATCTTTTAGACTACCTGTTCAAGGACAGTCATTTTCACACTCTCTTCCCACAGTCACATATAAAGAGTAAGTAGTGTCCTTTGACATCAATTTTGTCCACTTCTGGAAATCGTTCAGAAGAGCAAAAACCGGCAAGGGAACTTCAGAGTACCATGAAAGAATATAGGTAATTCAATATATAGGTATTATATAATATATGAAGAGTAACATATAGGTAGTATATAGGTAATATAAACATGACAGACCTCAGACAGACACTGAGTGAAAGCCAATGCAGTTGAGGGGTAGCATTTAAACCATTTCCTTTTGGTTTAACTACCTCTAGGCTTTACAGATCCACATATGCTGAGTAAATGCAGCTTTCTGCTCTGATCTAAGCTACCTTAACGCTCCACTCACTTACATGAGACTACAAAGACTTTCTGCTGGTTCTGAATTCTCCTTCAGGGATTAAACACTGACAAAACTAGGTACAGAAGCATCTACAACTGCTTCCAACCCCATGCAATTTTGCTTGATGCTGAAGTAGGGCTGAAAAAAAATTGCTCCAGAACAGCAAACACTACAGCTGCAAACCAACCTGGACAATAGGGCAATTTAACAGGGTTAAAATGGTTTCAAGACATGATCTGGTCTTTCTCTTACAAAACATTATAACATCATGCAGTGGTGCTATAATCCCACTATCTGAAATCCCACACTTACCTGAAACGTAACACACAGGTTTCCTTCAAATTAATACTGGACAAGCTAGTTCTTTAGTATTAATGAATAGTATTTTTGGCCCGGACAGAGCCATCAATATACTTTTCATCAATTACTGATAGGTTTGGGGCCTTAAATTGGGGCTTAAACCACTAGAAAACACAGCTTTTGCTACTGCAACATTTTACAAGACCCCAATATTCTCACTTCCAGTCACAAACACTTCTTGAATTTTAAATAGAACAGACTCAAATCTCAACAGCTTCTCATGCCATTTACTGAAAAATTATTTTATTTTAAATGCATTCCAAAAGTTAGAAGGTCCTTACCTGTTGATGGTAGCGTGTACTCTGTATCATGTGCATATACATATTGTACACAAAGTTAGCCATTTGAGGCATGTTCTTAATAACATGTATTTGGTGAGCTGGTCTTTCTCCATTCTAAGGAAGGGGAAAAAAGTTGACATTCAGCAAACAAAGCAAAACATCATTCAAAGGTTATTTGAATGCAACCATCATTCAAAGGTTATTTAACTATATAAGAAGTCAAAAGCCCTGAGAAATTAAATAATGCTTCTCAAAGAAAAAAAAAATTGGTGAATTCTTTGGCAAGTTAGGAAGCATAGGTCTTACATTTTGGGGAACTGGATTAATCATGATACTGCAGCCTGAAGAAGAAACTTCAAAAGGAGAGGCTGGGTTCTGATTCTTACTCCATGAAGTACATTATGCACTTGAGTAATTTAACATATTAAAGGCACAATTTGGTTTTGATCAGATCATGATTTGGCCTCTTGCCTGTTGCAGCCCAGCTCCTCGCTCACACTCACTGACCATGCATTCTTGTTGCATTCTTGTTGCATAGTTGATCTGCAAGTTTCAACTGAAAGGGCTCCCTCCCAAACTTGTCAACATCTTTTAAGACCAGGGAAAGATCTGTAACCGAGTTTTGGGTACATGCAGGCATCCCTTCTCAAAGCTTCAGAAAGCAGAGCAGATGTGCTCCTTTGTTCATTTAGCATCCTGCTCTGTGTGCCCTGTGCTTAGATCCTCAACAAGAACCTCTCCCTTAAGATCTAGTCTAATATTACAAACTGGGTTTTTGTACTTATGAGCCTAGCTCACGAGTTTGCTCAGCAGCAAAACTCTTTTGATATTGGAACCAATTTTAAGAGAAAAAAAATTAACTTGTAATCCTGAATTACTAGATTACATGTAATTTTACCTCTTTAAATGAGATATGAGTAGCTTTATGTAGTTTTGCTTGAGAAATAATATTATTTTGTCTCATAACAAGACCAAAAACATGAAAAACTAAAAAAAATTTTGATCACAACAGAAAAATACTGAATCATTTACACAAGCAGAACTCAGGAAAAAGCAGGCACAACAGTTAACTGATACTTACATTATACTGATAATCAACTTTTGTGGAAACGTGAATTAAAACCAGCCAGTGTGTATCGTGACAAAAAAATAACTCTAAGGAGTGATTCATAGTCATTAAGGTTGGAAAAGATCTTAATATCAACAAAATCCAATCATCAAGTGGTACTGTTGAGTTTACCAGTACACCATACCCTAAAGTGCCACATCCACACCTTTTTCTAAATACTTTCAGGGATGGTGATTCCATCATTTATTTCCCTGGGCAGCCTGGTCCAATGCCAAGAAGCAGATGCACCAGTCTAGCAGAGAAAACAGTTTCACCTCTTACAGCCCACTCAAACAAAGTGAGCAAACACAAACACCCATTACAGATACCAAAATCCAGTGCAGCTGCTCCTACCTGTCTTGCCGTTGGAAAACATTCTGTGGGAACGATATGGAGGTGAAGTGGTCGAGCTGTGAGCTGGCTGAAAGCTGGAGTTAGTTCAAAACAGTTCTGAAATAGTGATACCCGTGCAAAGATATAAAGTCCAAGTCTGGCTCTTGACATGGCAACGACTAATCGTCGGACATCCCTTCAGAAAACAAAATCAATCATGTTCTTTTTCACCAATGACACACTTGCAATAAAAATAACTAGAAATACACGGGAGTCTTAATTAAAAGACACATAAAATCATCTGCCAAAATACTATTTTGTCTTTAGTTTTTTTCCCTACATATTGTTTCAATAACTAGCAAATCCTAGTACCATTATATAGAACCATAAATATATTGGTTGACTGTACCAATAGAACTATGAAAAACCACCCTCTACTATTTTCCTACACCTCACAAGTAAAGTTGAGAACAAACACTGAGAAAAAATCCCAATAGCATTTCTGTATCTAAATGAAAAAAGATGAATTTGATAACTCATCTATCTACATAAGATTAGACAAGTCTTCCTCCACCACATCCCAAAACAAAAGTGCAAACATTTAAAACTACACACAATAATGCAACTTATGCAATGATCAAACACTTCTGATGCAAAATAAATAAAAATCTCTGTTACGGGAAAGGATCTGTGAGAGAATTTAAGCCTGCATTTGCTGAACAAATACGACAGTCCTATCATTCTACTAGGGTGAAACCAAGGTCAGGCTATCTGTGGCAAAATAAACTAATTATATGGTAAGAGCCATTACAAAAGGATAAAGTGGTCAAGAGGGTACCAGGCAGCTATAAAAGGAAGTCTGTCTGAACTTCATTATATACATAGCATTGAACTTCATTTCTACTACATACTCACACAACAGAATTTTTTGTGTAACATACTATAAACATTTCTGTATCTGATACAGAGTACAAGTACTGCAATGGTACTACAAGAAGATGTTCCTACATACCTAAGGTGGCCTACAGCTTTGGTACGCACTAGTGAAAGGAGAATATAATCGTTCTGTTGGCCTTGAAATCTGTCCACAGTTGTTACCTAGAGAATTAAAAAATAGGAAAAAATGTCTACAGGTAATCTTAGCCATTTCAACTAAAACATGACACCAAAATTTTAACATCAGCTTTGAACTGAGACTGCAGTAAACAAGAAGAGAAAAGAAAATTCTTTAACCGATTTACGTGGCCTCTAACAAAAAGCCTGTTTTTTTTCTGGAATAAGTTGGGAGGAGCTTTTGTCTGACTGTATAATGTTTCTTTTGCTTCTTTTTGTTTAAATTTGGATGGCTAGAAGCGGGGTGCTAATACCAAAAGATTATGCAAAGCCATTAGCTTTGTAATACAGCTTTAACCTGCAGAATTAGCACCAGATATTTGTAACCCTATTCTTTATTTGTTTCTTCAGATTCGTGATCATATGTTCTATCAAATAATTTCCACTCTGGGTGGTTCTTTCTCAAGATGTGATTTTGGGGAATGATGTCATTATTGAGGACAAACAAATGACAAAAAAAGAGTTACTCTGTCCCACACAGCCTGCAGTCTTTTCACCTTCACCAACTTCACTTTGTCAAATTATCAACAGGCAAAACCAAGGGCACTGATCTATGAAATTCCATAGAATGGTTCAGAAATATGTGGTTAAACAGGAAATACTTCCACAGATAGCTGTTTAAGTATAGATTAAATTAGCCTGGTTTGCAATATGACAATTTAAAACACAGAAACCAGAACTACTCCAATGACTAATATATTTTCAAAGTCACCTTGTTTGGCCGTCCAATCAGAGGATTGTTTCCACATCGCTGATTGATGACATCCCGGATCAGGTGTTTCTGTCCATTATATGTTGTCAGGATACTTATCCTGTCTGCAGGATAACCAAGCAGACACATATACATGAAGACTGCCACAACATACTCTGCCTCGCCAAGATTCTAAAGTTTAACATAAGAGAAAAACACATGAAGAAAAAGACAAAAAAAGGGTTACTCATCTTGTAAGGTTAGGAAGAATAACACCTGTACATTGTCAGGTATTTAGACAAATATTTTAGTGCTGAGAGAAATATCCCTAGATCTGACGATTCTTTGCTCACTTCATACATGCCATTTTGAAAGAATAAAAGAACCACAAGTAGATTTAATACCTTCATTCTAATTCCTTTTCAGAGAACTGCTAAAAATATCTATATCAGTATTATTGTTAGGCACTGACTGAAACTTTGCAGTATTTACTCAAAAGTTCCAGTCAGCCCAAACAGCTGTAATGATTCACTCCCCAGTAAACTGAAAGTAAGAACTACTTGCACTAGTATAAATAAAGTCCTTTCAAATATTAATCAGGAGACAGACATCTGCATTATCAAATTCAGTTATTTCTACTGTAGGCCATCCTATTCAATTACAGATTACCAGCTGTTATTTTGTATATTGTAACTTTCTCTCTGTCATTACTTTATGAGTCTGTACCAAAGTACCACTCTTCTGGCTACAGGAAGCTTTGTTCTATTTCCAGTCTGAAGATATTCATAGCCTATTTAAATCCATTTTCTGTCAACAAAAATTATCTTTCAAGTTAAAAAGTTGTTCTCAAATGCTGACATTTACTCCTGCTCTATTTATACAAGGAATTTTATCCCCACTTGGCGCATGTTTGAATAGGCTGGACATACCAGCCTCATTTATTTTTTCTTACTAAAGTGAGCTCCGCATTACTTGGAAAATGCAGTTGCCAGGCATATCAAACACCTGTGGGGGTAAAGCTATTCTACAAATTTTAATCCCCTTTAACTCTGGAAAGAAAAGCCAAAATTCACAAAGAGAAATAATACATGACAGCATCCGTTATCTCATGAAAAACCATGAATGCCACCAACATACTCGGCTAAATATCATTCAATTATCAAGATCACAAAAAGAAAAAGTAATGATAGAAAGTATTAGAAGAGTGTGTACATGAGAGTCCTGACATAATGAGAAGTGTGTTCTGTGTCCTCATGTCACTGTTCTTAATCTTTTTTAGCCAAAGAATGGTCTAAAGCAGTGCTCGCACTCTCTATTATCAGACACTCCTTTCAGCTGTTTGTGTTCCACTGGACAACCTTTTACTACTGGCATGTTACAGTTTCAAAAACAAATTCAAAATAATCTCTCCAAACAATTCTGTCCTCAGTCTAGCTATAGGATAAAGTGGATTATGATTTACCACTGCTTTCTCCTCTAGCAGCACACTAATTTGTACTGAAAAAGTACTGAGAAGAGCCCAACCAAAACCTATGAATATATTTCGTAACTTTTTAAAAACATAGATTCACATAAGTCTCAGTGATCTTCAGAGGGAAAACTGAACATGAATATTATCATCATAAAGTATATTGTTTGTTTTCCATAAAATTAAGCAAAATATAAGGTGTTAATTCCATGTTTGAAACTCCTTAACTTGCACATTGCTCCAACTCTTAACTTTTCCAAAGCCTAAGTTTGCTATTTTAGGCACCATACTTTGTTTCACCCGTTTTTAAAACAAGAAAAATAAGAGGACTGAAAATATAAGCATCTCATTACAAGTGTAAAATTGTTTTCCTAATTTAAGAGAAATAGGTAGAGACTGTTGTTGATGTCTTAATTTCAAGATTTAGTTGAGAGTTTGAGAACTTAGTTGAGAAAATCCAAGATTAAGGTTTTTTGGCAATTCATTCATCCTCAACGTCTCTATGCCTCTTATGTATATTACTTGCAGTACTGTTTTATTCCTTTATGAATGGGTATTTTAGCATTCCTACATATAGATCAAATCAACATAGTGACTCCTCAAACTCAGGTATGAGCTACCAAGCAAACTTCAATTCTTTGTGTTCAGGGGAAGTGCTACTGTTTATTTCACTATCATGGCAGTACAGCTGAATTACAATGGACTTTAATTTGCCATAGGTCAAAATGACGTTTTGTAATGAATTACAAGTGTCACCCCTCCCGTAACAATGAGAAAACAGATATCAAAGTCATTCACTGAGCAAAAGCCCCAACATAATGTTTTAATTTTCAACATTCAAAACTCATTAAAAGGAGGAAAAAATCATGCACACAACTCAATTATCTGAGAACATGAATTGAATGTCAGTTTACTGTTTTTGACAGTCTGTCTTCTTTGCAGATCTAACAAGCCCTATTGAGGTTAATAATTTAATATGTAGTATTCCCCTTACCTGATAGAAATAAGGATTGGGTTCAGACTCTCCTACACCATTGAAGTCTTCCACATTTATAAGCTGGAAGTCATACAAAAAGCCAGCATTTGCTGTTCTGAACTCTGGCAGAAGCTGCACATGAGGCAGGTTACCCAGGTTCTTGTAGCGCCAGTTGTAGAGGTTACACAAACTGTTTCAAACCACACAGACACAAACCACAAAGAGTGAGTTACAGCCGGCTCTTTAACTCATTCAAAATAGTTCAGATGCATACGGGGTTAGTGCTTCTGTAGGTTTTCAGTGAAAAGAATAATTTTGCTAGGCAGTCTGTACATATATAAATGAATGTACTCTAACAATCTATCCAACAATATTATTTTTAGGTTATGATTCTGTTTTGTTCATTATCACAGAAAACTTCAGATGCCAGGTCAGTGTGGCACACTCAGCTTTAAGTCCATTCCACACAAATTTTGCAAGAATTCTAGAGAAAATATTCATGAGTAACAAAATTGAGGGAATATTAATGCTTCTTTACAAACAGATGGAATAAGGAAAAAAGTATTTTCTGCATTAACTGTGGTAAAGATTCTTAAAGTAAAAAAATATTGATTGCCTAATTTATTTTGTGTATTGCCTAGTATTAACAAGACATGAACTGAAACAAACAGAATCTTCCTAATTCTGAATGATTTCTGATATTTCTAGGAACAGTAACACTAACAAAATTCCTCATTCACAAATGCACAACACTATCCAGGTCAGATTAAGAAGCGGATAGCTCATGGGAAAGCTACCTGTGATCAAAAAGAAAAATCCTAGAAAGGCATAGACAAAAAAAAAACCTTGATCAAGAAATTACTTGCAAAGTGAAGGACTTCTGGTCTCTTATCACTAAGAAATTCATTAAGATTTTGTAAAATGAACTTTATTTGCCACGACACTTGAAAAAATGTTCATTTTAAAAATCATATTGAACTGTCATTCATAAGACTAGAAAATAATATTCTAGATTCCCAACATTTTCTACATGAAAAAACTGAAGTCATGCTTCATATTGTTCACTACATTTTATTCCTAAAATAAAGATTTAAAACTAAGCCTAGAGTAATAAGATTTTACATGGAGTAATGTCCTCTTATTTGGTTTTATTTTTCCTTCTTAACATGACATCACAAATATACAATTTACACAATCAATTTCAAATTTGTGAACTATGTAGATAAAAAAGAAAAGCTATGACACTACAGAGTTGCAGTATCTCCTTTAATATAAAGGCTTTATGTTCTTTGTGGACAACCTGGATGCATCTCTCCTGAAATACTACAGAAAAGCACCCTTTTACAGACTTTAAGGGAATTATTATACATTCAATGCTGAATAGATCATATCTTTATTTAACTTTGAATATACTAAACGTCAGTTTAGAAAAGAAAGCTTCTGAAAAGTCTCATTTGTAAAAAAACCCTAAACACTTAAGATGATTAAATACCTTTGAATATAATTTTCATTAAAGTACTCATGCAACAGCAGAGTACTACTATATAAAAATAATGAAGAAATTAATCTGATTGCATTTCAGAAAAGTAAAATCTGCCTTCCTAGTCTAAGCTGAAATTAATGGAACAAAACAACTAAATTCCAGTTTTGCTAACTCCTGTCCTAACAATAAAAAACAGTTTCCGTAACTGTATGTGCCCTTCTCTCATTTTTAACCTGTTACTTTCTTACAAGCTAGACAAAGGATTTTTTTGTCTTACCTTGCTCTTGCTCTTCCTTGTGCATCCAAATCAACAGTTGGCACTCCAACACGAACAAACCGTGTAAAAAGAGACTGTTCCATGTTGGAGTATTTTTGAAAAGCCATGTTCTTAATGACTGGTGGCAACTGATGATGGTCACCAATCATAATCCACCGCTTCAAACGACTGAATCCATCCTGGGGGTTCTAGAATTGAAGAATTACAATATTGCAACTATTACAATATAATCAAGGCACTCAAAACACATTATGAGTCAGATTGTCTGCCTTTGTCTAAGCCCTTCAACATTTGTTTTTAAGCTATACTGAACCGCAGTCTTTTTAAAGACTACCAGCTTCCATCCAGTCAGAGAGTAGAATTGTAAATAAAGTCTCTTTTCTTATAAAACAAGTACCTTTATCTACTAAAATTACTAGAGAAATATCAGAATAAATATCATATCATATTGCTTTAAAAACCAAAACCCCCTGATTACTGCACAGTAGTAGTAGTTACCCCAGAACTGTCCTTTGAACTTTATTTTTTGGATTCTGAGGTTGTGACTATGAAGCATCTGAAACGGTTTTTGGTGTTCAGACGTCTGAGGCAAAACTGAACTTTCAAGTGTCTCTGTAGTCATGTGCTTCTTCTGTTTACTTCTGTAATTCTCAAATAGCCTCTTCCAGGACCAGGACGTGCCCCTAACTAATTCCCATCTTGGCTCTTGGTCTGAACGCTCTTCACAATTAGCATCCTGTGACAACTCCCTTTCCCCATGGGAACACTATTTGAGAGAGAACGTAAAGTGCCTTTTCCTGCCACTTGGAGCGAAGAGCTCTGAAGCTGCTTCTGATCAGACAGCAAGGAAAGAAAACTGAACTCTGCACTGTCCAATTCTTCAAGCTAAAAAAAGCCTCAGTAAGAAAATAAGAGGATGGAAATAATTTTTACTGGCAAGAATAAAAAACCACAAAAAAACCCAAACTTTTTTTTTTTTTTCACGTGCTCCTGCAGGTTTCTGCTTTGGAGATGACCAAGAATTCTATATAGTTGTTCTGTAGGTATCAGCCATTTTAATCTCGGACAAAAAGCCTCTCCAAAAATTCTGATTTAAAAATTTCTCACAGAATTGCAAGTGAAGAAATCAAGTACTGCTAGTCTGGAAGGCTAGATCCTTAGGTTTTGTTAAAATAAACACCCACTCTATTTTCAAGGACTCTCTGGATGCCTCACATAAATAAACTCATGGAATACCCCCCCAGAATATGCCTCTGTGGTGAAATGGTCTACTCTAACTAAACAAACTCTTCAGTTTCTGCTTTTCTCACATATACCTATTTTCCCCCACTTGGTAGATGCATCTGGTTATTCTATGCTCATTTTAAAGTTTGAAAAAAACTAAGATGCTTACTTCATTGAATAAAATAATTTTATAATCAATGTGAAAGTTCTTACTAGCAAATATCAGTTCTGGGTTACTTTCTGCACATGATGTTTTTCATTTTAATATTCAATATTGTTCAAGAACACAGAGTCTTATTTATCTTTTTGAAAGACCTTTTATGTTTCAAGTCTAACCTGCAACAGGAGAGGTATAAAGGTTTCTATCTCCAGAATCTGAGCAGACTCTTCCATTAAGATGTTGTCATACTGAGAAAAAAAAAGTTAAGAAATGTCCATAAACACAGTAACACAAATGAAAAGAAAGCATCTACTACTCCTTCAGATTTTGCTGGGTGGGACAGTTACAGCAGGATTTCACTTTATAGGTGAAATATCAGTATTACCAAATAGATGAAGTCCTACTACATCAACGGCAGATCTCTCTGTACCAGTCAGGGCTTATACCTAGAAGGAATCCATGACTCAATTACATTGCATGCTTCCTATATGCCATAACCACAAGAGAAAAGCTTTGTGCAATGGAGCAAACTAATTTCGTATCTCTGCACCGAAGCTGAACAGGAGCCATTTTGTGATCCAATATGTACATGATCAGTGAAAAATAATACTCAAAGAATTACTGGTGGCTAGCTTTTGTCAGAAAAAAAGACTGCACTAAATTAATAGTTATAGTTACCTCTGCAGAGTGAAAAAAGCATTGCATCATAGTTCTTTTTCCTCAAATTGTTAACTTTTCAGGTAAACAAAGCTGTAAAGGCCATGTTTTTCTACCCAGTTCTGCCTCTATTTTATTAATCCTATCACTGCTGTTTATCATGTAATATGGCAAAACTGACTTTTAAAAAATGTACTATTAAGCATTTTTTATTTATACAGTAACTTAAAAGTGATTTAATCTTTTACTTACAGAAGTTATATTTTTCTTCAGTTAAAAAATTGAAACATACAGGTAAAAAAATGCAACTCTAAATAATCTAGCTGCCTAGATTTGGGGCAGATAAAAAAAGATTCATATGGGTTGGGGAATAGGGGAGAACCAACACCAAAGTCAAGTAGTACAGTAACGCTAGCATAATCATTACTTTGAAACCTAATTCAACCAGGTCACGTCGTTTCAGAGCAGCGTGAGTACAAGTCATGGCAATGATTTTTGCTTCTTTCACCAACAGGTATTTGGATCTATCCAGGCCACTGCGGAGAAGTTCAAATGCTCTGAATTCCTATGGAGGACAGATGAAAAGTCTTGAAAGTCAGAATATGAAAAATATCACTTATAAAATGAATCCACTCAAACTATGTGGCCACCTCCTTAACATAATTAAACAAGAAAGTTCTGAGGGTATGTACTGTTAACAATCCCATCTGAATAATTTGGTATGGTTTCCAGGTTTAGCATATTTTGCAAAACAATCTTGTAAAAACCTATCGAAGAATTCTTCCAACCTGCATCCACATATAAATTTGCAGACAAATATATAAGTAATTCTGAGGAGCCCTCTCAGAATCCCCCCAAATTTTCTTTTATTATATCTTCTTGTTTCCCACTTTACTGCATCATAACATCATATCAAAATCAGTAGTAGAAATACCATTACAGTTAATACAATCAAATGATAAATATATCACCTTTACCCTAACTTTTAATAGTCTCTTAAGCAATTCTGGCAAAACCAGAAGAAAATCTGTTACTTTTATCTGATTAAAGACAATTCACTGTAAATACAAAGACCCTGTGAGGATCAGAGGAGCAGTGATATGTGTACCAATTCTTGTAACCTCATCAGTAAAAAAAAGGATGCGGAATGGCCGCTTCCCACAATCCAACCAAAAGAGACTAGACCCTTGCCCCTATTGTGTAACATACCTATATTATTCCAAGGTGGAAATTCTCACCTTACAAGGTAATGAAGCTGTATAGACATGTATATTTCTTCTAGGATGTAGGGGAAATGGAAATTTTGAAACTCTGTAAAGTTTTTCTATAGGATTAGCCAGATTCACTTGCCTTTACCAGTTACATGTCTTACCTCAAGCTGAGTGAATATTTTCTTAATATGTCTAAAGCACCCTTCAGCAATTTCCATATCTTCCTCATATGATTTGCCTTTGAAAACTGGTTGAGGAGCATTTGCAAAATACTGGTGAAAAGGAAAGAAACTGGAGACATCTGCAACATCTGGCGACTTTCCACCTTTAACTTTGACTTTACTGATATACTCCTCCCAACGAGACATTACCTATGACAAAGCAAAGTGGGTTTATATCATAAGGTTTTCGGCAAGGTACAGGCTTGCAGCATAGCATTAAAAAAAAATATACCTAATACCTAAAAATATACCTAAAATATACCTAATACCTAAAAATATACCTAAAATACCTAAGACATACCTTACAAAAGTAAGGTATGTCTTAGGTAGCATTTGACCTTGTGTCAGGATGACATTTTTGAAGTTGTGGTGGATTGAGCTTGGCTGGCTGCCAGACTCCCATTCAGTTTTTCTCACTCCCCCTCTTCAACAGGACAGTGGGAAAAAGATGGAAAAGCTTATGGGTTGAGATAAAGACAGGGAAATTGCTTAGCAAGTAGCATCACAGGCAAAACGGAGAATTAATTTAATTTATTTCAAATTAAAAACAGTAAGATGGTGAGCAACAAAGACAAAACCAAAGTCGCCTTTCTCCTCCACTCCCTCTTTCTTTCCAGGCTTAATTTCATTGTCAATTTTTTTATCTCCTCCCCACCCTGAGCAGTACCGAAATAATGGTGCTGTCATTCAAATTCACAATACCACATCTCTGCCAACCCTTCCTACTCACACCTCTTCCCTGCTCCAGCAAGGGATTTCAACAGGCTGCCTCTTCCTTCAGGATATATCCACCTGCTCAGCATGGGGTACTCCATGGGCTGCAGTGCTGGTATCTGCTCTGCCACAGCCTCTCCATTGGCTGCAGGTGGAAAACCTGCTTTACCTGGCTGTGTCCAGCACAGGGCAGCCCGTGGCCTCTTCTCAGAGGTCATTCCTACAGCCACCTGCTACCCAAATCTTGCCACATAAACCCATTACAGAAGTAAACTCAATTATTTCCACTTACACTACTTGGATTTAAATACCAGGTGGGATTAATTTACGAGAAAACTGAACCAGACTATGATCTCTAGCAGTGCTCCTCACACTCTTCAATATCTAATGTCTGTTTAATGTTAAGGTCCACACTAAAGCTGGCCCAGAGTAACTTCTGTAAAAATATACACAATATGTGCATTCAGTCCTAAGTACCACTCTGTAAGTCTCCTTATGCAACATTAATTGCAAATGTAGACCACATCACTGAAAAGTAAAAGTACAAGACATGAGGGACATGCAAGGTACCATTTTGCACACTGTACACTTGATTACACATTGGCATTTAATACTACAAAAGCCTCCTATCAGGACCATCAAGTAGCTGTCCTAATGCTTGTCCAAAATATAAAGCAGCCCACAGATTTTCCTATCTGAAGGAGAAGCTTCAGGTTAGAATCTTTGCCAGCATTCATGAAGGGCAGCAATGATTTGGTGAGTCAGCAGGCAGGATTTAAAACAATAGCAACACAAACAAGTCATGCTGCAATTTTAACTTTAGCTGTTACTGTACTGTGAATCACCAAGGAAAATGCTTTTTGCTTTTATTCTCAACTCTGAAAAATTCACTTTAAATTTTACAAAGTGTTTCGTAATGTATTTAGGTCATACAGTCTCTCTGCAAAAGTATTTCAGTCCTTACTTGGTATAAGAAAAAGTGGCCAGCTGTTTCACAAGTGTAAGATACATCTCCTGGGACTCCAAGACTCTCTTGTAATCGTCCAACTTCTCGCAGAAGTTCAAGTCTTCGAGCCAGCACATAATTAACTCTTCCATACCTACAAAATGGATTACATATAACATCATTTTGATTAAACTCAAAATAGTGTCTAAGTATCACAATGAGAGATGACAAAAAACATCAGCACCCTGCCAAAAACCCCCACAGCTACAACCCTGTTCCAAAACCTAAGAATTTGCTACATGCTGACTATTTCTATCAGTTGAACCCTAACAATTCACAAAGCCACGCTTATGAGAAATAAAGTTCTCACAGTAGTGCAGCCCACCAGAATTAAATAAATTCCTCAACCTTTACCCCTCCCTCTTGAACTGCTAGAACCCATAGTGCTTGCAGAAATATCCCATAGGTCTGGAGTTACCTTGAGAAAGTGTGAAAATAGACAATGTAGTGTCTTAAAGATAACTCCTTTTAACGATTAACACTACAGTTCAAGGAAAATATTAAACTATGGATACTTACTAAATAAGTATCTGCTATGGCATCATTTCAGTAAGTTCTTGCCTATCAAATTTCTGGAATAATTTGACTACGTCAAAGCATTCAATTTAAAAGAAAAAAATCACAAAGAATTAATTTTGCTAAATACTGAACTATGTATATGTGGGTAGTGACTATATATAATTTTTACTACAGCTTTTGAAGTCAAAGTATTGCTATGATAATCCAGTACTGCACAGTTCAGATATTTCCAGTGCTCGACCATTATACCCCGCTTACATTTATGAATGTGTGTAATCCTACTGACGTCAATTGGACTAAAGCATGACAAACATACAAATATTTAGAAGAACAGGTTCTTAGGTCTTTGTACTGATACAGAGTTGACAGCTTTCCTTATGTATGTATACTTCAAAATGTGTTATCAATGAAAGAAGCAACTTTGAGGTTAAGCAGCACCTGAAGAATTCAAAGCAGGAAGTTTAATTTCATGTTTATTAATGTAAAAATCACCATTATTGTAGAAGTGATATCATATTTGTACAAAAGAACTGTAACTCCAAGAATCTGCCTTATTATTCTAATTTCTCTCACAGTTTAATTGTATGAAAGGTATAAGGGTCCAAAAAATATAATTATCTATGATTCAAGCAGTTGAGTTTGTGAACAAGCAACTGACTGATTCTGCCTTTAGATGCTCAAGGGAGCACAGCTTCTGTACACAGTAAGAACCAAAATTACTAAATCTTGTGCTAAAAAATAGTGCACTCTGTATTACTGGGATTCAATAAAATGAGAAGGGTAAAACTTGTCCAACACAGCTCCCTTGCATGGGAGGTAGAGCAGATGCAACAGAGACATCTTGCTGCCATGTTTATACAAGTGAGTTTATGATTAGCATCTCCTTTCTCACCTGCTGAAATCTTTCTCGGTCTCTAATTCCTCTTCTCCATGACCCAGACGCAGAAGGTGACGCTCATCAATGTCTAGAGCCATGATTTTTTCGAACAGCTGGTTCAAA
The DNA here is from genome assembly GCA_910950805.1 of Acrocephalus scirpaceus scirpaceus. Classification (NCBI taxonomy): domain Eukaryota; kingdom Metazoa; phylum Chordata; class Aves; order Passeriformes; family Sylviidae; genus Acrocephalus; species Acrocephalus scirpaceus. Next base: position 29,601,698 of record OU383780.1, read on the forward strand.
GCCTAAAGATTGACAAGAACAGGAGAAAAGGTAGCTTTTAGAAGTTCAGAGGCTCTTGCAGGGGAAAACTGAGGAATTATTTGTAAGTAAAGTAGATTATGCCTATTTTAGTATAAATGGAAGCCAAAACAAACAGAAGTTTATTTTGTTCTAACAACACAAAATTAATACTGACACTCCTAATCTTGACAATAAGGTAATTAGCCTACTAACATCCTTTCATTTGCATGCTTTATATAACAATTACATTTGATTTTACAATTTTAAAATTTAATTCTATCACATAGTTAACTTAGTTGATAAAGCTATCAATTTACAACACTGTTGCCCAGACACCAATTTTTGTATGATGACATTAAACGATTTAACTTTTACTGTACATTAGAGAAGTATGATCTGGTACTGACTGTCAGATACTGTGACCCTATTCCATTCTGGATAACTGATTTTGCTTAACTAAACTAGCTGTTTAGCTCTTCTGCCTTAAACTCTTCAGTGGCTTACTATCAACTAATTCATGTATTTCAAAGGAGCAAGCTTGTATGCTCTGGATCAACAAGTTTTGAAAATAAGAATAAACACAAGCAAGCTCCACTTCCAGCTGAGAGTCATGTAAATATCTTTAAGTGCAGCATGGAGACATGGGTCACGCACCCTGCTGAGATACAGTTAACTTCCCAGGGTACAATTTCAAGTTAATGTCCTCATGAAAGTCTTGTCTGGTAAGAAGAGTCTTCTATCTGCCTCAACGTATTTCCTTCTTTTTCTCCTCAATGGACATGTTCTCAACCCCTTCTCCCAGCTTTAACCTGTCACTCTCCTGCAACCCATTGCAGACTGGCCTGCATTATTCCAGGCTGTAACTCTCAACAAAACGATACCCTCTTAACCACCCTTTGATCTTGCTTTGATGAAAAATTATGAAATGTTTTCCAAGGGTATGTTCAGTTTAAGTAACTCATAACTGAGATGGGATAGGCTAATCAGGGAGACCAGGAAACAGCTGATCCTGGTTTCCAAACAAATCATTCCAAATCAGGTGTAGATTTAACAGAAACACAGAATATGCTGAGTCGGAAGGGACCCATAAGGATAATCAAGTCCAACTCCTGGCCCTGCACAGGACACCCCAAAAGTCACACCATATGCCTGAGAGCATTTTCCAAATGCTTCTTGAGCTCTATCAGGCTGGTGCTGTGACCACTGCCCTGGGGACCCTGTTCCAGTGCCCAACCACACTCTGGGTGAAGAACCTTTTGCTAATATCCAACCTACACCTCCTCAGACACAACTTCAGGCTGTTCCCTCAGGTCCTGTAACTGTATACCACAGAGAAGAGATGCCTGCCCCTCCTCCTTCCCTCAGCTGAAGACCACAATGAGGTCTCCCCTCAGTCTCCTCCAGGCTGAACAGATCAAGTGACCTCAGCTGCTCCTCATACAGCTGCCTCTCAAGGTTCTGCAGTATCTTTGTTGCCCTCCTTTCAAAACTCTCTAATAGCTTTATGTGCCCAAAACTGCACTCAGGACTCAAGGTGAGGCTGCACCAGTGCAGAGTAAACTGGGAAAATTAAGACTCTTAAAAACTTAACTTTTTTTTTTTTAAATATATGCCTGAGAATTAGCAGTTAGACTCCATCTCTTATGAATGGGAAGCAAACATTCAGCTGAAGAGGCCTTCCCTTAGGAGCATAAAGCACAGAGCAACCAGTGTGTGAGAAAGCTAATTGGCAAAAAATCTGGCATGCAGGCAATGCATGTGCAACTATAAGAACCAAGAAGACTTTTTCAAAATAGTTTCTTTTGTTTTACCTCCAACCAATTAAACACATTGAAAACTTCAGATAAATAGTTTAGAACTACACACCTGAAATTCAAAAATTTAGTTTTGCATTATGAAAACTAGCAAAACTGCACACAAGCTGACTCAAGTTTCCATTGTTGGGAGACAAATGCAAACTACTGATCTCAGTACGTACTGTTCAACATTGTAATCATGGGGAAATTCCACATGATTGGCACTTTACCTGATTAGAGTGGGTAACTATTAGAGTTCGTTGTTCTGGGAAATTATGATAAAGATTGGATATTATCTGGACTGCTACATCTGTTTTTCCAGTACCAGGTGGACCCACTACCTAAAATCCAACACACACACACAAAAAAATTAAACCAAACAAAAATCAATACACAATTTATCAGAATACTTCACAATAAAAAAACCCATAGTCAGCTGGGGAATTAAACACCCAGAACAATCTCACACAAGACACTGACATTACACATTGCTTCCTGGCTTTGGTCAACTTTCAGACCAAATACAACATATTATAAAAGACTCCTTCAGACTATTCTGGCAGATTCCTGACTAAAAGGAATATGGTAATCCAGCACAGGAAGTACTAGTATGAAAACAGACGTTCTCAGAGAAAAAAGGTAGTTTAGCCTCAGAACAGTCTACATGGGAGGAAACAGTGAAAAGAGAATCAAGACACACAATTGAAAAAGAGTAAAGTGAGACATAAAGAGCAGGAAAAATAATAAAAAAAGAGAGTTCATTCCTTCTATGATGATATAGATATATAATAACAACAGTTAATGTTTTCACAGGCTCAATTCCACAAACACTCCAAAACTGATACCTCAGACATTTTAAAGGTAACTAAGTATTATGAAGCATCTCAAAATAATTTGTTTGGGATTAAGAAGCACAGAATAGCAGTTTTCATAAGCATCTACACATAAAATTACAAATTGCTATGAAATCAATCCTGCTTTATTTAAAGACTCTCCAACCACTGCAAAAGCAAATTCAGTCTTCAGCCACTAAAACACAGGATACAGAGATATGTATTGCCGTATGATTTTGTGAGGATTGGAGGATGCTGAACTTTGAATGTTAATTTTTCATACCTTTAAACTATTAATAGAAATTACGTCACCAAGGCTACAAAAAGGAACATTACTAGTATTTCAGTGAATGTATGTAAGGCCAGAATTAAATAAATAAGAGTATAGAATCCTTAAAAACATTCTTACCATAGTTAGTCCAGGCTGCATTCCTGCACGGATAGCTTCAATCTGAGTATGGGTAAATTGAATAGTATTACTGTAACAAAGCAAAACAAGATCAGATAATTGGTAGATTTTGCCAACAGTTTTGATAAAACCATTTGTTTAGTAAGTTTTATTTCAATTAACTGTTTATATCTTTCCCAAACTACACCCTTGCAAACTTTTGCACATATTAAATCAGCATTACAATTATCTTTTTTCTAGATACAACAGTCTCGTAATTTCTAAGCAAGGCAGTAAATCACATTGCTCATGTGACAACAAACTCATTCTATCCAAAAACTGTTTGCTCTTAGTTATTATTTGCAGAAGATGTTGTAAAATTATTTAAGTATTACTTTCCTAATATTCAAATTCCTGAGACAAAAAAACCACTAGAAGACAGTACCTCTCACTGTTCTTCAAGGGACTTTTTTAACAGATGCGGGACAACAGAATATTTTGACTTAAATGTAAAACAAACCAGTCTCATTTCTGAAAATGAACTGCTATGCATGTTACCATTTGAAAGTAAGTTCCCATCCATTTTTACCGTTTCGGTTGATTATATGGATATGGTCCCCTGTTTGGAATAACATGTGGCTCTACAATCAGTGTTTTAGCTTCTTCAGGGTTTTCTTCACTTCCATCCTCTTTTCTTTTTGTTCCTTTACCTTCCTTCATTGGGAAAGTTATCCTGTAAAACATAATTTAAGGTTACAGTTCAGCACGTTCACTACGACATAGACTGTCTCAGAAAGTAATAGAGAAAGACTTTTTCTCACCATTAAGACAAACTTTTATACAACAGGGGAACAAGTGCTCCAAATCACAAAGCTTTAAGGAGAATAAAGAAAAGAAATGACAAATAAATTGATGAAGCTGATTAAACAAAAAGTATGTCAAAAGCACTAGAAAAGCCAGCAGTAGTGCTGAGAGCCAGCTGGAAAAACACTGACGACAAGAAGTTTGTAAGTGAAAGTGGAACAGACAGGAGAAAAGTTATGACAGAACATAAGCTGTGTCAGTGTCCTAAACTATTCCAACAGATAAAGTTTTTAATCTCCCATTTCAAATTTTTTATAGCCTTCTGTATATATTAGCAAGCTTCTCTAATTCAGGAACAAATCACAGGTGAAGGAATCCCAATGCCTATCCAAATATCTCAAGAAAAAAATACAAAATACTTCTAACAGTAATGATCTCTTACAGGACAAATGTAGCAGTAGGAAGACCAACAGCTCTTCATAAAGAGCACAATCTCTCTTAATACAGGAACTGAAACTGAACAATAGGTCATTTAGGGAAATTGTGTGTGAGATCTTTTCCTGATACCTTCTGGCTATTTTTATATCATTATATAGTGTTAGTGCCTTCTCCATACAAATTCTCCACGCAGTGTTTCCAAAAAAGCTTGGGAGATTACCTCCCTGCTTTTCAAGATTCAATTTAGCCATGATAAAAGCTGACTGGTGCAGGGGAAAGGCATCTTTTCCCTCCACAGATTTATTCCTTCACAAGGGAAAGATGTAGCTTCTTCATCTGAAGATACTATTCACCAGCACTATGCACTGTGAATCTCAGCTGTCAAAATTCAAGGAAGTGCACCAGGAGGGACAGAATTGTCAAGTCTAAAAATGCTGGACAATAGCATCAGTGAAACAAAATGAGTAAATCTCATTTAGCTGCCAAGAAGGTAGGCATCGTATTTCAGAAATCATTTCTAAAAATAAACAACATGGGATTTCAGACATAATCCTTTTTGTTGATTGAATGGTGTCTCCAAAAGCTCAAATTTTAACTGATGTTGAAATTGCTGTTCTTAGCTTGTTGTAATGAGACATGTAAGGAAACTTTTAATTAAAATTCTCTAGGCTGATCTTGAGGATCATACTTTTTTGTTTTCCCATATATTCCATAGGCTGATCTACAAGCAATGCTCTGATGCATTTTTGTAGAGAATAGAACAGAAGCTGTTTGTTGCAACAAACAGTCTACCTGTTTTACAGTTAACTCTATCATGTAACTATCTAAATCTTAACATATCTCCATCTTTTCTTAAAAGAAAGAGCATCTCCCTTCAACTCCTGAACACAACTCCACCTGAAAACACATTTCAGCAAGAATACCAGACCAGAAGTACTTGAAATATTGAGATCACCTGAAGGGGGGTACATGAAGAGCTGGATTGTCAACAGTGACTTTAACATTGTACCCAGGAAAGCTAGCTTTTAAGTGATCAATGGACAGGAAAGTGTCATTAAAATCCAGAGTTGCAATCTGATTTGGCATTTTTGAATAGTGTGCACTACTTGGGTCTCCATATCCAAGAATGATGTCATGCAGCCAGTCAGGAACCACACAATCAGTGTTCATCAAATTCCTAATAGTCTCCAGAAGAGCCTGTAAATAAGAAAAACCAGAAAAAATAGGATTGAAGAGACTAACTTTTTACCAAGTAAAATTCATACTGAAGATCAATCAAATCTGTTTTAAGATGATAGAATATAACTCTTTAACTGACAGTGTTTGATTAGATTGAGTCAATATATAGAAAGCATACATACACAAGAAAACACCAGTATCAAAGCACAGAATTCTTAAACTAAGAGCTAGTAAAGATGACCATAATCATCTTAAAATTTTCATTCCAGAACACTCACAGCAGGGGAAAAACGCATAGAAGATGTTCATGCAGTTTAAGGTTTCCTCTTATATGCACATAAACTTCACTCCTGCAGTCAGCTTAAGTTTCCCTTCAAGCCCACAAATCAATTTATATTTTAAATCTAATAATCTGTGGTTATGTACGTTTTCTGTCCCTTCCCCTCTTGTGGAAACACCAATGCTCCAGACCCTAGACTTGCACAGAGGGTGTTCTTTCTAATTAAGAGGTAGCTGAACTTTAGCCTTCCTGTTAAAGGGCTACTTTAGTGGCAAGTCTTGAAAAACCATCTCACTTGAAACTTGGCATTTGGGCACCATGTATGTATCTGCTCCTCAGCAGCAGCAGGAACACAGGATACCAGACCTGCACTGATTTCCAGATCCTTCGACTTCCCATGCCACCAAACATGGACACGAATGGAATACATAGTACATCAGCCGTCCACACAGAATATAATACAGAACCTCCAAATGCCAATCTTGTAAAAGAATAGTCAGTCAAATCAAAGTACAGAATTTTATTCTGACAGTCTACATTTACACATCCGTCTCCAAAGGGTAGTATTTTCTTTCCTTGCTTGTGTTGTATCATTCAAAGAGTCAAGTAATGTGATCATCACCCCTGCTTAGTCAACCTCCATTAAAGTCCTGATTCTTCCTCACTACTCAGCGTGGGTGAGACCACATCTGGAGTGCTGTGTCCAGTGCTGGACTCCTCAGGACACGACACACTGACACACTGGAATGACTCCAGCAAAGAGCCACTAAGATGAAGGGATATGGAGAATCTGTTATATGAGAAGCTGAGAGAGCTGGGATTGTTTAGCCTCAAGAATATGAAACTCAAGGAGCATTGGAGAATTTGATCGATTTGTATTAAAAGAAAGGTAACAGGAGGCAGTAAGGTCAATGGAATGAGAGTCCACTCAGTAGAGCCCTGTGAATGGACAAGGGGCAACTGATACAAACTGAGATACAGGAAATTTCACCTAAATACACCAAAATATTTTTACTGTGGCAGTAATGCAACACCAGAACAGGTAGTCTAGACTGGTTATGTAGTCTCCATCACTGGACATAGCCAATTCCAACTGCACAAAGTCACAAGGTCTTGAGCAACTTGCTCTAGCTGACTCTGCTTTAAACAGGCCTTGGACCAAATCATCTCCAAGGGTCCCTCTAACCTCAACCATTCTCTGAATCTGCTCCTTCCAATCACGATCACATGGAGTCTATGACAGACCTGTAAAGCTACCAAGTCGAGGGCATCTTAGCACTTCTGAAGCCTGGAGGTCCTGCAATTACTTCAAAGATATATGGATGGACAAGTCCCATATTAACTAAGAATTTTATATTTTTGTTGCAAATATAGAACAAGTACTTCTGGTTCAACCATATATTAAGCAAAGCATAATATGTTTGTGCTAAGAAAAGCACAAAGAAATCAGACAATGTCACATTTTCAGGTAGTATTTCTAAACCTAGTGATCAGTTTCTAAGAGGAAGCAAGAAATATGTTCCTAACAGCTAATGTGCTGCTTCTACATCACAAAAACTTTGCTTCAGCATTTCAAAAAGTAATTTCTATGCATGTAAAAATAGCAAGATTCATTCATGTAACAACTAACACTGCTGACCAATTGTACTGACACAGTGGTGTCACCTCCAGCAAACAAATGGTATTTTGCACTTTCTCTGCTGTCTTATCAGCTTAATTTACGAGGACTGCACAAGAGTTCTCTTGCCTTCTCTCCTACAAGCTCAGCTTTAAACTTCAAGCTGCCTTCTATCTGCTGCACACACAGTCTACAATAGTCATAGCATCATCTTGTTTTCTTTTCTCCAGTTGAAGTTAGAAAGGTTTGTAAATGACATGCAATGCATGCACCTAAACTGGTAGCAATGTGATAAATGTGGAAATACCTTAGATTGTCTTGAAAAATGAATGTATAAGACTTTAGTAAATGCCAGCATAGAATGGCTTCCATTGGGATTTGCCTGTAAATTAGCTGCAAGAACACAGTACAAAGGTGAAAGCTACACTCACATTTAACAGCAATGCTGACCAAACTTAAGCATTTACTGCAGAACTTTCTCTCTCACTACACGGAAGTGCATATACAAGTGAATGAAAAGACACACCTGCATGCTTGTACACTAGGAGGCTTTGGCAGAGAGCATTTGTATTTATAATGCGAAAGGAACCTGCCACAGACACACAACATAAATAATCAGTTCTGATGGTTCTTTTGAATGTATTTATAAAGGACTCTCTGTGAAGTACTTTCAGTATACCAACCCACAGGTGGATGGCACCACAATGGTCTATGCAGGCTGCAAGCTACTGCTTCACACCAGAGGTATCTTTCTAGACACAGGAAGAGAAAAAAGTCCAAGTCCTCCTGCCTACCTCTTTATCCATTTACACAGAACTTGCTACAGAATCCTTTAAAATGAAAATCTCTTCAATTATGCAGTGCATGACTTTAAGGCACGAAAAAAATTGTAGTTTTTCATTCATGTTGCATTTTCATAATGGAAAACTCAAGGAACATTAACGATTCAAGGGTCTAAAAAGCAGAGAAACTGAGTAAGAAGTATTTTCAGGTGTACAAAATTATGCACCCTCACAGCGAAAAAGGCCAACAGCACCTTGTGTACAGTACAAATTTGCCCAGCAGGTCAAGGGAAGTGGCTCCTTCCTTTCTGCTCAGCACTGTTGAGGCTGAATCATATTGTGGTTTTGGCTGAAAGGAATCTTTAAGGCTCATGTAGTCCACCTCCCCTGCAATGAGGAGGGCTATCTTCAACCAGACCAGGTTTCTCATAGCCCTGCCCAACCTGACCTTGAAAATTTCGGGGCACCTACCACCTCTCTGGGGAACCTGTTGCAGCATTTAACCACTCTCATCATAAAATATTTCTTTCTTATGTCTGGTCTGCATCTACCATCTTTTAGTTTATAAACATTACCCCTTGTATTATCACTATTAGAAAGTTTGCCTTCAGTCAGATCTCCCTGAAACCTTCTCTTCCCCGGACTAAACAACTCCAACTGTCTCAGGCTTTCTCTGTAGGAGAGGTGCTCCATTCCTCTGATCATCTTCCTGTCATTCCTCTGCACTTGCTCCAACAGGTCCTTCCTGTGTAGGGGAGGCCAGAGCTGGATGCAGCACTCCAGGTGAGGTCTTACCAGAGCAGAGCAGAGGGGAAGAAGCATCTCCTGTGACCTGCTGGCCACCCTGCTTTTGACACAGACCAGGACATAGCTGGATTTCTGGACCGAGTGCACACTGTTGGCTCATATCAAGCTTATCATCCACCACTACATCCAAGTGCTTCCCAGCAAGGCTGCTCTCAATTTGACACACTCCAGTGCCCAATAAGAAACTGATCCAGTGATCCTCCCAAAAGCAAACAGGTTTCTCTGATTCTCACATTTTGAATGGTTACTCCTTTTCTTACAGTTCACTATTACATTAGGTAACAAAAACATTCCACATACTCCCTTAACCCCAAAGTCCAAATCTGTAGGCTTCCTGTTAGAAGACTGGAATTATAAACTAATGTTTTATTATATACTCAAGCAAAGTAGCAGTGTTCTGATTTTCAGTGTAAGAGTTATCTGCAGGGGAAAGTTATCACCAACTGACATACTCTAGCTTCCTGCAGAGAAAGACTAAACTTTGCCAACTAAAAAGCCTAACTAAATGCATCTAAAATAAAAAGTCTCAGTACTGATAGCATATTCAGACATACTCCTACCTAAGAGCTAAGGAGCAAATACCTTACCTTGAAATTATTTTCTTTTGGTTTTCTTCTCATTATTATATTAAATGTCTCATAGACATCTTCTGCTCCATTTTGGATTGTATTGGTCATGTCCTGCTGATACTGATTTGGGTCCAGAAATACTCTGTATGTTCTGCAATCACCTTTAAGTCTTGGTTTTGGTTCAGGTCCTGCCCATAATGAAACAACAAGATTACAATTTGACTCAGTGCTAAAAGCAAATTATTGTTCAAATAAGCAATCCCTAATTGTTCCTCAAATAAATACTAGACAAATTCATATGATGAAACTAATTTTGGCATAACAATAGAAACATTTTCATTGCATTATTCTATATAGTTTTTAAATAGAATCTATTTTACTCCTTAACCCAACATACTGGATTTAATTAATTAATGTAGCTATATCAGATTTTACCAGAGTAAACTAGTTAACCTTTCTCAGGCTCCTTATGGAATTGGTTTGTTTTTTTCCAAGTAAGAAACTAATTCAATGAGCACTCCTTAAAAGAGAGTAAAATTATCAATTAGGCTGTTAAAAATAAGAAATAGAGAGAGGAAAAAAAGATAAATCTTTTGAACAGGTTTTGGTATATCATACCTTCTTCAATAACACGCCCTTTCTCATCCAACATGCCCTGAATTTCACAGCCTCTAACATACACCAGGCCAGTCTGCTCAACAAAAGGCTGTCGCCTGTCAAACTTGGTGCCATAAGGTTGCATGGGACGCACCGTAATCAAGAAGCAGACGTCGTGCTTACGCAGACCTGATCCCAAAAGGAACAGTCAGTGATTTGATTGAATGGCATTTCCCTTATCAATTCCTTAACATACATATAAAAGAATGCACTAAAATTTCTTTTAAATAAAATCCCACCTGTATGGAATATATTTTGTTTGGCTTCAAAATATGCCTTGAACTTAGACAATACAAAAGCACAGGCCACTGTGATATAATAGCTATAAAAAGTAGAAGTTGAATGCTTTTTTCATAAGAGCAAACATTAATTCGAAATTATTCTTCTCCCAATAATCTTATTCCAGTTACACAACCTAGTTATTTTTCATCATCTCTAAAGAAGTGTGGCATTAGTCCCTTATTCTCATGGCCTCCCTCTGGACAAACCTCCAATTCCTTTTTTTTTTCCTTTACAAGTTAAGTGCAATGAGTAGAACAAAATCCTACACCAAGTTACTTTAGTTATCTATTTAATAGCGTAAAACGTCACTTAAGCAAGTTATTTATTTACTATTACATTCCAGTTTATAAATTCCAATACAACTTGAGGTTTTTTTCTTTTTCCCTCAGCACCTACACAATGCTGGGGAATCACATTCACTTGTGAGCAATGATGACCTCCAATCTTTCTATTCTGCAGAGGTACTGGCCTCATAAGTTATTCCCCCAACACGCATTTGTACAGTGACTTGTTCTTGCTTAATAATCATCACAATAATTCAACAGAATGTTGAACTACATTCTACTCTTAAAATGCTGCTTTTCCAATTCACTAACATTAATTCTGAATATTAAACCTTTTCTCCAGCATACCTCCAGAGTCTCAGAGATCTAAGACAACCTCAAAGTTCAGAAAACATGCTGTATTTTTCATGAGACAAATAATTTCTCATTAAGTACCAGATATTATTCAACAGAAGGAAGGCAGTTTCATCAAGATCCCATTACGTCAGGCAATAATTCATGAAATCTCATCTCGGTTTTGATTTAGTTAAAACATGATTTTTTATACGTCATAGAGTATTTTACAAATACTAAAATACTATTTAAATATTTAAAAAGTTAGGTGCACCACTATATAGATACCTTCAGTATAGTGAATTCTCTGCTATCCTCCTAGATTTTCTACTTTAACAGAAATCTACAATCCCAAACTGGTATCTGCTCATTTAACACACAGTCCAGCTTTAGCATTTGTGCTACATGACCTGTAATCACACTACGCAGCTCCAGCACATTTATCAGGTTTCTCTAACAAAAGAGAAAGGAGTGGCATTTACTGATAATACAAGTGCATGCTTCTATGTCACTTGCCAACACGGTCAACTAAAGTTCAAATCCCCAAACAAAAGAAGTGTCCCCTGCAGATACTTATAAGAAACAGTATTTAGTACAGTCAGCACTTTGTAACATTCAGACAAACTGAAAACTACTGAAATGCACTGGTTTGAACTGAATAAAAATTTGTCCTCTCCACTTGTGTATGAGACAGATATCAGATTCCCAATACTTTTAATATGACATTTTTAGCATACACATTATTTAAAATGCTAAGTCAACTTTCCACAGTCCCTGTAAAGGACAGCATTTTACAGTTGGTCACGGAATGACATCAGTCTGAAGTAATAAACATTCTATTCCTAATGAATGTCTAAGTACTTTAATTATTTCAAACTTCACTTTATGAAAATATAAACCTCTTAAACTTGGAATTTGAGTAACTGACTTCTAAACAATGTACTGACAAATCTGTATCATTGATTGAAACTTCCTCTTCTTACACATAAGATTATCTTATTACAAAATAAGTGTTTTGATGAGCACCTATGTTGAGCACTTTACTTCAAAGCATGTCAAGTACCTTCCCATTCATCTTTGATGTTATCTCGGACATTCAAATTAATTGTAACATCTGCTCTTACTCGCATGGGCCAGTTTTCACCAATGTTGGGCTTGGCCACCTCCACCACTGTGAAAGAGACAATGGGTTGTGCCATCCTAGCCCATCCGCCAAAGACCACACCTCCATATTCTGATAACCTAAGGAATAAACCCCGAAGTTTTGTTACTCATTAACAGATTCAATTCTTTTTTAAACTACAAAAAAAATTACCACACAGTAAGTTTTAAGACAAAAGTAGAATTCTTAACTTTACGTGCTACAGAGTCAGATTCATATCATCTGGCATTTTAGAATCAAAGCATAACATGAACTGACTTATATTTCAAAAAACAAAGACTAGCATTATAAAAAAACCTCACAGAGACAGAAGATAAAGGAAAGGTAAGAAAAAGCAACTCCGGAGTATAAAAGGTATCACACCAAATAAACCCTTTAAATCAAAAGAGGATTAAAATGTGGCAGATGGCAAATTCAAGAATACTCAGAAACAGCTCCCACAAACAGAGGAGTTTATGACGTTTGCATATTTCGTAATGTCAGTCAAGGCTTAGTACTCATTAACTCATGGGAAATTAACTCATCCATCTTAACACAACAAAGGCTGTTTGTTAGCATCCAACAGACTGCCTTTAACACACCTACATATCCACAAATCCCTAAAATATCAACCCTTGGGATGACATCACCTTATGGAAGGTGTAAGTATAGACTACAGTATCTATGTAACAATTTTAAATGCACTTGTTACTATGTAGTTAGTATCAGTTTTTGAGTCTTAAATACACTTTGATTAGAAGTGAACTGACTGGTTTGCACCAGTTAATAAATATTACCATGGTTTCATCCTACTGACACTATCTTCGATGTCCTGTCTGATCTCATAGGTAGACTCCAAGCGGAAAAGATTGAAGTTCCTCAGCAGGTAGTCATGGAGAGTCAGAAACTGCAGATTCAACTTGGGGAGCGCAAGACAGCCTAAGGGTTTAAGGGTAGAAGGAAAGAGGTATTTGAGGGATAGACATAAAAATGATGAATTAATATACTGTTCCTACATACATAAATGTTCATACTGTTCATACATACATATATACACACTTTACTGTACAACTGCCATAGCTGTTGTTATCCTTGGAGATTCGAAAAGCTACCCCTTTTGTCAATACACACCTCCAAAAAGCACGTATTTTTCAGGTTCTCTCTAAAAGAACCTGCACAGGATTGAAGGAATTTTCACCTTTATAGCAGTAATAAATTGAACTACTTAAATATTAAATCCATCAATGTATTCAGACTATAACAAAATTGAGTTTAGGAAAATCAAATGCACAGGAAAGTAATGGTCTTTGGAAATGCAACAATTAAGTTAGCATTAAATAATGATGAAAAAGGCTCATAAACTAATAAAAACTATGCAAAATCCAACAATTCCCCTAATCCCATGCTTTATGTTTATTAGATGCTGTGAAAACCATTAATGTACAGAAAATCTTTAATTCAAGAAATCAAATTTTAACACACATCTCTAAATTTTCTGTTACTGGTTTGTTTTTTAAATGAGAAGGAAAAACATAGGAAGATTAGATCCTAATCTAACTGCTACACAAGGAGGATTAGAACTCCTAGACAGGTCCTAAAGTGTCTTCCATTGTTTTAGGATAGTCTTAGATGCAAATTTTCTGTAATTAAAATTCCTGTAAGTTACTCATCTAACATTACTGCACTACTATTCCAGCTTGATACCTATGTTTAAGACCTGCGAAAGCATCTTGCTTTTGCAGCTTGCAATATCACTGTTGAAACCTTTCTCTGGTATAGGTACTACATATTGACTTTCACTATGCACTGAGATACAACAGCAGCGAAGAAAGGCAGCAGAACTCAATAATTTCTATTGTGGAAAGCCTGATGGTGATAAAATACTTTAACACATTTCCCAACACCAAGTAAGAAACCCTCTCCTGTAAAGCTAGTTATAGGCACAAATGGCAGGGTGTGAAGAAACACCTCTTTAAGGCTGCACAGTATTCATCAGAGAGATATTCTTCTTCCCTCATGTTCTAAAAGGAAATAGGAACAATACTCCTAACTTTCTTGGGTTAAACTACTCTTACATAAATTTTAGACCAAACTTATTTAGTTACTTTTAAGAACACAAAAATAACCCTTAAAAGACCACAAAACCAACACTGTCTTGTTTGAAACCAGGACAGGAGAATACATGGAGATGAAAAAGAGAAAGTGTAAACTAAACTAAGAGAAGCAAAATAGAAAAAAATACTTCTAACAGTTTAAAAGCAAAAGAAATACTTCACAACAGCACCATCAATGCAATAATTCCAAAAGATTCACCACAGGAGGAAACATTTCCACTAGCAACCCGTGTTATTTGACGAAATTACGTTTCATCATTAACAGAATTTCTTTAATGTGTAATTAAAAAATCACAATGATGAGCTACTTTCTCCTCCTGCCACCCCCTTCCCTCCCCCACTGTAACCCATACTGCCATTAATATATTTGGCTAAACAAACATAACCACATAGCACACAAAAGTCAACCTCCCAATACAGGATGAATGACAGTAGAGCTGCCCTGACCTGTATTTAAGAACCTGAATGTTTCAGAGCATTAGAACAACTTACGTGCTGTTCACTGAAACAGAGAAGAAAATTTAAAAAAAGACCTGGTTTATATAATAATTTCCTAGAAATTGCATCAATCTCCCTGGTTCAAGGGTTTTTCCTTTTGTTTTGGTTTGGGGTTTTTTTGGGAAAAGAGGGGCAGTCTCTTTTTTACTGCCTTTTTTTTAAACATCATCATCAGAAGAATCTGAATCAGCCTTTAACAAACTGCATCATACTACAGAAAAATACTTTTTTTCTCTCTTGGGGCAGATCTCTAGATGACATTAGTATCCCATCTTGTTGAGAAAAAGATGCCTTGTTGCCTATAACCCTGTCTATCTAAAGGGGGTCATCTCGTTCTTCTCATTAATACTCGTTTCACAGAGAATTTATCCAGAAAGACTAATCTATGCTAAGCAGCTGAACTTACAGCTTATACCTATTCAAAAAGAAACCCTTTACATCAAAACTACATGGAAAAGGGTATGGAATACTGGCTGCTAAAATCCAAAAGAAATTTTATACTAGTCTTTGAAGACATATGTTATTTGAAACTGCCACATTCCAAATTAAATTGTTCACATTTCTAATAAAATTTCTCATGATCTACAGTTTCTAAAACAGTTTCTAAAACTAGCTAAACAAAAATACATGTGCTGTCTATTGCAAACCTTGAAATTACATGATTCCTGTTTGCAATATTGACAGTTTGCTTCCTTGATCATGAGAACATTAGGTTCTCAAAGTAGTCATCTTTCAGTGACTACATGTACTTTTACCTTGCAATAGAAGTAAGGAAAGTAGAGCTAATTTCCCTCCATTACCACCTTTCCCCCCTTTTAGAAAGGCTTTCTTGAACATACTTCAGCGCAAAGCACAGACAACAGCTTTTTTCTTGCTGTTTCCAACCTTTTTCCTTACCTGTGCCTCAGCTGGTAGTACAGCACATCTGTTATCCAGAAGCAAATAAACATCTTTGTGTAAAAATAGATATTACTTTAAATCCACTATATATTTGCTAACAATTTAATCTCAAGAGTTCCTGATTTGTATTTGAACCCCCCTCTGATCTTACTCTAAGATACTGGAAGATGCCAGAGTACCGTTTGTAAGTTTCTTGGACAGAATAAATATAATACATCAGAACTCTTCTTTTTTTCTTTTTATTGCAGCATTTACTGCTCTGTTCAGCATTTACTGAACTACTAATCATACCTTCTCCAGAGTAATATTCAGTTGGTACAATGTTTTCATCCCAAATAATCTTCTCTGTGGGATAGAGAGGCATCTGGTTGAGTTGCTGAATTTGAGATATTCGTCGCTCATGACGGGAAACCTAAAGAAAGGAAGCATTTTAAACCTATGTCAAAAAGGAACAATAAAGATACTTTTGAAACATAGACAATAATTCATAAGGTGGTCACTTGCATTTTCTCCATCAATATTTTTCTAATTAAATATTTTAATATAACTAAATGCACACAGTGACATCAGAAAATGAACAAGCACATAGTCCAGCTGTTGGTCATAGTACTAGAACCAAACAATCATTTGGATATTCAGCAGACCAAAAATGGCACAAAGGAACTGAAAATACTCAGTTAAGGCTCAGCAGAGAACCAAATTCAAATAAAACTTATCTTACTTTCCATTAAAAATATGGTCAGTACCTAACTAACACTGCTCATTCAGGAACAGTTAGTCTTTATTTCCTCTTTGGGTCACAAAAAAAAATCTATCCAATACTATAATATGTTATCTGAACAAGTATCTCTCTATGCCATCTACAGGCATCATATCACTACCCTCTGAACCTTACAAAACTACATGAATTTTTAAGAAATCAAAAATCACAAAATAAACTTATGAAAGAGATTTTGAAAAACAGCTATGCTATTCTATTATTGTTATCAGATTAGAAGCCTACAGTAATATTGGTAGACCTTGAATATCCAAACAACCATGACGTGCATCAAACAGTATTTTAAATTGGTTTGAGGCCCAAATAGATACTGAATAACTAGATCTACTTTGGCAGATTTTTTTGCTTTTAAATGGGACAAAAACTTTATCAGAAGAACTCAAAACCATTTCCAAGACTCTCCTTATTGACCTAAAAACCCATACATTAGTTTCTCATGGAAACTATATTTATGAACAGGCATTTTCAAATAATTTATATGGTTTTAAACCCCATCTTGAGCTTTCAATAGAAAAAGTGCAAGCAGCACTAAGCATGTTTGTACCAGCAACTCCAGCAGAAACTCCTTCTCGTGGCTCGTGTCCTCCCCCTCGGCCAGCGGTGGCAGCAGGCACAGGTACGACGCCACCTGGTGGAGAACGTTGGAGCTGCACAGCGAAAGGAAAAAAAGCCTCTGAGTCCCACTGAAGCCAGAGAGACTGACTGCAGCTGCTTTTTCCTTAAAGAAAATTCCAGCTGTCTGATTCGACCAGAAACAAATAATTATGGGTCAGGCTTTTAAGTGAATTTTGTGTATAAGGTGTAAGCTGAACCTCTCACCTACAATAAACATGGCAAGGGGTGGATATTTACTGTTTCAAAACCTGACACGGAACTAAACAACAAAGCACACACTGCCCTTGTCAAAATACATACTGCTAACCTTTTACTCACAGCATTTACAATATAGTACAGTTAATACAGTGGCATGTTTTCATGATTTCTATTGTAGTCCTTCTACAGGAGAGAGTTAAAAATAAACTAAACAAGTTAGAGATTAACTACCGGTTACGCACATGAGAAGTCAGAAGGAAAAAAGGCTGGAAATTTGTTAAATTTAAGCACACTGAGAACCAAGAATTTCAATTTCAATTTGATAACTTACCTAAGAGGTCCAAATAACTTCACCAGTGCATCACGAGTATCTACTGCAGCTACATTTGAGAGTGCAAAGTCATATAGCTCTGGGAAATGTGCAAACGCTGCTCTCTACAAAAGATCCATGCATGAAAACTGGATGTAAGCATATTAATGAAACTACTTAATAACAGTTTAAATACTTATGAAAAAAGCATAGCTTCTGGTTCATAACATGAATCAGATGGACCTTACCAGGACAGAAATACAAGCCAGATTAAATCTTCATTTTTCTTAACAAAATATATGTTTTACTCCTCCACTTCTGACAAAGGATCTTTCTTATACACCCATCTATCAGAATTTGTTATCATTAAAATAAAACGTAAGGGAGTAGATACGTAGCTTTGCAGGCAACTAAGAAAAGCAAGGAACGTTATGCTTCCTTGAATTGTTCTGTTAAAACTGATGGGAACAATTCTAAAAAGTGTGTGTGAATTTACTTTGTCTCTTTTGTACAAGGGACCACTGCTGGCACATGTGCATGCTGATCCTGAGGAAATGCTGCCACCTACTGCATCACCACAGGGCCCTACAGCATTCTGCTTTCCTTTCTCAACAGACTTAACAGAAACAGTTCATTTTGGTAACACAAGGTCCAAAATGCTGATGTTTTGCTAGAGCATATTGTTCAAAGTTACATCTACCATACTGAAGCATTACATGTCTTCAATATGGTACAGGCAATCAGGCTAAAGCTATTCCTGTAACTCAACAGGGAACATAAGGGGTTTGATTTGGGAAATAACCTCATGCCTATTCCAGATGCAAATTAGATTAGAACAGCAAAGCCAAATCCTTTGTCTCTCATAAGCACTTCATCCTCTGCTTACCTGTAGAGAAGTAATTCTGTCATAGTGAATTGTAGTCATTTCATTCTCTGTTAAAGCATTTCCAGTCTGATCATTGATTTCAAAGCCAGTGTAGAATTTAAGCATATCTAAAAGCTGAGGTATCATCAATACAAATTAGTAAATTAACAGTAAGAGACATCCTACTACAAAAAACCCCACAATTCAAGAGGACAAATGCACAAAAAAGAACTCCTCAAAGTTCTAGAACTGGACTAAGGAGTGGTATCTAAATTTTATACTTGGCTGATGCACAAAATAGTTTTTGTTAGGTATCTCATTTGCAAGTCATCAATTCCAGTACAGTCCCCAAGCAACAGGGTTTCTTGATATACTAGGACGTGAAGCTGAAACAGATCACAGTAAGGTGATCTAGCCAGAGGCTGTCACTGAACCCAACTTACAGCTTGCTGCTACCAAAAGATCTTGTGCTCTTCTGCCCTCTCTGATGGCAGCTCTGAAGTTCATCCCACCTTTCAATGGGATTATTTAACTTTGAGGAAGAAAATTATTCAGATGTGCTGCTGGATTGTGTTCCATCAATACTGACCCTCAGAGAAAATGAACAAATGCCAGAGATGGGGGGCAGCAAGCAGCAGGAAAAGCAGCTGAGCTGCAGGAAAGGGGAAAGATCTTCAGATCCTGCCATAAAAAACAATATGCTAGCTATGAGTGAGTAAACTGAAGGAAAGGAGTGAAAAACACCTGCAGTGCAGAACAAACAGTGTGAAGTCAAAATGAACAAGAGAAGAATGCAGTGGTGACAACTTCTGCTACATGTGTGGTAAAACATGCCAGAAGCTGCACTGCTTTTTAGCTTGTACTTTTACGAACTTCTCTAAAACAGAAGCAGAAATATTACTCTGCTCTTGTGAGACCCCACCTGGAGTACTGTGTCCAGCTCTGGGGTCTCCAACAAAAAAAAACCCCATGAACTTGTTGGAAAATGTCCAGAGGAGTTTACTATAGGGCTGAAGCACCCTGTAACAAAAGGCTGAGAGTTAAGACTCTTCAGCCTGGAGAAGAGAATGTTCCAGGGAGACCCTATAGCTCCCTTTCCAGAACCTAAAGAGAGCTACAAAAGGATGGAGAAGGACTTTTCACAAGACATGTAGGGATAGGACAAGAGGGAACGGCCTTAAAATGAAGAAAGGCAGGTTTAGATTAGATATTAGGATAAAACTTTTTACATTGAAGATGGTGAGGCACTGGAACTGGTTGCCCACAGAGGCTCTGGATGCCCCATCCCTGGAGGTGCTCACGACCAGGTTGGATGGGATTCTGAGTAACATGATCTAGTGGAAGGTGTCCCTGTCCATGGCACAGGAGTTGGAAGCAGATGATCTTTAAGGTCTGTTCCAACCCAAGCTATCCTGTGATTCCATGAAATGTAACACAGCTACAGTCACACACAGCTACTGTGTGAAAGGTTCAAATAAACATGTAATTTGCACCCAAACAAAATCCTACCTTTAATAAAAAATAAAAAACAAAACAATTGCAGCATTCATAAACAAAGAGAACAAAACAGTTCTTTTCAGGAACTTTGTACCTCACCTGGCAGAAGAGATGACCCTCTTTCTCTCTTTTAGCAAGACTTGACAGGTAACAGTGAACAACAAGATGGGAGTCATCCAGCACTGTATTAAACCAGCGCCGTGTGGGAAGCAAAGCCTGTGGTAAATAACGTCATGTTAATAGAAGAAACTCTTTAAAAAGTAAGAACTTCTGGCTTCTCCAAATTTTCCATTTCAAGCAGGCATATTAAGATAGATTGCTGCAATTATTTGCATATCCAATACCCTCACAGAGGTAATAAAGCAGCATTTATGTATGCCAAGATGCTGGGTTTATGCAGGTAAGCTGCTATGAACACAGTCCTTGTGTGAACACAGGGAGCACGGCACAAACTTGCCATTAGTGAGAATTCATCCTGCCAGCAAAAAAGTAAATTCAGTAAAGCAATTGTTCTTCTAGTAAGTGTCTACATAATGATTGTGTGCTACAAATGATACGTCAAACTGCTTCAGCATTGTTTTAAATGTCTGTTTTCTACACTAATTTAATAAATTTTAATTTTGTCTTCCTTAAAATTGCCAACGCTTTCTTCTAAATATGATAGGGTATCTTCTCTTCTTTGCAAAATACTCAAGTATTTTTCAAATCTTCAATAACAACAAAATAGAGATCTTTTCAATGTAAATAGAATAAGCTGCTACATGTTGCAGCAACTGTTGAACAGCATACAGCAGAAGACCAAAAAAATTTAAGAGAAAAATTAGCTGTTCTCTACAGATTGAATTTAGAATGTCAAAAAGCATCAGCATGGTGTTTAGAACTAAGATAAAGAAAAGAATCTGTAGTAGAAAATGTTCATTGCTCTGCACAGTAATTACAAAAACAAATTCATAAAACCTTAAGAACTCTCAACTGAATCATTACTTTCAAATTACCAAGTAACCAGTTTTGATGGCAGTGTATGCACAGTAATATGAAACAATAATATTCTGAAAAAGGCTTTAACACAAGTAAAAAGAGCCCATTAACACAGTACATGCTACAAAGGCAAAAAGACTTGGATTTACAGCTAATTTCTCTTTTGGTTGTTCCAGTCACTTAAACAGGCTTTATAAACTGTCTGAATTCTATTATTTCTGTAATACCTAGAGAGAACCAATATTAAATGTGCCATTTCTAAGCATTTTAAGTCAGACTTTAGTTCACCTTCCCACATATTTTCTCTTACTAGAGTATATTACATACATAAGACTACATGCTCTAACTTGAATTATTCAATCTATTGCAACTACAAGCACAGACTACTTCAGTGATTTAACAGAGTCAGCCTGCCGAACTTCACCAAAAAAGCCATTTTGAAGTTCCCTATGATACTGTTTCCAAAAATTGTTTTATTTCACAATGCCTTCTGAATCTGAAGTTACTCTAAAATAAATAATTACTCATGCAAGAAGTTGTAAATTAATGCTTTTTTAATACTGGTATTGTGGTGCTTAATATTGTCTCACCTTCTCGGCATCTGCTGAAAAATTTCACAAAACCCTGCTCCAGACCTTATTACTCTAACAAACTGCAGATCACCAGACCTGGTACTTCTAAATAATCAACTCTAGTCGAACAGGAATAGTTTTCATTTCAGACTACTGCTGCTTTCTGGGATTTAACCTAGCAACAGAAAAGAGACTAAGTGGCCTGTTAAGCACCGGGAAGATTAATTCTGAATTATTCCTACCAGATTAAAGCATCGCTCATTTTCAGAAACTGCCCACATTATTACCACTATTTCAACTAAATCCTCTCCACTGAGCACTTAAGGATCCTAGCTTTGTCTAAGAATTCAACTGCCTTATCAACATTGCTGGTCAGTTCCCAAGATGGATGCAATGCTACAACTTCTTATTTACAGATGAAAAATCACTATTAAACAACCATATGCACAGCTGTGACATAATCACCTCCTATTTGCAATAAGGCTGTAATAACTACTTTATGCACTTAAGGCCTAGAAAAGTACACCTGGAAACTGGCTGCATCCATTTAAAAACTTACCTCAAGGTCTAGCATGAGTTCAATAAACCTCTCACAATAATGAACTTTGTCCATAGAAATAGGGCCTAGATAAAAAAAATAAAGTTTAAATTGATCCACATCCCAATATATTTACACTTCAACAATTCCTTAAAAGTAAATAAATGCTACAAGTATTAATTTTCATCTTGCTAAAAACTAACTAAAACATTATCCTCTTTTTAAAACAATCTTTTTTATATTAAAAATTCTTCTGGTTAGCAATGAAAGAGTAACAGAACCAGAAATTCAGGAGTGATTTCATCAGCTTTGAAAAACCTTGAGTGTCACATGCAAGAATGCTCATTTCCACAAGATATCACTTTTCTATTACGTTTGTTAAGAACTTTTAATGCCAGGTACTCAAAAATACATTTTTAAAAGCTGTAAACAAGGTTTCTGCAAAAGGCCTTGACCATGTTCAAAGGTACTCAGTGGTGACTACTAAGGGGCCTTTAGAATCATGTCAAAAGTCTCCCACCAAGTCTCCTCTAATGACTTTCTAGTTCTCACAGCCTCCCAAGAACTGTTGAAGTAAATCTTCTGAAAACAGGTCTAGCATAATTAGGAAAACAGAGGGCATAAGTATCCTTTCTGAGGAAGCCACATTACAGACTTTACCCTTACAGCTCAGGTGAGAGCTGAAGTTTGCTAAGAGTTTAACAGCAAAAGCAAACTCTGGGAACTGATTTCACCCAAATTGTGCTCTGCTTAGAGCATAATAACCCTTTTCTGTTAAAAGGCTAACACCTTCCTCTACAAACACTTTTCCTTTCTAAATCAGGCAAGGAGATAATTTTGCTTGTCACAATGACTCGAGAGCAGTCAAATCTTACAGAATTTCACTTCACTTAGGCTTTTATTCTTAGGGTAAATCAACAGTATGAACAGAGAGAGCCTTATGATACCCATTTATACCACCTATTTAACAAGGTACCTAAGTATGTATGAAATGCTTTAATGCTTTAAGGCTCTAAGCACACAATAAAGAATATCAGTTCCAGAAATACTGTTTCTACAAAGTACATACTGAACAGAAGGAGGTTTAAAGTAGCTTTTTGCTGTTTCATTTTTGATATATATACAGATTTGAATATTAATTTTGATACGAAATCCATACAGACAAGCACAGATTTCCCTACAAGCCCCATCTGGACAAGGTCCCCAACCTCAGGCTGATATCCTAAGGACTAGTTGCTTCAGCAACACAATAAGATTTTCACAGATTACCACATAAAAAAGTAACATAAGAATCACAGTTACCTGAGACAGGTATTGACTTTAGAACAGAAATGAATTTCTGAATGAGCTGTGAAAGAAATCTTCTCTCTCGATATGCTCTAAAATTGGACATATGACAAAAGAATTAATACTCCTTAAATGCAGACTAGAAGTATGTTGTAGCTTTCACTAACACAAAGTTAGCTGCTTCAAAATTCATAAATGGTAGTAGGTTGCTTTGAAACACACCTAAACTGTTTAGATGGTAACTTTTCTCTCTACACTCAGGCAGACAGATTAGCACCCTACATTTTTAGGTACGGAAACTGATTAACATGCTTCTTACTGTGTCAAGAAGTAAGTTGCCTCCTACACCTTACCACATTGCAACACAAAGGCATTAGAACATTTAATTTTGATGATAGACACAGATCTATTGAAATACTTGCATAAGCTATATGCCTAAGAGCTAAACATTTGTTAAAGGTCACGAAAAAGTGAGTTGCTACATGAATATTCTTTTATGGTTTCATCCTTTAGTTTTAAGATTTGACATCACAAACTCAATGACCAAATAAAATATGAAGTTCTATAACAGTATTTTGCATAAAGACTACTGAAAAACAGAACAGCTTCCAGGAAGCCACACATGATCAATACTCATTTGCCACAGGTTTTCAAAAAACACCTTTTTCACTGGAACTATTTATTTTAGCTGAAACACAGCAAGTGCATTAAGGAAAAAAGGGTTCTGTACATACTGCATTCTTGACTCTTCATCCATTTTTGCATCATTTTTCTTAATTAGATTCCAGAATTTTCTTAGTTTTGGTGTCTTTTTCAACTCTTGTTCCAGTCGATTCTGAAATGTTAAAATGATATTCAGTCACCAAGGAACCTTGTTTTCATGAGATAAAAATACAGCCCAGTCTTTTTATTAAAAAAATATATATATAACAAACTGACATAAAGAGCTGTCTTTGGCTATTCTCAGTAAATATTATTGTAAAACAAAAATGTAATAATGGTAGAGAGTCTAGTCATGACTAGATGTCAACTCTATTGCTCCCTGTGACCACATGGCCCTGTCTACAAATTACAGTTTAAAGAATCTATAAACAACAAAGCTCAGTTTTCTGAAAAATTACATAAAAACATTATTACATGGAAATTTGCAAAAACAAGAAAGAATTTAGCAAAGCACACAAAAATATAATTCCATAGCAACTCTGTAAATATTAAAGAGTTCCTTAATAGTATTCCATGAGAGTTTACATAACAGGACTTGGATAATGCCTAGAAAACTTCTGCCAGTTAACAGTGTTATGCTTACAGGTTGTAGAGCCATCCACATCGGTAAGGAAATGAGTTGCTGCACCTGACCTCTGATCAAATCCACCTCCTGTTAGAAAGTTACAGATGATAAAAATTTTTAAAACATTCTTATGTTTTCTGATATGTCTGTCTTACAGAATACATCAATGTACATTACCATCTGACAAAAACATTTACATTGTTTTATCAGATTTCACAATTTCGTAACAGGAAACTGCACTATAACCGTACCCAGTGACACCTCTGTACTTTAGGTTCTTTTCATGGAGTCTGTCAATTCTTAATACTTCACCGGGGCCCCATCCATGCAAGCATTTTTAGCACAAAAGCTGCTGAGAACTGATGTTCCTTCTTCAGTCATTTCTTATCTTGAACTCACCTACCATTCTTTCTCTACTTGTTTTTAAGCTGTTGTCTCCTGTAGCCCTTAATTTAACAAGCTTCTCTTGCTTCTTCTACACTCTTCCCACTGAAACAAATCATTTTCTCCATGTCAGTTCAAATGTACTCTCTCCAACTGTACCTGTGATCTGGATCCACAGTGTTTTCCTTCTTTCCTGAGCTACTGAAAAATTTCAATTAACATCTTAAGTATGTCTTCATGGACAATACTCCATTCTTAGCATTCTGAAATTTCAGATTTCAGTGCTCTTCACTTAAAACTCTACTGTGACTAATTCATTCTGCCTTTCACAAAGAATGGCAGCTTCTAATAAGCGTGCTTTTACAGGCACATTTTCACCAGCTTCCCTATCATGTTGAATTAGAAATCTGCTCTACAAGGATTCTGTAGCAAAGTATTTAAAATGAAGATGCATTGTACCGTGGCCACTACATAAAAATTCTATCTCAATAAACTATATGCTATATAATATAGTTTGTATTTTATTTATAAAACTATATATAAAGTTCAAGGTGGTTACTGGCTCCCAAAATCAAGTAATACACCTTCTATGTTGTTTTGTCTGAGAAACAATTTTGTTATTTGTGCAGACCTTGATTTTGAACAATACACCCTGTACACCCTATGTGCAATGTAAGGAAGAAGTTCAATAGCAAGAGAGGTTAGAGAGCACTGCCTCATATAACAGGTAATTGGAAATTGTTCCTCCTGCTTGCTATTTAGGATCTTTAACTCGGATTTAACTATAGATTGAGAATACAAAATGGTCTAATGCTTTCTTAAAACTAACTCAGGAGAACTGCAGACAAAAATTGTATCTAAACCTGGTTTCAGAAGTGAAAAAAACCTCACTGTCTTTTTCAATAGTTATTGGAAATAATTTTTGTGCTATTTTCTAGGCAAACTAAAAAAAGCACAGTAGTAACTAATCTGTTTTAAATGTAAATCACCTTTTCAAATATAAATACATAAATTATAAAGTACCATTTTTAATACAAGAATTTATATTAAATCCTGTCTTTTAATTGTCTAACTGAGTTTCACGTCTCATCTATAACCTTGTGTCAGAGAAAAGCATATGTGATAAAGTAAAGAGTCAAAACTGAGGGTAGAAGCCCTCTGATACTATGTTTTCCTTAAATCAGAATTTTGCTTTATTTGCCTTGTGAGAAGAAATTGCTCAAACTAAACTGCTATTAACACAGAACAGCATAAATACACTGGAAATATTTACAGCTATTTTTAACATACCAAACTATTGAAGCAGTGATCAAGGAAAAGCAGCAGGACTGTCTGTTCATGCAGAGAGTACTCACTCTCGTCTTCGACCAGCGATGCTTCCAGTATGCGTTTGAAAAAGAAAGGAAAGTGTTCTGGCCTTTTTTTGAATGTCTAGGAGTAGAAGTGGAAGGTAATTTTGAGTCAGGTTGATACCAATAATTTCAATCCTCATTCACATAACATAGTTTAAGTTCTCTAAATCCATTTAAATCTACAAAAGAAGGGATTAGTTTTTCTCATTTTCATTTATTCTGACCAGGCAGGCAGCACAAGCAAAACAGACTAATGATATCCTCCTGACACGGGATCCTCTTCCTATACCTTCTGCATAGTCTACCAGGTGATAAACTAAACAAGATAAACTGAACAAGAAGCACAGGTCAAGTCTTGTGGGGATATTCACTTGGTAACTGCACAGAAATACTCTAAAATCTCCCAGGCAGAAGATAAATGGTAGGTTTTGGCTAAACCTGTGGCAGCTCTAAGTGACGTGCAAAAAGTGTGCAAGTAAAAAATACCAGAGATTAATTATAGTCCTGGAACTTCCATTCAGCTACCTGAGCAGGAAAAAGATAGACTGAATAATCACCAAGATAAAATAGTTCCTTTACAAGGACAGTCATGTACCAAATAAATGTAACTAAGCTGGAACATCACATGTACCTGTTGTTTTACTTCTAGTATATATGCCAGAAGAAAAGCATGCAGACAACATACAAGCAAATTATTAATCCTCTGTGCTTTGCCAGCACCGAAGTAATGGCACACATATTGAAGTAAATGTGCTTCTGAAATAATGCCTGCATAGAATGTGCAACTAGGCTTCCGTTGTTGAGATGGCCTGTAAAACCTGGATTGTTTTTAGAAATCTTAAATAATTTCTAAACCTATTATTACCAAAAAAAATCCCCAGAACAAAAAGCCTCCCTCAAAAAAACCCAACCAACCTAACAATATACACAAAAGAAGAGTAAGACATTATTTTCATACAAAGCAAAAAAGTTAGAAACCAATATTCACATGTTTTAAGCAAGACATTATTGGTTAATATGTTAAGACTTCCAGTGGTGCCTTCTTGTATGTATAGATGTATAAATCCTGCCTTTTCTTTCAATATCAGAGCACGAACTTCTCTGTAAATACCCAACCTCTGTCAAGTGCCAAAACAGCAAATGCTGGTGATAATGTTTGGCACCTCATACCAGAACCAAGGACTTTAACACCAGAAGGAATCAAGTAACTCTTCACTTGTCCATTCCTTTCTCCAAAAAAGAACACAAACTTTAAAACACCGTATGAGATATTCTAGCTGAGGCACCATTTCCTTTTAACACTACAAGCTCTTCTACCTTCTGTCACTGTAAGTGAGCACACCGTAAAAGCTGCAACTTGCAGATCAAAGTCAATTCTAGCTGCAATTGAAATCAGTTACCTCCCACGCAGGGACATTCTCTCTGAACTTCTCATTCACCATACAGCAGATTGACATTAAATATGCCTTACTGGACACCTCTGGAGAATAATTCTTCCATAGGTAATTTTCAAGGTACTGACTGTGAAGAGATAAAGAGTATTTCATTAGTTGCAGCCACCCACATAATCTGTCACTCATTTAAAAAAGCAGTTATCCACAAAGATTTTTTTCCTCCTTCCCCTGAAAGCCATCTTCATAGTTTGTGAGTAGCTCCTCAAGTTACCTCTCATCTAGGTCACTGAAGCAAAACTTGTTAAGACTCAGTAACTGATGACATTAACAATGTTCACAGAAAGGACAGGAACCTCTAACTCTGTGCTACTGCTGACATAAAAATTCCAGAAGTCCACTGCATGCCATTTGTTAGTGTCAAACCCTGGAACCATAATTTACATTTTCTCTTCTGCACTTTTTCTAATTAAGATGCAAAAAACCGAGGGAAGTTTGTCCTTTTGTAGTTACTGGTACTAACATACGGATTAGAGCCTTTTTGAAACAAAGAATGCACCTCAAACAAAAAAAATCTTGTATTTTTTCTTAAAATTTGAGAGATAAAAGAACAAAACAGAACACGAAATATTACAGTTTTAAGTACATATTGCAAATATTTATTTTACATCTTTTTAGATATACTCTGTAAGTTCTTCCAGGAAAGTCTGAAGCAGTTGTAAACTACTGTTTAAAGAGATTTCCATTCTTTTTCAAGAGACAAAAATGTTAATGATGCTGCTGCAGCATAATTAATTTTTAACCTCATAGTAAGAGACATAATCCAAAAACTTCTCTAATTTCTCTGAGTTCTGACTTAAGGCTTAATGACACATTCCAAATTACAGAACCAAGTCTTTCACTTATTTCATTCATACTCTCTTTCTCAGTGCTTCACTTACACTAGAAATTGAGAATCATAAAACAAGACCCTCTGAGATGTTACTTACATTTACAGAATTATTTCCTCTTTAAATTAAGCTCTCCTCACCTATTTTCCTGAGTACACAATTCATGGCCTTACGAATTGTGAACAAATACACTACCTTCAAACTGTCTTACTGCCCTGCATTTGCTTCTCACCTTTACAGGTTCCTATGGAAAAGTAACTCCAAATTTCCCTCCCCTTAGCTTACCTGAATTCAAGAAGCATTATCTTTCTAATTGCAAACCTGAAAAGGAAAAATTAATCAATTAAGACAGGAAAGAAAGCCTCCCACACACAGCTGCATGGAAAATGGCTATATTTTCCTGTGTTTCATTATAGAAGAAAACTTGTAGAAGCACTCAGGAATTACCTCTGTCCTGACATTTCTATGCCATAGCAACCACTTGAATGCAGAAGCAACTGCTGTAACACTGAAGTTAGCTGAAGTTCATAGAAACTCTTTAAGAAATTAAATTCATATTTTAAAGAAATTCATGTAGGATTTTTAAATACGAAGACACCACTTCCAATAGTCTTGATGATACAAACTGCTAGCAGCTGTGAGTGTCTCCTGGAAAACTACAATTATATATTTGATCTGTTCATAATGGTATCTTTTCTCAGGGACTGGAAATAGCAGTTTGCTTTGACTCCATATGACAGCTTCTTAGATTGCTTTCATACAGGAAAAATACAGAGAATTCTCTGCAGAGCTCACTCTTCCCCAAAAAGCTCCAGGTACAGTTACACCTCTTCTGCACGGAGAGCTGCAGAATGCAGTGTATCTTGGATTTGTCTCCCCCATCTAACAGTACAATTCATTGAAACTAAACTTTCCCTTCATGAATCTGGTTACAGCAGCCAGAACAGAGAAGGAAGCTAGAGGCAGTGCACTCCACAACAGTTTCTTTACATTCCTTAGTGACTAAAGAAGAGATCAGCCTTCTATAACCACCACAACAAAACCAACATAAAAGACAACAGACTACCAGGTAAAGGGTCTAACTCCAATTAACTCCAACCATCACGTTTAAGGTTTATAGGCTTAGGAACTCCCTTGTTACCACATTCAGACTTCAAAATACCATATTGGTTAAACTACTTAAAGGCACTTGAGTAATTCTCATCTGCTTTCAACATATAGATGAGTTCTAAAGTATTCTATCAAACATTAGAAACAACTCCAACATGTATAATGTTGTAATAGTGGTAAATAAGAGAAAGCAACTGGTGTACTTACTTTGACCTGACAATTTCTTTTGTATACACATCTTCAATGACCTATGGAAAAAAAATTTAAGAAAATTTTATGTACCCACTAACATGATTCAAAATGCATTAAGACATTTTACTCTGAATTAGTTACTCTCTGCTTACTGCTATTAAAATACTTTCAATGATTTTTTCCAACAAGAAATGAAAGAATCTGCACTATAAATTGCAACAGGCACACTTTGACATTACATGACACAGAGATGCAATTCAACTGCTTATGTACATCCTAACAATCTACAGTTCTAACAATCACAGACAAATTCTATCACAAATACGACAAAATAAACTGAGGCTAGAGAGGGAGATTTAGGCAAACATCCACAAGGAAAAGAAACTTAACATTTAAGTACCCTGCAGTACACAAAACCAAACACACCATGCCAAATTTTAAACATTCAAAACGCACATATCCATCAAAACAGCAACAAAGTTGTCTGATGGAAGCTCCCCAAAGAAGCTTTTAGAAAGAACACAGTTCAGAAATACTTGCACTTTTCATCCTTGTTTGATTTCTAAAAGTGGAACTCCCTCAAGCATCTTTTAACCTCAAAGGAGAAGCTCAGAAGTCTTTTGCCCTCAATAAATTCTTGGCCAAAATAAACTGAATAGCATACAAAATAACTGCATGCTACAGCACACCTTCCTAAAGTGCCTACATTTATAAACTACAAATACATAACAAATTACAGTGTCTCAAGCAACAGCTGACCTTCCAAGCAGTCTCCTACAGTCTCATATAAAATGAGCAACACTAAATATCAAAACATTGCGGAATGGTTGATCCTCATTCTTTTACATCTCCCAACAGAATTCCAGTAAAAGTAATTACCTTTACATCAAAAGACAATGTTTTCTTCACATGTGGAGCCCAGTATTTATTTGCTAACTGCACAAGAAAAAGAAAAAAAAGAAAGATCAAATACATACATTTTTATGTCAATGATACAACATCTCTACAACATATCCTATCCCCAAACTTTCACTAATTAATGCTTAATTTCAGCTTATACAAAACTATGTTTTCTAAGAACAATGATTATCAACCATTTAAGGGTTTTATACCTAAACATCTTTCAACAGAAACGCAGTTATTTGGAAACATTTCAGATGCATAGACTGCTATCTAATGAACATTTTCTACTCTTAAGTTACATCTAACAAATCCATCAAAAACACACCATTTTTCAGGAAGAGCAAATCCCAAATGGCAAGTGATTATGCTTCCTTGAGGAACCTAACAAGTAATTAGAGGCTATATACAAAAGTCTAGCATTTTAAGGCTCTTTGCTGCAGCCATCACTTCACCAATACTCCTGAGCCGTCATGACAAGAGCTTCCTGTGCAATTTTACTCAAGTTTCTTTATGCTCTGGCAGAGGAAGGAGAGATTTCCAAGGGGGAAAAAAAAAAAAAAAAACAAACTTTCAAATCACTTAAAACTTTCACCAACAAGGAACTCTCGGCAGCTTTCCACACGTTAAAGCATGCCTTACAGCGACGCACACTGTACTGCACTGATGCGTTTGGCAGCGCCGCTTCGTACATCCCGCTGCTCCGCAAGCGCGGGGGGAAATAGCCTCTCGTACATGACAGAGGCGTACATCTCTCGTCAATTAAGACCATGCAACAGCCTTTTTCCCATCACCCACGGCCTACAAAGGCTATTTAAATACCGAGGCGCCGTCGCCGCCAGGACGTCCCTTCGAGCCCCGGCTGCGGCCCTACCTGTGTCACGTACTCCGCGTTGATCTGCGACACGGTGGGCGCCACGATCTTCTTCGGCGGGGCCGGGGCCGCCGCCGTCGCCGTGGCCGCCGCCATGGTGAAGCCGCTGGAGCCGCCCGGCACAGGCCTCGGTCCCCCGGCGCTGCCAGCCCGGGCCAGGCCGAGGGAGGGATCTCCGGGCCCGGAGCAGCGGAGCCCGGAGCGCTTCCGGGGCCGGGAGGGCCGGAGCGGCCGCGGGGCGGGCGGGCGGCCGCAGCGCCATCTGCTGCTCCCGCCGTGCCGCTGCAGCTCCTTCCCTGCCGCGCCGCTCCCGCCGCGCCGCTGGAGCTCCTTCCCTGCCGCGCCGCTCCCGCCGTGCCGCTGGAGCTCCTTCCCTGCCGCGCCGCTCCCGCCGTGCCGCTGGAGCTCTTTCCCTGCCGCGCCGCTCCCGCCGTGCCGCTGGAGCTCTTTCCCTGTCGCGCCGCTCCCGCCGCGCCGCTGGAGCTCCTTCCCTGCCGCGCCGCTCCCTCCGTGCCGCCGGCCGGAGTTCAGGAGTCGGTGTTGAAAGGCTGAGGGAAAAGATGCCGGAATCAGCGCACGGGATTGCTGCCACACTCAGCCTTCCAACGCTCAGTGAATCCGCTTAGGGGGACTTCGTCTATTTTATGTACACTTAGAGCACAGCTTTCTGTCCATCTAACGTGGAAAATGAACACTTTTTAACATCAAACAATTGCCACCGGCACCTGAGCGTGGGTGAACGCTCTGTGCGATCCACAGGCTCGTAATTAAGGCCCTTTACTTAAGAGTTGGACAGGCTGATTCTTATGGGGTCCCTTCCAACTCAGAATACTCGGTGAATCTCTTGAAATGTCTGGAGGAAAGGCGAAGGTAAAAGGGGAAAATTGCAAGGAAGTCAACAGTTTGTAATGCTTTAAAACGGATTGCAATTAACTTACTCTATTTGGTAAACAGATTAATTTAGGAGGAAATTAACAGACTCCCCAGGGAAGTTACTGTGCTTTGTTTCTGGGCTCATTATCCATCACCTGCCACTTGAGTCCTTTAAACTTCCAGACAGGTCCTATCGAAGTCTGAATATGACCGCCTTTGTTTTCATATCAAGGTGATCTCCATTTCTTTCTTCAAGCAGAGGTTAAACTAACTATTCTTTTTGAAGTTGAATTAGAATGTACAGTGGGAATGGGAAAAGTAATGACAGTACCTTGAATAGGATCAGAGAATGGCTGCATTCCAATAAATATGCCTACTGCATGCCTTTAGAAGATCCAGAAAGATGAAAAGTAGTAAATTTAAAAGTTACAAAAGTACCAGTAGCAATTTTATAAATAACAAGGATTGAAATCGAAGCTACAAAACAGTGTAAAAAAGGACAAAGGAATGTAAGTTCATTACCTATATATATAGGCTGAAACTAGGAAAGTTTTGGAACTGGCTTTCAGATGGAAGCCAGAAGTGTGATTTGTGTTAATATAGGACAATTAGGAGAGGCAAATGCATTTTGGACTTTGTAAATTTTGTAAAAAAATCTGCAAATTTTCTAGAACAGCTTTGCAAGGCTAACCTAAACCTTCTGGTTATGGTGGCCCATCAGGCCTGTGTGAAAACCCACAAATTTCCATATGTTATCAAAGCTATGAAACCTCGAGGAGGAATCTGTATTTACCTAACTTTTGGCATTTGGGTGTCCCAGTGAGGAGGTCAGTTGTCTTCAATCTCACTACAGCCAATGTGGCAACAGAGGTCCTTCCAAAGGGCAAATCAGAGCTAATCTAAGTCCTCTCATTCTATGAAGGAGCTTCTGATATCAAAAACTAATATTAGATGCCTAATGTTAGGCAGTATGATTACACCTCTCAGTGAAAATGTCAAATATAGTGACAAAGATCCCCTCCCTGTAAATTATATATTGAATCTTTCTCTATACAGGGTATTGTTTATTAAAAGAATACTGGGACAGTAGGACTACAAATGAGTAGCAAGAGTATAAATTAGTGCTTTGGAACAATACATTGCTTTCATCCTCAAGAGCAGGGAAACCTTTAAAGAATTGTGGTGAGACCAAGCATAATGACACCCAGTGTACCTTTGTCCCCATCTGTGAATCTCACCCCAGCTCACAACTGTTTATTAAGACTGGTCTCTTGAATTCCTATGCTCAGTTTGCCCCAGAGTGGAGGCACATCTGACACTTTCCACTCCAAACTCCTTTGTAATTGAGGAGAAATAAAACCCTGTACCCCATCATCCCAGCAGCCTTCTGTGAAGTTCTCCATCTCTCTATACTCATGGCTTAACACGTCAAGAAAATCAAATATTCCTTTCAAAAACCTGTTAATTCATTCATGAAGACATGTATTATTTAAAAGTCATGTATTTGCATAGATGAAGTTTTCAAGACTATTGTTCATTTCTAGGCTGCATACAGTTGTAGTCAATTTATATTCCATGCTGCTTTCTTGCTTAATTAACTCCTCTTGTTTTGAATGCTTCCCCTTCTATATTATTGTAACCAGGAAAAATATGCTTTTCTCCTTTTCTTTGTAAACCGTGTAAGCCAAGGTCATCAGTAAGCTGGCCAACTTTTATTTCAGTTATACTCTCCTGAGCACAGTTCCAGCAGAACAGGAAGTACCGAGTGATAAATCAGCAGGGGTTGAGTCTATGTTCTCTATTTTCTACCTTTTAGATTACTTTAGATTCTACTTAGAGTCACAGAAAATATTAATTCCTAGCAATGAAAACTCCAGACAATTCATAGATAAAGATTTCAAACACTGATTTTGTTTGTTACTGCTTTAAGGTCATCAGCGAGACATGACCAGTGAATTCAGCAGATTTAGCAGGGCCATATTTCTAATATACACACTGTCGCACTTTTGACTGTTTGTCTAGCATGCAAAGATTTAGACTTCAGCTTCTTAGACATAAATAAACTCTGCACTAAGATGCAGACTCTGTATGGATACCATCTTGCACCTTTGTATACTCTGATGGGAAAGTTTTCTTCCGAAGCAGGTAAAAAATAACAGCACTGCCCTCAGCGTGCAAAATGGTGTTATCTTACCCATTCTAGTTATCATTTTTTTCCAAAATTATGAACATGCATCTTGTCTGGTGGACAACTGACTTGTTCTTCTGAAGGAAGCATTCTGCTGGGACAGATGATTCCCTATGTGTGTCAGCCTGGTCACTGCAGCACAGCAGTAGAGACTACTCCTAGTTCTTTGATCTGGAATGATAGGGTGGCTACTATCACAACTCTAGTGTCACCTGTCCAAGGGGCCAGGGGAGCAGAACAAATGTTCCCCAGACATAACATGGAATTGAAGATATCAAAACCTTCTTTCCAGGGTGAAGTCTGTTCTTTTATAGCTGAGGGCATGCTAACACCGCTCTCCTGAAGCAGAAAAGCAGCTCAATGACAGCCAGCATTGTTGCATTGCCCCATCCTGTCCCATCCAGGAGTTGGATCCAGTTTTGCCGCTGGTCCACCTGGACAGTTTCAAGCTAGGCTTAAAGTTCCAGTACAAGGCTGAGTCTTTGGCCTCAATTGCTTCTTGATAGAGACACTGGGGCTTGAGAGATGGAGACACTTGTTCCTTCCCAAATCACTGAGTGTGGCTGTACTTCCCCTTTCAACAGCAGTTTTTTCTCCTTTCTGCATTTACCTCCTTTCTGAATACCCTTAGTGTTTCTTAGCCCATGTGTTCCATAACTCAAGAGGCCAAGGGAAGTTTACATTCCCTTTTCAAAAGTGAACTGTGAGTGTTCTGACAGCCATGTTTTGTGTGCAGAAAGTCAAAACCAGCTAAGTTTTGATGGCTGAATTGTGCTTTCTCTGTGCACAACTTACAAATATTGAGGTGGTCCAGGTGCTTTTTAATAGAACTATGCTTCTCAGGATGGGGGTTGAAATATCTGGTATGCATCTCACTGCTGTATGGGAATGTGTTATCTGGCCTAGTATCATTGCATTATGTGCATGTGTACATGTGTACGCTTAGCTTTGGGCAGGTACCTAACTGCACACCTTAATTTAAAGCAGATGAATCTCAGCCTGAGTGACACTAAGCTATATGTTGGATAGCCTTTCTGTGATCTGTAAAGCTTAGGAGAATGCATCACTTTAAAATCAGCTTTTATCTTAGTTTATTGACTTTTTCACATACACAAGAGATTTTTCAAGAGGCATCCCTCTGAAAAGCTCTGAAACCGAAATCTCCACATACAAGAATTTCAAGTGTCATCATGCATCATGTATGTATACCAACTTGCATGTACAGCTTTTCTTATAACCAAAGGAGGAAAGTAATTATGAATATGCAATATTTTGAAATATTTCTTGCTAAGTTATATGAAATAAGCTTTTGAAATGGATGAGGGCATAAATGGCATATAAATAGAATAATATGTACATTAAGCAAAGATCTGAAATCTCTGTGTCTCTTGCCTCTTGGAATTATAGAAGAAATACATTGATTTAAACCTGCTTTCAGGTAAATAAAATTTGAAAAATCTTCTCCAAAAAGATTAGAGGAATCTTTTAACATGTAAAAAGCTTAGGGACAAATGACAGGGGGTTATTGCTTTGGTTACAGCTCATCCTTCATAGCAGTTAATATTCATATAAACGAAATGTTCAGCCTGTTCATTACAGCTTTAATTCAATCATGTCACGTTGGTTTTACTATTTTATTTATGTGCATTCTTCTAGTCCAAGACTTTTGTCACTGTGTTCATCTCATTAAATATGTGTACTTCCACTCAGTAAATATGGGTACTTTCAAAAATGATGCCTCCGTTTAGTAACAGATGCTTCTTAAAATATTTAGAATTTTAAAGTGTAAAGAAGCCATCAGTAGCATTCTGATTTGTGTATAAATATTTATTTAGCACACATTCTGGCCAATGTACTGCCCTTGATTTTTGTGCAAAACTTACAGTAACTTCAATGGATATTCTGAGCTCATGACTAGATGAAAATATGGTTAATTCAGCAACCCAGCTGCTTTTATATCCCAGAATAGCAAGCAGTGCCTCGAGTGAAGGAGACGGTGAAAGAGGAGACTTTGTGTCATTCTTAGCTTTCTGTTGCTGGGCTCACATTTGGGTAAGAGCTCAAGTTAGAGCGGACTCTGGACTATTCTAATTCTCTTCAGAGACTTCTAGCTAGGTTCCTGCCAGCTGAGTGAGAACAGTGGTAAGAAGTTGAGATCAATGGTCAGAAAAACTCTAGCAATATTTGCTAAAAATCTGGTGAGAGGCTTTTATGTGATAAAGTTTCAATGTGGAAAAAATTAATATGAAATAAATCTGTTTCATGAGAAATTTCATCACTGAAATGAGGTTTTAAGGCAAATAATTTCCTTTCTGCTAGTGCTGGCATGAGAAGTGCTATAGAAATGTGGGTCGATTTGCAGCATCATTGTAAAAGTACATTTTTGATGATATCTCTTCTCACAATAAAGGAAAAGAATACACATTGCAGACAAAACTGTAACATATCTAATATGTAGCATAAAACTCAATCGAGACAGCAATTCTAAGATGCTGAGAGCTAACTCCAGTTTCCTAGAGCTTTCATCTTGCTTTTCTCTGTATTTTCTAGGTTTTTGGTAGACATTTCCATTAACATTTCAGGATTTTAAAGGAGTATAAAATGGCAATAAAACAGAATGCCTACTGAAAACAGCAGATTCACACCTAAATACTAAATACTAATACTAAAAAAATGTTTTGACTTTTAATGATTCCTTTTACAGAAAAAAAACCTTTTACTATAATATAAATGGCAATAGTACTCAACAAATCATTTTAGCTTATTAGCAAATAGACGTTTCTCCTCTGCTAATTGCATTACCATCAGACACGTTATTCAACACCTGAGGGGATTCCTCAGGAGCTATTCTCACCACCCAAGTACCTGCTATTTTTAAGACCCAGAGTATAAAATACAAGACACTACAGTAAACAAGGTTGCCAAGATACTGATCCAAGGTTGCTCTCAGTGTCATGAAAAAATCCTAACCTGTTTTGATCTTAAAAATTATCCTCAAATGGCTGCTACACCTGGGATATCTAGATAGCTTAGCAGACTTCTACTTAATTTAGTAGGGCTGTATTGTCACCAACAGGAATCTCTCTGCTCTGCTGTGTTTTCAGGATCATCTTAGAAACAAAATAAACTAGAAATTGAGGAAATAATCTGATTTTCTGTGGCTTAGCAAGCTACTTTTGCAAACACATACTAGGGACTAAAAGTAATACTCAAAAAAAAAAAAAAAAGCCACTTAACACCCAGATAGTGTTTTCCTTTATGTCGATAGGATTTGAGTGCAGTGCATTGAGAGTACAAAGGGGAGACACCATGCATAGCTGGTTTCTTTAGTTTAGGAACAATCTTTTACTTTTTTAAGTAGCAGTGGCCATGGAATTCTGTTTCCCCTCCTTCACTATGTCAGCAAGGCATGTTCCAGTGCCACAGGCAAAGCTGGACAGTCACTGTATCCATGTGCTCCTACTACCCTACACATCCAGATGACTTTGAGTGGAGAATGACAGGCCACAGTCTACATCATCACTGGTCAGCTTCTCACATCTTCCTGCACTCATATCTCAGGCACTGTTTTACACTCCATGGCAGCACACGTGCAACAGCCACCATGACTCTAGGACTAGAACTCACAGATGGGGTTTAACAGAGTGATGCCAGAGTCAAAGGTCAACAAAGGGATGCAGGTGCCAGGGGGACATGACTCCCAGGCAGATGACTTAGATGGCTTAGAGCTATTGCTCTATGAGACAGTGCTGTTAGCAAGCGCAGGCTGGAGACAAGAATGAGGAGGAGGGCCTTCTGCTTGAATAATCCAAGAGGTTTATTGAAGGAACAAACTCTTAAAGGACAAGACAGATAGAACCCAAAACCTTGGGCACAATGACTTATAAATGGGGGAGGTTCAAGGGGTGGGAACCTGAATGCAACCAATCAGGGAAGAGAGTGGGAGGGAGGATCATAAGGCATGGCTTACAGGGCAATAACCAATGAAAGGACATAAGGGAAGGGTACAATCTGGACAAACTAATGGTGCACCAAGTAATGTGGAACTTTCCAGAACCAAAGACAGGGACAAACAAGGACCTACCTACATTCAGGTAGGTGGGGTACTAGGCGAGGGGTTTGGTTTAAGGGAAGATTGGCATGGAATATTCAGGAAAGGTGGGCAGGGTCAGACTAAACTGACAGCTATGGGAAAGGCATAGCTTTTGGGACAATTAGGAGAGACAGGGGGACACAGAACTTAAAACTATTAGTTATCATAACAATCTTAAACACCACTACCACAACAAAGCCCTACAGATTGGCACCAGGGACACTGGAAGGATTCCAGTGAAGAGGAAAAATTTCAGCCACAGATCCAAATCATGTCAAGTGTGTAACAGTCAAGCCACACATAAGGATATCCTGGGAGCAGTCAGGAACTGGAATGGCAGAGAACAGAAGTACAACAGCATTTAGAGACCCATGATAATTCAGCATAGACATAATGACACTTTCATGTTAGAACAATAGTTTCTGAACGAGGAGATACCAGCTCATTTGTGAGTGATTTTGTTGTCATAAGACTGATTTCCGCACTTCACTTGTGCAGACTTTGAAGATTCACTTTTTTAACAGATGCTAAAAAAAAAAAAAAGCTGTTTAAAAGCTGCTTGACAGAACTAGTCGTTATATGAAGAAATACAACTTATTTGCTTAACCTGGAGAAAGAACATTATAGGAGAGCATAGAAAAGTCACTTCTGTAATTTCAATTTTCCTTGTGATAACTGCCTCTCGGATACATCTCATCCACAGCCATCAGACCATAAAACCAGGCTATTAAATTAAAACTTACACTTTAAAAATCCACAAAACCTTGTGCTAGGAATATGAACCATTACCACTTCAGTTATTTAGGAGGTCTGGGCATTTTCAACATCATTACAAGGGGCCATTAGATGAACTGAATCCATAGTCTTTATTGATTTAAGAGTCATCCAACTGTACTTAGGTAAGTGTTACTCAAATGAGCTACTATTGAGAGATTATGACTTTCAGAGTTTTAAATTTATACTAGGAGGCAGCCAGGAAAACTAACATTAGATCCAGCATCTTGGTTTGACACCTAAGGTGTCATTAACTTTAATTAAGTTTCTTTTGTGTCTGTCTCCCAATTTTCTTGTTGGCTCTGGGTGTGTGAGAGCAGACCACAGCTGAGTGAGAAACCCAGGACACAATGAAAAGCAGTCTCAGTGATTAAAGTTTTTCTATGGTTTATTATTGCTTTTTTCCTCTTTTGAATTTTTCTGGAGATATATGTAGGAATACTTATATATGTATGTTTTGACTTTCTGCAAACCTTATGTGGGGGTACAGCTGCCTTGGGCCACACCATGATCTCAGAACTGCTCCTCGGGCCTTGGCCTTGACAAACAGCACTGGGGCTGAGCTCCTCTTGAGCTTAATCAGAAACACTGTCTCTTCCCGGGAACTTACGTTATCTAACGAGCTCCCGTTTTTTAACAAACAGCCTTGGAAACTTATTTTTCTTGCCTGCATAACAACACAAGTGGAACAAATTTTTTTTACCAAACTTTCAAAGTTACTGAGCCAAATTTCATCCAAGTTACTGTGACTTAAGGCAACTCTCTAGCAACCCTACAAACAGCAGTCCTAAGTAAGACCCTTGGAGCTCTCCTAAACCACAGTGGACTTCAACCAGCACTTGCCCTCAGAGTGGGATAGCTCTCAGCTGGTGAATGCTCAAGCTTGCTGTGACCTGAGGGCTGCACCAAAGACCACTGCCACAGGCTCAGCCCTTTACCCATTGAGAAGATGCAATGGCATCTGATGTGAGAACTTCACTGAACTTGAGGGAAGTTTTTCACAGGTATATACCCTATATAACTCCTTTAGTTCTCTGCATGTCAGAATGTGAATATGCTGAAACAAACATACTATGAACATGGCTCTCTTGGATTCTGAAGTATGTTAAATTAGTGAGTTAGGCCTGTGAGTTACTGTAGTGGTATATAAATTCTACAGAATCTTTAGAAAATTGTTTAAATTAAGTGCTTTTAAGAGCTGCTACTTTAGTTCCTAAACTGTTGGTCAAATCTGGGGTTAAGTTGGCAAGGGGCTCCCCTCTGAACCTTGTGACTCAATAGGAGGGTCCCCCTTACTTCTTTTATCCTTACCCTTTCCCATCCTTCGCCTTTTTCCATCACCAGCCTCCACACAGATAATTTTAATTTAATTTTAGTTATAGATTGATTGATTTTAGATATTAGTCTGATTTTTTTCTGTGTGCTTTAACCCATCTAATAAATAGTAGAGTGAACGTTGCCAATGAACCTGTTCATCTGGCCAGTGTGGATGAGAGGTGTGATTTCATGTTCCAATCCACTGTCGCTTTAGAAATTCTATAAATTCTGAAAAACTGTAAATAAAGTCCCTTTTTTGCCTTGGGCGACTGAACGTGTGCTGCCTGCTCATTTTGTGTCCTAGTGTGACAACCTCAGTGCTAAACCCATGCTGTTGGAGTTCTCCTCAGCAGGAGCTCATTGTTAACACAGGAGGACCCAGGGTTTTCCTCTGCAGAATATGCTTTGGTTCTGCACAGTCTCAAAAAAAATCCACTACTTCAGTACTATCAGATTATTAGTATTAGCCATCAGTTCATTCTAACAAAATCAAAGGCAATGTTTCTGCCACCAAAGAAAAGATTGATGTCTTGAAGTTGCCTTGAAGCATTATGGAAAATGACTGACATACTAATGAACAACAAGAGGTGTTCCTGTGAACACAGAGAAAACTGCTCTAGCTCAAATTCTCAAAGATACTTGAGAAATTTTACTGATACCTGCAAAAGACACAGGATTTCACCCTTGGTTTTTTCTCTCCTGTCTCTTAGAAACCATTTAGCCCCTTTCTAGCTAGTTTATGGAATAATCCCCATAAAATCATGAATTTATACTGACACCAAACTTTTTATGAAGGGATGGAGAGCCAGATACTGGCCAGATACACAGACACTGTGGCTCTGAAATCCAAGCCCAAAGATTTCATTATTTTCTAAATGCATCAGACAGTATCACTTCCCACAAATGTCTAGTCACTTCTCAAAAATATCTTTTTGTATTAATTTCCCTTCATTTTACTTAAATTGGTATTTTCAAAACATGAAAGTTTTGTGTTCTCTAAACATTACTCTCATAGCATTTTTAAATGACTGTAACTCCTTAAGAAAGATGTTATTATCTTTAAACATATTTATATTTTATAACAGAAAATATCTGAAACCACACCTATTGTTCTAACATACAAAGTTATTTTGATATGCAGTCTTTTCTGCATAATGAATGTTAGGTAGTTTCAAAACTGGTTTGCACATAAAGCACACTCTGGAAGTACAATATAAATAAAATAGTTTATTACAAGTATTTTAAAAGAGCTCTACAATATGCTTTCAAAACATTTTATACAGCATTTTGTCTTTCAATATGAAACAATTCACATAGGGAGAAAAAAATCTCAAAAAATCTCTTAATATACTGAATTTTTCTGTCATACAAAAAGCACAGGAACTACAGACTGTTTCCTAGTATTTTTCCTGGTTTTATTCTTGCTGAAAATGGAAAAGAATAACATGTATGAAAATAAAACTCCTTTTACCCTTCATATTCACCAAGTTCCACAAAGTTCATGCCATTTCAAAAATAAAAAACCGAACTAATTTTACTTAAATAAATATGGTTCTATTTAAATACTAAAAACAATGTTATGTATCTTAGAGATATGTTAATTTAGAAACAGGAATAAGAACTTCAGGATCCAACTATTCAATAGTTGCATAACAAAGAAAGTATCCTAAAAGGTAGTTTTTTCAGAGGTCAAAAAAGAAGAAACAAACTCAATTTTGTTCATTATGTATAAAGCTCCAATGCACTTGCACTTCTTGCCAGCCCCATTGACACAATGGACAAAACCATCTACTTACCAGAAAGTATAACTACAGATTCAATTAATACAAAATCAGAATTACTTAATTTCAGCTAAATGTAATTTTCAGTCTCTTATATTCAACGTAATGAGAACATGACTTTCTGACAAAACTGCTCATCTGAGTTATCACATCTTAGAGAATATTTCTTTTACTGGTTCACTATGTATGTTAGAAGGAGACTGAACAGATAGTAAGCCCATTTTTAATCTTAATGATAATTTCTTGTCTTCTTTTCTTACAGAGAAATAGTTCAGTAAAGTATAAATTGGCTGAAAATGCTAGAGAAGGGAAGGGATTTACAAGGAAGTGGAGTTAATGAAGTGGTGAAATGGATAAATTGATTACTAATCCTAATATTATAGCATTGTCTCCTTGTATTTGATATAAAAAGGGAAATGATCTAATTCCTCATGTATAGCTCTCCAAGCACATTAAGTGTAAATAACAAAGCAATTATTTTTTTTATCCTATAGGAAACAGAATGTTCTATAATGCCACATCAACATTCTTCTCATTGAACTTTCTCCCCTTTTTCTACTCTCTTCTATCTAAAAATAACCATTCTTTTTAAGTATGCGATAAATACAGCAAGAATCCTTTACTTGGAACATATGGGGAGCCAGAAGAAACTAAAAGGACCTTTTTTTCATATTCTCAAAATTACCTTTTTGTCTTTACTTTTCTGATAGTTTAAAAGTGTTGCATTTTCCCATATAGTATTTTATGTTCAGTGACAATTCTTATTCACAGAATATTGCAACACTATTGATACAATATGAATGTGTATTTATAAATTAATTTAGCCAAAGGGAATGCAAGGAGTGTGTGGGGGGGTTTATTGCATTTTTAAAAAAATCTCAACATGAATATATCACAAATCATACCAAGTAGACAGTCCTGAAGACAGCAAATTAACTTCACCAGGTCATCTCTGTAATAGAAAATATACTCCCCTTCAGTTGTTTGACCTAATATAAATATTTATGATTATGCAACCAAAAAATTTAGAAATTATTTCATAGGACATTATCCCGTTTTGATAAAACAAATACATTCTCTGCTTGTTCCCCAGAGGA
The DNA here is from genome assembly GCA_910950805.1 of Acrocephalus scirpaceus scirpaceus. Lineage (NCBI taxonomy): Eukaryota > Metazoa > Chordata > Aves > Passeriformes > Sylviidae > Acrocephalus > Acrocephalus scirpaceus. Next base: position 29,645,543 of record OU383780.1, read on the forward strand.
ACTTAGCTTTAAGCTCTCTTTAAAGTGAATAACGTGGTGTCTTTTCAAATGTGGGGCCTGTCTGAATTTTTTTCCACAAACTAAACATTCAAATGGCTTCTGTCCAGCATGCATTAGGTGATGTCTTTCAAGCTTAGAAGGAGATTTAAAAGTTTTAAAGCAGATACTGCATTGATATAATTTGTTAACAGCTTCACTTTTTTCAGTACCTTCAGAAAAATCATGCAAATAGCTGTAAGAGCTTTGCTCAGTTTCCAACAATTTACTGCACAAATACGGCTGTGGGTTTCTACTGCTGGTGTCAAGAACAAAATCCCCCGACTCGATTTCAACTTTGATTTCAGCTGCTTGGTTTGACTGAATCAGCTCAAATTCTTGAAAGCCAGATGGCTGTGAATGTGTTTGAGAATAACCTGAATAACCCACAGGCTGAGAAGACTGCAATTCAATGTGATCTCCCTGATGATTGAAAAGTTTGTTCAGGTTTTCAAATTCTACCTGGCAAACAGGGCTTTTACAGGTTCTCTTTTCAGTATGGGTGAGCTGATGTCTTTTTAAATGAGCTGACTGTCTAAATGTCTTCCCACAAACATTACAGCCAAAGGGCTTTTGTCCCGTGTGTATAAGATAATGTCTTTGAAGTTTGGATGAAGATGGAAAAATTTTTTCACATCTGTCACATTTACACACTTTGTGTCTGTTATGTATAGTTTTAGCAGAAGATGAAAAAGCACAGTGAAGTACTTCTGGATTATCAAAAAAATAATCATTTGATGAACCATAAAAAGCATCATCTTTATTATCCAGTGAATCATTGACGTTTAACATGCTTTCACCATGAAGCACACCTTTTAAATTACTGCCCAAGTCAGGAGGTTGTGGGTACTCTTGCCAAGGTAATGGCACAGCAAACATTCTTTTCATCCGATTACAAACTGACTTGTGCATGTCACACCTGCTCCGGCAGTCCTTGGAAGGTTTAGTGGACACGTGCTGAGAACAACACTGATCTCTAGCTGCAACCACATTAGGACTTCCAACGTGACCTGATTTAACTTTTTTTCTGTCAGTCAGAGAAAAATCTGTTGCCTTTCTTCCAGAATGCTTCAGTTTCATCAGGGTCTTATTTTTCCTGTTGACTGCACGTCTGCATGCTGTTGTACCATTATTTGAACTTCTGCTGTCTTTTGAATAACAACATTTGTGCAAATTTAGAACGCGCTCTGTTTCAAAACACTGTTCACATGCTGGGCACTGAAAGGGTACAATATAAATTGAGTGCACATCATGTGGGTCATTCTCCTGTGACTTGTGTGTATCAGCATTTTCAAAACTATCCCATTTTCCTTCCACATTGTGTGGTCTGGGATATTTAAGAGTCTTTGCTTTGCATACAGTATTGGGGAAAGTCTTATTTCTGACATGAAGCTCTTTATGCTTCATGAGTTTGCTCGGTATTTTAAATCCCTTCTGACAAAAACAGCACTGAAAAGGCCTTTCTTCTGTGTGTGTGAGCTGATGAATTTTCAAGTGTGTTGACTGTCTGAAAGATTTGTCACATGAAGAACACTTAAAAGGTTTCTGGCCAGTGTGAATAAGGAAGTGTCTTTCTAGCTTGGATCTTGATGGAAACGTCTTGTTACATGATTCACAAGTGTGAGTTTTCTTCTTTCTCCTTCTGGCACCATGTAGATGATCTGACTTGAGACACTGATGCAGCATCCACCTCTTTTCAGTTGTAAAGGCTTTCCAGCACACAGAACAGTGAAATATGCCACAAGTGATCCTGTCTTGCTCAGAATTCACATAGTTTTCTGCTTCCTTTGTATCACTCTCATAATTTTCATTATGAAGCTGCTGATGCTTTAAGAAAGTGATTACATTTTTGAAGTTTCTATAACAAACAATACACTTAAAAGGCAGATTATGGGTTAACCGATGCCTCTCCAGGTGGACTAGCTGCCTAAATGTTTTATTGCATACATGACATTCAAATGGCTTTTGACCAGTATGTATGAGATAATGCCTAGCTAATTTTGATGGAGTTTCAAACTGTTTATAGCACATGTCACAAATATATGGCTTTTTCTTGGGTACCTTGACAGCTGTTACACAATGCTGAACTTTTAACATTTTTAAAAGGTAATTACACCTCGCCTACTCTTAATTTCTTCAGATAGGTATTTCAAGTGAAATCATCAAGTGCACTAAGATGGAAAGCTGTAGAAGCAGCAAATTTTCTTAGGAGAGAGATTCTTAAATCCCACTGGTCCCTAAAATAAGAAAGAGAGTTATTATTTAGCCTATTAATACATAATTGCCTAAGTTTGTCTCTTGTTTTCTACATAAAATACCAAAAGTATATAGATTAGCACACTCTTGATTTAATTTAGCTTAAAATACTTTCTTAACAGAGTAATCACTACTTTTGTCACATGATACAGAAAAACTAGATTACTTTTCAGAAGAAAAACAAGTTTAAGTCATCTGTGCTATAAATGCATCTGTTCTTCCAAATAACACACAGTTCAGCTACATTTATATTTATTTTAAAAAAATTCAAGAACTTATTGTAATAAATGCCTTCTCTACAGCAGTAATTCTGACTCCCAAATTATTATATTTATGAAGATGAGAGAAAAGGAGAAGAACTAAGATTTCTTGCACTTCGGAAGTATATTAAATGAATGTAGTGTTAGTGAGAAGAAAAACACTTAGCTTCAATGTATTGTTAAATTTACTATTCGTGTTTCTGCATCTTATCAACTGTATCCAGCAGTATAATAAATTTTGATTTCTCTCAAAATGGCAGTACACTAGCCTTAAACTATAACCATAACAAAGCCAACTCCCAGAACATGGAAAAAACACAGGCTATGTTTGCTGTCTCACCATAAAGCTAGAATATCAGGGTTGTGATACCTAACCATGCATATACTGTGAAGTCAGCATGAATACCAAAGTAGTTATCATAACTCATCATAATTATTGTTTTAGTCTGAACCAAAGCAATTAAATAGTTCAAATTTTCTTTGAATTTTCAAAATGGACCACAGTTGGGCAAGCTACTGTGTCTCAGTTCAATAGCTTACAAACAAGAAAAAAATAATTTTCAAGTTCCTGAGTGCATGAAAAGTTATTAAAATACTCATAGGAGTATTGACACAGCTGTAATACAGCTGTAAAGTACCTCAACCAAACATTTAGCCCAAGCCTTCCACTGTGAGGACAACCCATGTCTAGACAGCCTCCAAAGTAGTCTTAAAAACTTCCAGTGAGGGAGGTTCCTTAACCTGAGCAGGGCTCTTGCTTCGAAGTTTCACCTTCTCATGAAGCTTTTTCTTGCACCCAGCTGAGCCTTTCTTTACTACAAAATCATTGTCAGCGTTTTCTGTCACAACTTTATGTATTCACAGTCTGCTTTCTCCCCTTTTGTTTTAAAATTAGGAAAATTCTGGGGTTTTCTAAGTATTGCTTTTAGCTCCACAAAAAGAAAAAAAATGGTGTTTTTAATCATCTCCAGACCAATTTCAGTTGGTCACTTCATTCCTAAATTGCAGCATCTAAGACAGATTAAGAATTCCAGTCCACAAGCCCAGTGGAAAACAGAATAAAAATACCTCTGTGATATTACCAAGATAAAAGAAAAGGGAGGAAGGGAGCAAACTTAAAAGCAAGAGCGTAACAGTTAGCACTTGTGAGTTGTAGTATCAAACTACCATAAATTATAGTTAGTAGAAATGTCTTGTGTATCTCAAAGTTATTACAAGTTGCATATTCATTCAACATACCAGCAGAATAAAAAATTAATTTCTTCAGTGTCTCCAAAATCGCTGTCACTTCACAAAGAGATAATGTCCTTATTTTTAAAAGATACACAAATATCCAAAATGTCTATTCAAAGTAATCACAAAGAATAAAAACCTACTGCATTTTAAAGCAAGTTACAATGGGATTCAAGAAGCATGCACAAAGACTGAAAATATCTGGTGAATCAAGATTTTCCTTAAGCTTAATGGAAAGAAAACCTGGTCATAAGGTAGAATTTTTCCACCCCTGACAGATATGTTCCTTTGTAACTGTGGGCCTTAATAAGGAACATTTGGATGTCTGCCTTAGATGTGATTGTCACTACACCGAGGAGTTTCTCAATCTCACTGAAACAGTTCAAGATAGATAAAGCAGTTGAGAAAGTCAACTTATCCTTTCCAATTCTCTTAACCTGTAGAATTTTAACAGCTACTCAGTTTCAGTCTTCTTTTGAAGATGCCAGAAAACACAACACTTTTAGGAGACCCCCCTTGTCCTCCCAGTTGTCATATCATGTGAAAGCTGGGAGTTTAGAGAGCATAAGCGTGTGACACCAAATGCTTTCTAGTTTGTGCTACCATGAAGCTAAAGACAGGCAGGCTGAGAAAAAGAGAAGAGATTCTCTGCTATGCTGAGTTTCTGTGCAGCTCAAGGCAGCCTCCATTAGCAGGGAATGAAAACCTCCTGAGGAAGAACTGTAAAGAGTGATGAATTTCAGTTAACATACTGTCATACAGATCTAATTTACACATCAGGAAAATGCTCAAACACTACAGTGACATGCAAAGAAAAAAAGTCCGAAGTAAGAGACAGCTGTGGCATATTACACAAGGGATTTTGTATTTGGCTTATAAATTTTTTAAGATTCTTTCTGGTGAATGAGGAAAATGCTCTGTAGTACAAGGTGTCAAAAGCAGAGCAGAGCTTCTTGCTGTGATCTTCTTGCCCTGTGCAAGACTGAAAGCTCAGATAAGCTAAACTAAAGGGATGCAAGGGAAGGAGAAAGGAGCCAAGATGGGCATTACTGTGTGGCCCAAATATATTTTCAAATCCTATTTACTAAGGACAGGCGTCTCCACATCTATTTCAGGGTGCTCTGTGTCTTGGACAGCTAAGGAGTAAACATGCTGCTGCTGAAGATCAAAGAGCAAAAGACAAGCTTGGAATATTGCTTCCTGCTAGCCTTGAAAGTACACAGGCTTGTCTTAATTTGAGTCAGAGAACATACCTCACTATGTGATAAGGATTTAGTTTATGGCAAAGGTCCAATTTAATATTACACTGCCACTACTTTTCATCTTGGCTGGAAGGTCATGCAGAAAAATAGAATCAAGGAGTTACCTAGGCCACTGAAAGTTCAAAGAGGACCCTCCTAAGTAGTACTATTAAATGATTAACTGTTTCCTTAACATTACAGATGGCAGCAAGCTGCAACAAAATGAAAATATGATGGAAGAAAATTCTGAATTCTAATCCAGTCTTTACTAATCAGAAAAGTTTGCATTGTGGTGTTTTGGGGTTTAAAAAAAAAAAAGGGCAAAAAGCCCAACAAAAAAAGCAGACAACCAATCAGGAAGAGGGTACTTAAGAAGAAAAGCAAGATCTTCAGTTTAGGACAGAATAATCCCCTGGGTACAGAAAAGACCTAGAGTCTAAGTTGGAACAGAAGGTGAATATGCTAAAGGCTACCACCCGTACCAGGATGAGTGAACAGATGTAAAGCTTTGAGAGGACATAAATCTTCCTTCTTACTTACTACTGTTTAGAATTCAGCTGGAGTAGTCTATCCAGTTTTAAATACTGCCCTTCAAATTGAGTCAAACATATGAACTGATCAGAATGAATGAATTCAGAGAAGAGGATCAAGAATGATCTGAGCTTAAATGCAAAATATACAAGAAAAGATTAAAGTAACTGGGAATGTTTAGGTTAAGAAAGAGGAGACACAATTTTAAAAAAATCACACAACCCTGCAAGACAAAGCAGAAGAATCACTTTTAAGGAAAACAGAAATTAGCATTCCCCAAACCATTTATTGTTGTGAACGAAAATGGCTTCAGATTACAATAGAAAGAATTCAAATATATTATTGTCCTTACAGCTGCAATGTGTTTCTTAATGAGCATACAAATAAGTTATGTGGGGAAATTGCTCTGCCTACATTGGAGGGCTCTAAAGAAGGTTGTACAAACACTTCTCAAATTCCCGCACCCATACAGTTGACCTTATACAAGAAAATATATTCTTCTTGATTTTTTGGTGACTCATTATTGTAATTCAAAACAAGTCATTTAGGAATTGAAAATTCTATATATTTCAAAATTTGCCAGGCAGGATTCTTCTGCATTATTATTAGCACATCTTCAAATCCTTGAGGCATGCTAATGCTTATAATTTCCCAGAAACAGTTGTGTAAGAAAACAAATTATAATAATAGATGTGTGAAGAAACATAAGGTGCCTCCAGTAACACTAATGACACAACAAGAAAGTGAAAATCTAGCTGCTGATGTATGAAACATAGGATGACAGACAGAGAGAAGAACCTGAGCACCAAGACAAACACGTTGCCCGCTGGATTTCCTCAACAGCTCTCTCGAGAGAAAAGTTTAGATTGCTACAATGGGAGAACAAATCACACCAGAAACGGCTTGCCAGTTACACAGAAATCTACATCAGGCATTATGGCTCTAAAAGCTAACACCCTTCATTCTCTATTTTCCTTGTAACTTTCCGATAGGCTTCCTGAAGCCGACCAAAATAAAAGATGCACGATGGTGAAGCAGGGCTGGTTTAAGAACAAACGTGCGTTCTGCTTCAGGGGCCTGAGACCTCTGCGTCTGACAACAACGCTCCCCCAACAGGACACACGTAAATCCAGTTAGAAACCAAAAGCAGGTGGCGAGGCGGCCCTTACGGATAGCAGACCGCGCACACACACGTATAAACACACATATACACCACCACCGCCCCCGGGCCGGCTCTCCCTCGGCGCACACCGGGTCCCTGCCGGGCCTGCGGCCGCCCGGCCCCGCCGCACCACCCCCGCGCGGAGACCCCCCCGGCACGGCCCAGCCCCGGCCCCGCGGTGGCCCGGGGCTCGGCAGCGCCGCGCCGGGACCGCGCTCGGCCCAGGGAAAGGACAGCGAGCGGGGGCGAAGAAGGGAGCGACCTGGAGCAGCAGCTACCGCACCTCCACCTTCCTCATCTCTCCCGGGATTGCTGCCGCCTAAACTCTTCCCCCCGGATAGCACCGGGACAGCGGGAAACCCGGGCCGGTGCTTTCCGTTCCCCCGCGCAATCCGGCCCCGCCCGCCGCCGCTGGGCCGCGGCCGGGACGAGGGGCGGGGAAGGCTTCATTTATGCCCAGGCGGAAAATGCCCGCGGCCCTGCTGATGAATTTTTAGTTGGTGTGGCACGTTGTTCCTTATAAATGAGACGCATTTTCTACTTCAGCAACCTTAATGCAAATAACCAATTCCCGGTGGTTGCAGGGTTGCAACCAAAGCACGATGACAGTGTTATATTCTTGTTATGTTACGAGCACCGTAAAGCCAAACCTACTGGCCTAAAAGGCCAGGAAATGGTACCTGGAAGGGCAGGGGGAAAGAGACGCCCGGAAATTTTGAAAACACCTTCATTAACGTGCACACGAAGATGACAGGTTTGCATCCTCTGCAGGAGGGAGGGAACAAACAAGTGCAGGAGCTCATGGGCTGAAGGATGGACGTGTGCTCAGCAGTAGCCAGATCTCCCTTGCTGGCCACAGCTTGGCTGAGGTTATCTCAGAGGAATGGCCAGCAAAGGGCTGAAGACATACAGAAAAAGACAGAAACCATTTACAGTTGGGTTCTGCATCCAGTTCAGGGGTCCCCAGCACAGGACCTGCTGGAGCAAGTCCAGAGGAGGCCACAAAAAGGGGCTTGAGCATCTCTATGAAGAAACACTGAGAGAGCTGGGGTTGTTCAGCCCGCAAGAGAGAAGGCTCTGGGGAGAACTTACAGCTGCCCTTCTGTGCTTAAAGGAGGCTTATAGTGACAAGACAAGGAGCAAAAATTCTGAACTGAAGGAGAGTAGATTAAGATTGAACATAATTGCACAAATAAGAGTGGTAGCACTGGAACAGTTGCCCAGAGAAGCTGTGGATGCCCCATCCCTCGAAGTGTTCAAGACCAGGCTGAATGGGCTTTAAGCAACATGGTCTAGTGAAAGATGTCCTTATCTACAGCAAGGGGTTAGACTAGATGATCTGGGCTTGGTCTCTGCCAAACCAAATCACTCTATTCTGTGATTGTGCCTCATAAAAGAACATGCAAATGCACAGCAAAGTGTAAGAGATTGATCATAAATGTCTGTTAATAAAACACAAGGACATGGATGAGGCTGGTTACGTTGTCCCCATTGGGACAGAGAAATTCTAGTCACTAGACTTTTGACTAAGCCACCTGCATTTACAGCTCAATATGGACTCTGTTAGTCAAATCTTAAACTCTATCAAAAGCACAGATTGCAGATTTTTTTCTATTTTTAAAACTTATTATTTTAACGTATCTGCCATATCCCAGGAATTACAGAGGACCCAGTAGATGTCTTCTATGCTTTCCTTTTTCCTTTTAAAAAAAATGGACAGCTCACCAACCCCCACCTTTTTAAACATCAGATAATTGATTTGACCATCTTTGTGAGTGCAATTGCAACACTGAAGACAAAATAAGTCATTCCCTCAGATAAAGTTTGTAAGAGGTTTATTTTTTTCATACAGATGCATTTTCCTAAGGGCTTTGCTTATTTTCTTTTGTTCATGCAGGCTGAAATTAAACAAATAATTATTTGCACGTGCAGCATTAATTTCTTAGAAAAACATGACTGCCAGCTCACTCACCTTTTTTTTCAGGTGTCCTTTTACCAAGACTCCATCTTGGTACAATGGATGAGGCTAGGATCTGACTCTTAGCAGGAGGAACAGGAGAGGGCAAAACCAACAAAATGTCAAAAATGTAAATTAGTAAAGTTTTTAAAAGGCTGCAGTAACTTGTCTTTCTGTTCTGGGCGTTAAGCCCCTCTCTCCCAGTCCTACTGGGAATTCAAGTAGAAATCATCTGTGCTGAGGAAACTCCAAACAACTGCCGTATATATAAACATGTATACTTTTTATATAAAAAAGTAATTGTTTACTCATGAATGTTGTATACATCAATGAAAGAGAAGTTGTCAGCATTTACTAGCCTAAGGATATTTTTGCAGGCCCTGGTGTCTGAGAACAACTATTCTTGAGATACCTAGAAATGTCCTTTTCTGATACCTAGAAACAACTCTCTGTAGAACAACCACTACTCCTTAGCTTAGCAACATTAGAAATCAAATCATTCTCATCGCCAGTGGTATAAATAACATCTGACCTAGTTTACAAAACACAAACCAAATTCTAACACTACAGAACACAATTTATTTCCATTTAAGCTGAAATGCTCAAGCAAACAGTTTACCTACGGTTGATTGTTGCTTCAGTAGCATACAGTCATGTATTAACCTTCCTGAAAGGGAGCAAAGTCTTGTGGTTAAAATAGGGATTGGGACAGCCTAGAGCTGAAAGCTTGGAAACACTATATGACCACTGGGAAGTCACTTAGGCTTCTAGATGTCCATCCCCTAGCTATAAAAAGTGCATAATAATTGCCACATGCATCTCATAAAGCTATTCAGAAATATTATTCATCATTTAATAACTGCAGATCACCTGAATGTATATATTTTTCTTTTTAAAGCATCTATTTCATTCTAAAGTATATTCAGCCTTAGCAGCCCACTCATGAAACCTCTGATGTGGTTGGAAGCAAGTACACAAGCAGCTGAGTCCTGCACGTGCCCAGTAAGGAACTAGTATAGCAGTCCCACAGCTGGTGTAGATTGTTGTAGCTCTCTTGATTTTAACGAAGCTGTTGCAATGCATACCAGCTGAGAATCTTCTTGTGTAGATCTGGAAGTTACCAGAAAGTATAATCCAAAAATACTGGATTCAATCCTAGCCTTATAACAAAACAGGTGAATTAATTCAATATGTTTTCATAGAAAACACTGCAAACACATGGAGTCAATTATATGTTTTTATGACACCAAAGAAAAAATAGGCAGGGTTTATAGGAAATCATGTTGTGACATTGTAGCAACAATGCAAGACCTCCTAGGAGTGGAAAATGGATTTATTTTAAATCTAAACTGGTTTCAGCTATTCACTTATGCCTTTTTCCCACATCTTGGTTGTGGATATGTCTTTTTTAACCTGACCACACTTATTTTCACAATCCTGTCCCACTTCAGCGACTCATTGGGATTTACTTGCTGCCCTTAGCCTCATCTTGTGTGCTTCGAAGATGTAGGTAGGTATGTGCTGGGATCTTGATGACCTGTTAATGGAGGTGGTCGATTAAACACACCATTCTTGTAACTATTCTCCAGCTGTTTTTTCTTTCTGATGTTTCCACACCCAGATGTTATTCATTCTCCCTGCACACTAATATTAATATTTGTAGCAGTTTTCTACATGCTAAGGATATGCAGAATATTCAGGATGTGCATGCTTTGCTATATATATTATCTTTGTTTTACTTATCTAGATAAGGTTACATTTAACAGATAATAAACCAGGAGCATACTGAAACAATCTGCATGATTGTTATCTAACTTGGTGCTTGAGAGGTTATACAGAATTAGTGATAATTACATGCAAGATCCTTTAAAATTTTTTTTTTTCGAAGAAAATTAAATGTAAAAAATAAACAATGAAAGAATTCCTAAACTTTCCTTAAATAAAATATGTGCAATAGAATAGTTCCACTGTCTAGTGCTGAATTTCAAGATCTTGAAATGCTGTGTTGTTCCTTCATTTGTGAAAGAAAATTTTACACAAGAACATAAGTTATGTAATCCTTTTACATTATTATTCTAAATGCATATTGCTCCACTTCTTGTAGAAGGCACACTATCTGGAGTAGGTATTAGCATCTCAGTCCTAGTTTTAACAGAAAATGAGTGATTAGTCTTTTTGTGGGTATATGCTGTAGTCTATTGATATGGAAAGCCAGACCTCATTCAAATAAATTTCTGTTCCCATTAATTTTTAGGAAGTATAAGATTTTGCATTAAAATATTGTGAAGATGCCTCTGCAAGCTGACAGTTGGCAATTCAATTACATGAGTTGCAAGGACAGTCTGTGAGTTAACTGCAACACATTATCATTAATCTGCTCTTGTCTGCTTTCGTAAGGTGTTCCCTACTTTAAACACAAGCTGTATATGCAATGTGTTACAGCGATTCCCCTGGTGTTATTTTTATTGTGTTATAGGCTAAATAGACACATAACACAGTATATAACTTGCTAATGTGTCAATTAATGCCACCTCAGGGCTGTGGTAAATTGCAAAGGCTTTTAAAACTGTGAATATGCATTTTGTGTTAGTCTTAGGTTTCTTCCTTCTTCTCTTGTCCTATTTTCTGCTTTTTTTTTCCCCTAAATAGTCCATCTTAAAGCCCTCTGGTGCATAACAATGAATTGCCTTGAGGGAAGATAGTTGTGTAATGAATCTCAGAAATATGTATTCTACACATGCAAGTATCATATTTTATTTGATTAAGCACTGTGTGTCAAGAGCTCCATAAATTCTCTCTGTATGCTCAAAACAGAAAACAACTTCTAATGAAATTTTTGAGAAGAGTAAACTTTATTCAGCCAGACTTATAAAACATAGGGAAAAGAAAGAGAAATTTCAAAAGAATATGAGGAAATTTTAAAGACAACACATTTAATTCTATGAGATGTAAGAATAATTGTATTCAGTACCTTTAAGAATCACTTTCTTTAACTTTTTGGCATTGTCTAGCAATACATTATGCTTTGTTTAGCAGTATATTTCAAAATAATTTTCTTTTCTGGTATAATGTACTTGCAACTTATACACAAACCAGAGTATGAAGATGTTCATTTGTTGAGTGAAAAACCCACAAATTGCTGGCTCACAGCTCTTAATCTCTATAATCCCTTAAGAATCCCTGCTTTGAAATTAGTTGCAGGCTCTATCAATTTTATCTGTTTAAATGGACAAACCTAATTACTACAGAAGAGCAATTGATTTTTAAATTACCACTGATTGCACAGTGGGTATCTCAGTGGGAAGACAGGTACATTCAGGCTCTCAAATGGAATCAATGTATTAATTAATCTACAGATTGACATACTCCATAGAAAGTTCCCCTTCTCTTCACCTCCTTCCTGTAGATTCATTTGTTTCAATTTAAAAGAAATTTCTGATGATATAGAAGTGAAAAATTGAAATGCAATATAAAATTGCACATGCTGTGTCTAATATGTGAGTTTTGAGTTTCTGACTTTGCACATCCGGTGCCATTTGCCATAGCTTAGGTGGCCTCTGAGTGATAGAGTATTCCTTACATCACTGAAACACTAATTTGTGCAATATAATTCCAAGGTATATGTGTGCATGCAGGAGCTAAAAATGACCTTTCATTAAATGGAAATTAATTCCCTTCATGGAATTAGTAAAATTAACATAAACAAAAACAGATATGGAGAAAACAAAACGTTTTCAGTACTGTGCCCACTGCTGGGCTCCCCAGTAGAAAGTAGAGCTGGAAATACTGGAAAGAGTCCAGCAAAAAGCCAGTAAGATAATTAAGTAGCATCTGCTCTGTGAGAAGCTCAAAGAGCTATAACTCTTTAGCCTCAGAATGAGAAGATTTAGCAGGGATCTTATCAATGTGTTTAAATACATTTTGAAGTGGGAGGCAGGGAGGGAAGAAGCTGGAGCTGGACTCCTCTCAGTGGTCACCACTGCAAGGGCAGGAGGCAAGAAGCACAGACTGAAAACCAGGAAATTTCACCTAAACATGAGGAAAAAATCCCCAACTTTTTTGCTTTGAAAATGGTAAAACACTGGAAGAGGTTATCCAGAGACATTGTGAGGTCTCCATCATTGGAGATAGGGACAAAATTAAATGTAGTTGGAGCTGATGGAGGTTTGAAAGACAAAAGGATCTAACATTTAAATTGGCTCATAGTTCTGTGGGACCACAGCTTTAGTTAAGGAGAAATAAATGAGCTAGGAACACAATAGTCAAAACTACTGCTGGACAGATCAGTTTCTGTGTCACTCCCTGGGAGAAAAGTGTCAATAAGAATAGGAACCAGTTATCTCCAGATGTGATAGACAATACTGAATGATTACTGAATCAAATAGAGCTGATTCTATTTTAGAACTGATGTGATTTTTGAAGTGGTATGTGCCCCAAAGAATACCTGGCCGTAAAAACAACGTTTTAAGACATCACATATAGATAACATTTTGATTAGCTGGTAGATTAATAGAAGTTAGTCTTCAGGTTTATTGATTTCAAAAGAAAGGGTGAATTTCACAAAATTAGAATTAATTAAACCAAATCATGGGCAGCAAGAAAAGCTAAACATCAGTGATGCAAAGTATAGTGGTGAAATAAGATTTACTGAAAATCAGTTATTAATCTCAAAAAAATAGATAACAAAAGGTTCTTCATCCACATAAATTTAAGAGAACATTAAGTGACATCCCTGTTCAATGAAGATAAAAGAGCACTGGAGGATAAACCATGGTTGGTTCAAAATGCATTGAAGGTTCAAAATGCATTTAATATTCAAAATGCAATGAATATTTTGCCTCAGTTTTCAATATGGATCACTAGGTAGGTGAAAAGAGAGGGAAACTGAGAATCTTAAGTAGCAGCAAAACTTGTAAGGCTTGAAGTGAGACAATTAGGAAAGCTGTATGTTTATTTTTCCAGAAATGTAACAGCAGTAGAACATGAAACACTTGACCACCTGTGGCACAGGAAATTGGATTTGATGAGCTACGAAATCCTTTCTATTTTTAAACTCCAATGCCCCTGTATTGACTTGCTCAAAAACTCCTATCTGTCAATACAATTAGTTTTATCTACACTGCAGAGAATCTGGACAAATCAAATTGTCAAATTATCAAATTACCTGATAACTCAAGAAGTATGTTGAAATTATATAGATGTGCTTAATGTCAATTAAATTCATATTGCAGGAAGGATAAAATTATTAGTTTGGAGAAAAATACACTTTTGTCTTCTAAGGCTAGATATTTACTTACATAAGATCTGTAGGATTGGATATTAAGGTAAAAATATTTTCCATCTCACAGTGCTTCACCCTTCTGACTTCAGCTTTAAATTACCTTAACATGAGTAACAAAAAGAAGAAAATAGAAAATTGGTAAATTATACACACCTGCCAACCCCTTCAGTATTAAAATACATTATGGGTACTCATGTCAGCCTACACATTTACTTGTGTGTCCTTGACTACTCCAGAACTGTCATGAGAGTGTTAACACCTTTAAATGCCAGCCTACATCTGTCTGCTTCCCCTTTGCATTGGAGAGACAGGAAATGCTGATTTTTCAGGGTCCATCCCATACTTCCACAGATTGCCTACCTTCTAGCATATGTTATGGACATTGTCAGCTATTTAAAGCTATACTTTAAGTACTCTTGAGGTCCCTTACGTGAAAAAATATATCTTGGATGTCTAGTCAATCCTAAGAGCTCCATGTGATCCTCTTAAAATCTGGAAGTAGTAGTTTCTATTTATGCCAAACTGAATTTCATCTGTTCACCATCCCTGTCTATCCTTGCCCTAGTGGGTATGTTGTGGCTTTTCTAGGACAAAGTCCAAACTACTTTGTTTGCTTGACATCAGTCATCTGATGTCACTGCACAGACTGGTAGCATAAGCAAGCTGCCAGGCTTAGGCATGAAGTTCCAAGACCTGTCTTCACCTAACATACATTCTTGAGTTAGCCGAAAGAAGAAGACACTTTCTTGCTAGTTGTACTGATAGTGCTGCCCAGAGCCAATCCTGAAAGATTCCACAGTCAAACAGTATGGATAAATAATATATTTGTTTTCAAAACTCACTGATACTTCATCTGCCCAGCAGTGTGATCACTACTGTATAGTTATTCTGAAAATCCTGATGCATTCTTTAGTTTCCAGCTTCTGCTTTAACCCTTAGTCAGAAAGCAAATAATGTTATGAACAACTTCCTGGGCTCTGCAGTCTGACTTTGGTAACTTTCCATTAGAACTCTAGTTTCAGTAAGTCAAAAGCTGAAGGTTCTTCACTATGTAGGGTCTGTCTTTGATCCAGCAAAAGGATGCCACAATTTTGCCATCCTATAATGAATTCTGAGTTTACATGGTACGTTTTTTTTTCTACACATTTTCCACACATCTTTTGTATAGTAGCAACTTAATAGCTTCAAAAAGATCAGAAGATTTAATAACCTGTGGAAGTTTCACCAATGAATAGATAAACAATCCCAGCACCTAAAAGTCACCTGGCAGAGACCAGTACAATATATAGAAAGATTAGAAACCAAAACACTAGTCCAAAGAGGTTTCATTTCTGTTACTGAATGCTGACAATTGGAGTGAAAAGAAAATGTTTCCATGTATCCTATTACTTGCCTTAGCACTTTTGGGAACCCAATGATCACAAACCAACAGAACCTCTTATGTTTTACCCAGGCTTATGAGTTAGAGGAAAAGATGCTCACTCAGTAGTCACAAACATCTTAATTTCAAGAGGAATGATTGAGTAACTGAGAATGCTGTAATTACCTGCTAATCAGCAATAGTCAATGCTGGCCAATTCATAATGGCTTTACTGCTCTTCCCAGTCCTGCACCATCCTATGTTTTTGTTTGAGTGGACCGTAGGATTCCTCTCAGTTCCACTCAATATTTCCTGAGCCATGTCTCCATTCATATCTTCAGAATCTTTGTTTTAATGTCACAGCACAACTTCAGATATTTGTTCAGGAGTCTATCTATATTAATCACCAGAAGGAATAACAGATCTCCAGGCCACCTGCCAGTACTTTGAAAATGGCACCATTTTTGAGAAATAAAAACAACAAAAGAAAAATTATAGAATGAAATAAGAGAAGTTATAGAAATTATTTAGTTTCACTCCTGGTCTGAAATGATATAATTTTCTGGTAGGGGTCCCACAGTGCATGACATCACAAATCCAGCAATACATGCAGTAACAGCAGAGCATGTCACCATGTGATGTAGGACCATGGCGTTCAGCATTGTTTTTAAAACACTGTAGTGCAGGGTAATCACAGAAATGCAAGGGAAAGATATTTAGGTGCATATGTCTATACATACAGCATGATGAGACCTGGTGTTGCAAATCATTTAACCCTCAGAAAAAACCTGACGAGTTTCAAAGGCATATGTAGCCCTGGAAGAGCATGAAACTAAAAAATTTAGGATACTGTTTTGATGCACTCAAGTAAAGTAAGGGACACATTTCTAATCTCTCTCACAGAATGAAATGTTGCTCTCTCTAGCCTGGTTATTGCAACTTCTCATTATGTTCTAGTACTGAAAGGGAAAGATGTACAAGAAAATATATACTGCAACAGAACTTGCTGGATTGCTTCAGCATCAGTCAGCAGCATTTATAAAAAAAACCAAAACAAAACAACATTGAAATCTTTATAAGATATTCTTAAAGCTTACAAAAATACATATAACAAACAGCATCAATTGACACAGATTTATTTTCTTGCATGCTGTCATAATCTGTTTTCCTGTTGAACAGCCAGCTTGTGACAATACACTTAATGGATGAGATAAAATAGTTTTTAAATTTGATTGTACTCTTTGCACTTGAAGTGCTAAGGTTGTGTTAGTCACTTCCATTATGAGCTCCTGTTTTGGCAGGATTTAGGTTGCCACCATAAAAATGTGTTTCTGACTTAGTATGGCTACTTAAGATTGCTGTCCAAGGAATAATTAGATTATGCATAATTAAAAAGATATTTTTATGTGCACTTCCATACATTGGAACATAGTTAATAAAGATTTTTAGTATCATGATCAAAGGCTAACTAATGCTGCTTTCTTTACTACCTCAAATCTTTTTTTTTTTTTTTTCCTCTGCATCTCATTCTATACTTAGCCGATAGAACTATTCAGGTGTCATTATCTCCAAGAGGATTCCAGTTATGTACTGACAAGAAAAAAAATCACAAAAAGAAATTTTATATTTTTCTAAATATTCCCAGATATGTAGCCATAAATTCATTTCAAAAAGGGAGAGGTTAAGAGCTGCGCTAGTTTGCATGCTGAGGATTATGAAACTGTAGTGATACCATCAGGAAATAATTTTGTATAAATTTAATGACATTTTTAATGTATTATAAAGTCACAAAAAATTGTGCAAAACTTACATTATTGGAACTAGTCAAGAACTGCCTGATGAAACCACCTTTTTATTAGAAAGTACTCATTCACTAAAACTATTTTTTTGACCCATCTATCAGTTTTAACTCAACTTTTTTTGGTGAAGTTATCTCATGTCAAGTATGTGTTTTTCCTGGTTGAAACTGGAAAGTGAGACTGCCCCTCTTCCTGAACAAACAAATAGCTAACACATTCATAGGGGATGTGGAAAATCCCACTTCACTGCTCTGCTCTGCAACTGGCAAAACTGGAATTTAAACCCATGTGTCTGTTTGTGATGTGTGCCTGAGGCATGAAGCTGTTGATTGTTGCTGTTTTACGAGTTAAAAGAAAACAGCTCAGAGTTAACCTACTTTGCTGTTGAAGCTGAGATATCCTGAGATCTCCCCAGCTCTATGCACGTAGCAGCTGATGTCAGTGTAAATTAAAGCACTGTAGCCCCGTAAAATATTGTGCCACGTTTACACAGGTACAAGTGATCCCACATTCTATGAAGTAGCAGAAAGGCTGTCTCTGGAAGGGGTCGGACTTGCTTCCGCTGTGCACTGCATACAGTCAGATGTAAAAACCAGAGGGGTGATGTCATTGAGTGGATATGTTAATATTTTAAAAAATAACTAAAATTTAAATGCCAGTGTATATGAAAGGTTCAAAGTACACATCCACAGTCTTGCAATGTCTGAATATATGCTCAACATACATACTGCAATCAAAAATCAGTTTGTCAAGGAATTTCTTGACAATACTGGCTTGGAACTCAAAGATATATTAAACCTTCTCCTAATTTGAAAACAGAGCACAAGCCAAGATTTGTCAGTGGGCCATGCCTTGTGCTGTGCCCAAACTGTGGTTGTGTTTATGTCTATGAAGTAGATGATGAATGTTCTTTTTGTTTTAATGATGAATTTACTGCCTTATGGTTAATGAGGAAGATTCAGGTATAAAGTGTCTGGAATTTTTGTTTGTAAGGTGAACCCTTATCTGTAGAGAATAATCAGAGTGAGGATTGGGATTTCAGGATGCTGTGGTTTCTAGGGCAACTTCTTATGGGAAAACAATGAGATGAGGAAGATCACAGCAGAAGACCTAATTATTCCTTATTATCTTCTCTTTATTTTTTTCATCTTTTCCCCTTGATTCTTGATAAGGATTTATTTTCAGGGGGAGCCATCCAAAAACTTTTTTTTTTTTAGGAGGGGGCCATATTTCCTACTTTCTCAATAGGATAAGTCAGCCAGTCCAACTTCTCATGGAAAAATAAAAAACTTTCATTTTACAAAGTTAAAAAAAGTTATAAAATACAAATAAAATTTTAATTTATGAGGAAGATCAAACTGTCTATTTTCATTGTATTTTTGAACTTTAGGCAGAAGATTTAGTAATGAAGAGGTTAATCCTTCCATGTACCTCAAATATGTTCTTAGGAATAGATTTCACTTAGGTTAAAGCAGCACAAACATATCAAGCCTCTATACAACTCTATACAATTCCCTTTCAACATATGGCTCGTAAAGGACATTGATGAAAACAGTGACCTAAGAATTCTGAAAACCTCTGGCATAAATACTTCAGTTAAAAACAGAGATATAGTGAGAAGTATGGGGAACTTAGGAAACCACTTGGGGTTAATATTCCAATAGAGTACATGAAAGATTAGTCTGAAATTAAAGGCACTTTTCATATCTCTAGTATAACTGAAGCAATGAAAACAGTTGGTGAACATGTCACTCACTTTTTAGACATGTCTCAGCTGTCCATGTGCTTACCACATCACCCTGTTAAATTTTTAGTTTTTAATATGAATATCAATCCTTCTTTTCATAAATGTAACCCATAAATGCCAGAAATCCCTTAGGAGTTTTCTCAGACTTTATTTAATGCCCCACAAGAAAGGATGTAAAAGAGACCTTTCTTTTGTAAAGTGATCCTATAATTCTGTTCAATATCCATCATTTTCAAGGCCAAGTAATCATATTTAATGGATCCTAAATTACTTTCTGTCAGGCAAGGATTCCCTCGATAATATTAACCAGTACAGAGGGCTGACACTTGGAGGGCTGAAACTAAGAGGTTTTTTTATTGCAAGCAGCTTACAAGTACTTAGACAGGGGTGATGATCACTAGCCCTGCAGTAGGCCAGGGTCAGTGTTTCCATTTTGACCTGTGCTTTCAATGGGTTTTAACTAGGCTATAAATACTCAAATTGGTTTCTGCCAAAAAAGCAATGCCTAAGGTGACCTGCAAAGGATTTTTATCCATTGCTGTGTATGTCTTCTATTTTTTTCTCTCATTTTTTTGAATGTGTGTGTTATGATTTCTTATGGCATTTGAAGATACTGCCTGAGAGCAGCAAGAGCAGGATGCTCTCTACTCTCTAAAGAAAAGGGAGCTGGGAGCCAGGAGCCAAGGGTGACCAAAGGCAAGTGCAGGGCTGTGATTGCACTAACAAAGGTCCAATCCCGTAAAACCCAAACCAGAGGACAGCAAGACTGGTGGTGGCAATGAGGGTCAGCCAACAGTCCAGGGGTTGCCAGACAAATCTGTGGTGGTGAGACAAGTACAAGTCCAAGCTGTAAAAGCAAGTCAGTGAGTCAGGATCAAGTCTGGATCACTGAGGTACACGGCCAGGCATGGGCAAGGACCCTGGGCAGGGATAAGGTGAAAGAGCAGGGAATTGAACGCAGCTTCTGAGCAAGGAGGGTTCAACCAGCCCCCCTCTTACCGTTTTTTCTCATGTAACTCTTTTCTCAACAATCTAAACCACGATTATGCAGCTGCACTATGTCTGTGGCAACTTGAGAACAGAGAAATCCCTTGGAGCAGGGAGTGAGGCTGCACTCAGAATGCTGGTAAAATGTCTGCAAGTTCTTTTCTGACTCAGATTTTGTTACTTTTTTCATTTACTTTGCTTTTTCTGGTGAAACATTTAAGAGTCCAGAGAAGCAGCATCATGTCTAGTGTTTCATCTTGAGTAAACGTTTTTATAGAGAGGAACTTGTTATGCTGTGAAGAGGTGGCTGGAAATGCATCCAGTCTATGAGGTTCCTGAATTTTACCTAGAGTGCTTTCACTAATTCAGAAGTTATGGAATTGATATTTCAAAAATGACACTCTTTTTCCAAGTATTCTATACTTGGCATTAAAGTTCAAAAATATTTAATAAAAGCTACTTAAATTCATTAGTCAAACATTATCAAAACACTTTTCATCTCAATTTTTTCAGCAGAGAATGGTACTGAAGATTTCAAGACATGAAAGATTGGGATTATGTGGTTTGGACTGGGTTTGATAATAAGCAAGTGATTTTCTGTGCTGTCAAATGGAAAATAATGTATTTGTTACCTCTATTGTACAGTAAGATCTAGGATTAATGAGGAAGGAATCTGCTCTATGTTATTGAAAGGACAAATAATGGGATACACTGAAAACTTAGCATTGCCAATCTAGTTTTTAATAAGATAGATGCTAAGGATCTGAGTGACATTTCTCAGTCTGTTTGCTAAAAATTTCTTTTTGTTACAAATTAGTCATTCAAAGGATGGTCTTGCTCCCACATGTAATTGCTTACAAGGGTGGGATAACCCTGGGGTTTCCCTGGTGGAAAATATCATTCATCTCCCATATAAAATGGTTTCATAGTCTACTACAGAGAAAAATATGACTTTCAGACTTAACCTGTGCTTCAATTTGTGTCTGAGAAGTGGAGAAATTAAATATTTTCTTAATAAAAAATATGCTTTAAAATAAAATTTGTTATTACTTGTGAAATGCTGAAACACCATGGTACTCTTTGTTCCCAATCAAGCTTCCACCCTTGTCTCTGATAACTGCTTTACACAGATCCTGTGGAATTTATCAGAACTGTACAGATATTCCTAGGAATCTCACCACCAGATGGTCACAGACTTTGAATGGAAAAAGCTTTTTCCATCATCCCAAACGACTGTATTTAGGTGAAGAAAATATTGTTCCTCAAAAGTAACATTATTTCACAGAAATATATTTTTTTTTTTTGGGACTGACAGGTTTGCCAATATTCATCTACAGGGGAGAGTTTGAACCAGTGATATGAGCATTATGCAGAGGTCTATAAATGTGGGCATAACAAAGAAAACATTTTACAATGCCATATGAAGCAGAATGAAGAGAATTTATCAGACTTCTTTTTTTTCAAGTATTCAAGTAGAAACAAATATTTCTGTTTACTGGATTACATGAAAGACTGAAAGAATTAAATCTTTAAAAAGATTTTTATTAGGAGATAGGAGCAGGAAAGGATAGTAGGATCAGTTGTTAAAGCAGTTGAAGGAAGCATTATAAATTTGATGGTCATAGGAGAGTAAAAAAGTGGAAGAAAATGAAGCTGAGCAATACCAACATATCCAACAAGTAACCCAGGTTTCCTTAGAGTCAGGACAAAAAAGGCAATGGGAAATCACTGACATAAATGAAGTATCTCAAAAATTTTCTGTGAAGTAAATATTCGTAATATGTATTCATTCTTTGAGCATTTACATGAGGTCTTCTGGAGGTGATGATTTAGTGTACAGGCTTTGGGTGGGGAAGACATTAAAATCCATTTTTTCTCCGATTTAGAGTGGCCAGGGACTAATACTCTGTGCTGAGTGCAAAAGGCAGAAAATGTATATCTGACTTTGATACCTTAGGCCAATACCCTAATGAGGTTCTTTATGGGAATTTCAGCACCATTATGGTTTTCAAAAGTCTTTTACTCATTCAAAATGTAAAGAAGAACAAATGTAAAAACTGCTACAGCAAGAGGAATTATTGTTATCTTTTCAGCTATACCTTCTTTAGCCCTGCTTTCACCACTTCTGGCATTTTAAAGCGCAATCCATTTCATACACATTTTCCAGGAGAAAATCAATATGAAACTCTAATCTGAGCTATAAGTAGTTGCTACACTGAGAAAAAAGTTTGATACAGTGAACTGCTCAACCAAATAAATAATTTAGATAACTGAGTCAATGGTGCTGAAAAGTAAGTCTTCATTAATGGACATCACTGAGAGAGCAAAGAAAGCAAAATGAATCATCAGTCTATTGCCTTTAATAATATGATTAAAGAATGAAGGTACTGAATTATTAAGAATAGTGGGGATGGAAAAGAAAAAGAGCAAAACCCATAAAGGTACCAGTTTGCAGAATGATGATGAACTGGATGCTCTTGCTCTTCTGAAGGGGTTTGTTTTCCTTTTAATTTTATTACTCTGAGAGCTGACAATTACATAGGCCTTGATTCTCTACCTAGAGAAATCACAAGTATCTCCTTCCCCTCAGTTTCATCTAATTCAATGATTTATGTAATTTACATATAAAAGTGGATTAGCAACTGAATCTTCAGAGGCCCCTGAAGTAGTATTACAATCAAGTTCTATTCCTTTAGAGGTTAATAGCAAAACTCAGAGAGACCCTAATGAGGACAGAAACAATCTCCAGGATTTTGAAGGGAGAGGAGAGTAACTTACATAGTTTTTTCTTTTGCAGAAAAATAAAGATGAATTCACAAAATTTAATTCCGCGAGAGAATATTTTAGAGTGATTATAGTATGCTTTGAATCCATCTTCCAGATAATTTCACAAAGCCAATTCCCTTAGATTCCCTCAGGCATTGCTTCAAGAAAAGGCTAGCTTTACTGCCCCTTTTTATTTGACTTTACAGCTGGATATTGTTCTTCATATACAAGCTTATGTGTACCCTTAAATGGGATGTACAGTTCAAAGATTTCTTGTATGCTGGACTGGTTTTGCTCTCACAAATGATCCAAGTCTGCTCTCTGGATATAGAATCCCTAAGTAATTATACACTTGGATTTAGTTTTAGATTTGCAACTCTTCAAAAGAATATTGTAAAAAGCTGAGGTAAGTCCTTGTCCATGACATCTGTGCATAAAGATTTGCTCAGATTCACTTGGTTATCTAAGTATGTGCTTTTTACATGCCATTAAAGCATGATGAAAGGGTATGCTGGGGATTCTATATTTTAATTTGATTTGATCAGTTGTTAACTTTTATTCCTTCTGAATTGGACATTCTAACAGCAAGGGTAACCTCATTTGGTATACTACAGAGACCTCTGTTATCATTATTACTAAAATCCATTATATAAAAGACATAGATTTATTTTATTTATTTCATTTAATTCTATTTTTTAATTTTTATTTCTATTCTCATAAATTTACCTCGTGCAATTTACATTTACATGCTAGCCTTTGCTGTCTAACCATGTAGATATAATGCTATAACCTCTGCCCTCTTCCAACTGCCCCATGTTTTGTTTCTTTCATCCCTTTCATTGGGCTACATTGTGTTTAAATTGCATTGTTAGCTATCCTAGGAAGAACAGAGAGAACTCTTTATGTTTATAGTACTACAAAAATAAATAATAACTGCACTCTGATCCCACTCATAAAAACTTCTGCATATCTCTGCCCTATATTGAAAGCATGTGTTATAAATTGTCTGAAGAAACTGCAGATGCTGACTGCGAAAGGAAGTAAAGAATACGGTCACCAGCAGATACATTCAGTCTATGAGCAGCACAGCAACTCTTATCACCTCATATGTTTGTACCTGGGAGAGGAATTGTTTGATCCTTTGAGCAGGTTGCCAGGACAACCTGTCCATGTTTTGATCCTTATTTAAAAGAGTGAGGATCAAGAATGGCATACATCAGTTACTCAATTGCCTTCACAAATTTGACCTAACCAGCAGGCTACGAACGAGGCACTCCAGCTCTACATCACTGATGAAGCTCATATATAGATATTGGAATGTGCTGCTTAATGCACTGCAGACAGAAGTTTGTGTACTGTAGTAATGACTGTGGTATTGAAATCTCTGTATGGCACAGTATTCTCAGTATAAATCATCAAGCATTCCAGAAGGAGCAGCAATGGAGCTGGATGGGTATCAGTATTGCTTATTATCTCTTCCCATGCAAGAAACAATGGCTGCCAGCTGAAGATGACGACAGAGCAGCAAGAACAAACAATAGGGCGTAGTTTGCTTGTTTTCAGAAGTGGCTTATGCAGAAGGGACAGAAGATTAAAACTACTATTTCAGTAGTTAAAAAAGTGTGTTAGCATCCAACTGAATCATTTCATGCCATCTAAATATGCATTCTCCAACTGATTCTTTTTTCCTAAAGTATGACAAGTACAAAAAACTCCAAGGTATAACTGAGTGGCAAATGTCCATAGATCCCCACAGAAGATCAAGGGCTCTTTTGTTGTCTGTTTGCCAGAGACAGTAGAAAACTGCTAAATAAATTCTCCTCCCTCAGTGTGGCATTTCTGGTTTATTTCCATATCAGCAAACTTTCTTCATTGTCTGACTCAGAAAAAAAGCTATCCCCAGTGTTTATGTTGGAGCTGAGAGCTTTGCTTAACCCATTGCATGATAAATTTTAGAGTGTCCCGACCTTGGATTCCATTATATTAGATTCACTTTTAATATAGTTCACTGGACTTGGTTGCAACCCCTAAAATGTCTTTGGGGATCCATTTCTAATTTTCCTATCTTGAATTTTTCCTGTGTCTCCTGAAATACAATATTTTATGTGGTTGCACCACTGCAGCTGGTTGGTTACCATGAATCCCAGTGTATTTCTGACTATGAAATTAGCATGTTGGCCAGTAGGTTTCAAAGCACAGACCAAATACATCTTCTTGTACCTGGATTTTCACTTTGTGAAACTTCAGAAAAATAATAATAAGTAATTATCTCTTTTTACTTCAAAAACACAGAAAGGATTCAGTGACAATAGTAGTTGTCAGCCAGAACAGTACCTTGACAGTGGTATGATTAGACTTACCAGCAAACCTGAAAGCAGACTAATTAAGACTACATAAATCCCCAACAACATACCCTATTCAGAAAGTCCAAAGCAGTTAAATCTACAAGTGACAAGTGTTGGTTTCACCCAACTCAGGTGAGGAAGAATGAAAACTGGAGAAACGGAGCTTTGATACACAGGAACATCAGGTAATCAATTATTTCTGTTATGTCATCTCTGCCTTTCTACTTCAAAAGAACTTTTGGGAAAGAGACTTTACAGGCAATGTGTTGTTGGACATAACATAATATTCTAATTAAGTATATTACAATGAAAGATGATTTGATTTTTGTGTTTTAGGAACATTTTACTGTGTCTAATAAAAACATGACAGTGGTAACATTACAAGAAATTTTCTGGTGTTTCTTTGGCAGATCCCTCAGTTATATAATAATTTTCCAGAAGTGTGGCTTTTAACTTAGACTTCAAGACTATAATTTGTGTGTGTAACAGTCACTGACTCAGTGTTTTAGGAGAAATAAGGTCCTTCTAGAGATTCTTAAAATAGACTTGAACTTGCCTTAATATTTCACTCTGAACTCCAGAGAATGACAACTGGACAGTAGTTATTCAGGTAATGTAGGCTGATGCTTACTAGCATCCCAAACTGAAGGTATTAAAGGACCAAAAGTTGTCAATTTTTTCAGGATATTATCTGAAAAAATCATCTTGGCTTCTGTAGTCAGGTGATTTTTTCTGTAGTCAGCTGATATTTTAGAAAGTGCCCCTAAGGGCAGCTGTATGTCTGGTGATAAAAGTCTTGAAGTGCTGAATCTCTGACCTTCTTTTGAAAACTTTAGTTAGCCTGTGGGCTCAAAGACCAAAAGTTGTTTGAATCTATGAATAAACAGCAGACTCAGTTTTTTGAATTAATATCTCTTAGGGGTAATCTCATTTGTCCACATCAGGCACTACATTATATGAAGGGCAATTCAGAAGGGAATATGTTACATTTTCTGTAACATCTGCAACCTCAGAGCCAGCTCATCCAAAACTAAAACTATCTGGTTGTCAACTTTATCATTTCACCCAAAGGAAAGCTGACAGCTTTTAGATAATCTGTTTTCTAAGTCCCTCTGTAGAGAGCACTTCCATTGAAACCTGATGCAGGGGTTTTTGGCAATTACAGGTGAATCAAAACTTGGACATAGAGCAGTCTCCATCAGCTCTTCTCACCAGGTATTTAATGAAGTTCTAACAGCCTGGGTTTTCCATAGTTGATGCTCAATAATAGCATTTCTTCTATAATGGTTGATCTAAAAAAAACCCCAAAAAGACCCACCAACCGCTTTTGCATAACCTTACTGGGATTACTTGATCCAGTGGGCTTTCTCTAGTAATGTTTTTTACTTTCAGTCTGTCTATAGTGAGAAAAGTGAGGCTCTCTGTCATATGGCTTCAGCTTTCTACATTTTAATCAGATGTCCATCAAATGCAGACAAGGCATAACAAATATTCATGACAATAAGGCAAAAATCTCAGACTTTGAATTACTTTAGCAATTCCAAATGCTCTCTGGAAAACAGGGATGCAACTGGAATCTCAATTGAGGCCTGATTCATTACATCTGTATTACTGACTGTTCTAGAAAATAGCTTGACAGGATGCAAGTCTGAATGTGTGCCTCTGTGTGTATTTAGGATGTTGTAAAAATTTCTTTTTCCTTTAAGAAAAAGCTGCTGTATTCCCAGTTGCAAGCAAACCTAGGCAAAAAAAAAAAAAAAAAAAAAAAAAAGATGGAAACCAGATATTGGACTGTTATTAAACAAAGTCCTATTAGATTGTTAGTACTGCAATGAAGAAGGTAATTTTCAGACTATTTTCCTAAATCAAGATCAGTAGTATTTTGTTATGCAAATAAGGTGTTACAAAGGAAGACAAAGGCTATACACTGTGAGAATGGTGCTTGTGCCACTTGTGGCCCTACCTTGTCTTTCTCACCAAAGACTAGATATTAATGCTGTGCTTTTAATGAGACTGCTTAAATCACATCAAGCTCTCCTCAGGAGAATGTTAAACAAACAGAGAAACAGTTAACCTAACATTTATCAGCACACACACTGGCAGAAACAGTCTCAGAGAGATTGAATAAATCACAAAGCTGTTTCTATCTCCTCATTAATATTTTTTTTAATAAGACAACCTATATGGACAGATGACTGTCTTAAGCGATCAGTAGTAAAAAATTTATAAATGCCAGATTAAGAACAAGAATTACATGTTCCAGTAAAACTCCACAATGTGATCAATTTGGCACTCATTATTTATAAATATTTTATAATATTTATATTTAGTCATTCGGCAAGACAATAGTAGTTAAGCTGTGTCTGTTCCAGACAAAGCTGAAAGAGTTTGGAGCTATTCCACCCTCCAATATTATAGTAATTTTCATCTTTTGAATTTGTCCCAAATTGAATAAAATTGTCCAGTCATGCTATGCAACAATATTTTCTCACTTTTGGAGACCTATTAATTTATATTCTATGTATTAAAGTGCTTTTTCAGAGGGGAAAAAGTTGGAAAGGGCTGAAAGGGAAGGAAAAGAATTTTGCTCAAATATTTCACAATTCACTCAAAATCCAGTTACGTGCTGAGTCCCCACAGTTTGGTAGATCTTACTCCACCTTTGATCAAGTATTCTTGATCATTGGTCATTCTAAGCTGTCAGGCAGCCCTCATTTCCTCTAAGAACCCACACAGATCATGTCTGATGGGGCTGCTGCAATATAGAAATCACAGGTTTTGGATTGAGGGGGGCTGTTTAGACAGTCACAGTTATAAAGTCTCCATTGCTGCTTCTGGGAATAAAGGCTATGCAATTTCTAACAAAATACTGTTATGGTTTGATGTAAGAAAAACAACACATTACCAACCAAAAGTATTTTCTGAACATCCTTTAAATCTTTTTAGCAAGGTGGTCCAAACCCTTTTAATAATTTATGTGTTGTTAAAAACTCAAATGAAGTCAAAAATCATGGCAATCCACAATGGTGTCCTTGAACTGTGTGAAGCTTTCAGGAAGTGGTACCTATTTTGTGGTGTCTTCTGAGTCTATTTTTCAACCCTACCTAGAGTTCAGAGCAGCATGGAAATACTTCTACCTCCCTGAAATCAGGCAGGTGTAGATCAAACACTGTACATATATCAGAGCTTTACGGGGGAATTGCTGGTAGGTCACTGATATGCAAAGCTAAACTTTAATTGTCTTCAAAAGTTTAAGGATCATTTAAATTGCAATTCTACAGGGAAAGGAGGATGGAAATGTGAAATAAAGAGTCTGTGGGACTGATTCATGGAAAAGTTACAGACCATTTACATAGGAAAGGAATGCATGAAAATCCTTTACAGTGTGCCTATGTGATTTATTAAATTCCTTTTCTGTGTGCAATCAGTTAACTGCACTTGAAAGGTGTAGATTCCAGAGATGAGAGCAAAAGGCTGAAGAAAATGAGGTAGAGCATTGTACCTTGCTCAGGATCTGTGCCAGCAGACAGATAAAAAGGTAACTGGTGAGCATAGAAAACACTTTTGAGATTCAGCAGTCTTCCTTTAAAGGGCTCCTTGACAGTGAGCTCGTGAGTAGTCAGAGTTCTCTGTCATAAAGGAAAAGGAAATGCTGCTGTACTGGAACTTGAAAAATGATGCTATGTTAGAGTTTGCTTGTTTGTTTGTTTGTTTTGATGGTAGTGTTTCTATAGTAATCTCATTATATTAAAATGGGAGTAGCACAATTGTAATGTTGAACTCCACAGTGAAAGGAAGATCCATCAAACCTAAACACTGAGTATGACTGAAAATATTCTCTCCTATTTACTGTTCTTCTTTCAGCATCTTTGTCAGCCATGAAAGCACTTATGTCAGACAGTATCACCAAGAGGTAGAAATTTCCCCTCTTTTTGTGCAAATCTGTTACCAATGGCCTATGGAGGGCTAATAATCACTTGCTTATTTTGCTCTGCCTCATTATTCAAACTGGAACTGTTATCTGTAGCTTCCCAACATGCTTGTTGACTGTGTCTTACAGGTCAGGGTTCAGGATCAGAGATTAGCATTGATCAGAAAGGGATAGTTACCATTCACTGATGCTTTAAGTAGGAATTTCCTTACTCACATTACAGACAAAATTATACAATATCACATTAGATAAAACTTTTTTATCACAAGGCAGTTTTTGCGAAGACAAGTCATTGAAGAACAGGGTAGATATCAGGCCTCACCAAAATGTATGTGAGATTAGAACTTCTTTTAACTACACATGAGTGAAAACTCGGATGGCTAAGGAAAATGTCAACAGATGGCTAAGGAAAATGTAAGAGAGAAAGGAAAAAGAAAGAAAGAATTAGAAATGCAAAAAGTTATTTGATAAATAGATAATGAAGAGAAGGGAGCCTGGAACATTTCTTAATTTGAAAAGAGAACAGGAAGCTTTTTTTAGGAAAGCAGGAAGTCACTGGAGAAGGAAAGAGACCAAGAATGCAAAAATATGCCAGCATCTCTCTTATGCCATTGCTGAACTCTAAAACTGCATGAGCCAGCAAGGCAAGATATTCAGCCAATCCACAGAACAGAAACCTACATTTATCTATGTTATCATGAGCTGTGCTGGAGCCCAGATGAATAGAACAAACTGAACGGACTCTGTGTGGCCTGAAGGATATACAGGACATGCAGGACAATCAAATTGGGATGTGTCATAGCATATATTAGAGAAATTGAACAAGTATGTATAAAAAACATGAAAGAGTGAACTGAGGTGTGTGGGTTGAGCTGGCATAGAGGTGGAATGAATTTCTGCACATATCAAACAAATGGTTTGGTTGTTTTTATGATTTAGAAGATGAAAACGGAGCTTTTTTTACCATTGTTTTGCTTAGCAACAGCAACAAAGACAAGTACTCAGCTGGGACTGTCATTTGCTCAGCTCATTAAAATATTAAGAGAGAACACATCTTAGCAGAGCTCTGAGCCTGCAGGGCTGCCAAAATCAGGTTCCCAATACGCAGGGAAGGAGTGCTGAGAGTTTTTCTCCTTTTCTCTTTTACCTCTTATTGTCATCAGTCTTGAAGCAGAGTGCTTCCTGCTGTTAGTTTTCAATAGGTACTTTTCTCGTGTCACAAGAAAAGAGACCTGGGGCACCATGTTCCAAGGCTTCTTCCACAAATAAAACAGATTACTGTCCATCCCAGGAGACCTGTTCTAACAGGTTTCTTTTCCTTGAGTCCTCCTGTAGCCAAAGCAATTCAAAAATTCCCCTGCCTGCCATGACAGCCTGATTTATATGAGAGGGATAAGAGAACCAAAACTGAAAAGATAACTGAAGGATCTGAAGATACTGCAGCTTGTTTGATTGTCAGAATATGTTGCGTAAAAGAGGAATTTCAGTAATTTCAAGGCATTTTGACTGACTTATGAAATTTTGGTAGTGTTGCTGTAATGGGTTGACCCTGGCCAACAGCCAAGCACCCACACAGCTACTCACTCATTTTTCCCCTCTCCTCAGTGAGATGGCAAAGAAAATAGAAACAACAAAAGTGAGAAAACTTGAGGGTCAAAGCAAAAACAATTTAATAGGTGAAGAAAAAAGATGTGATGTCAAGTGATGCAAAGGCAATCACTCACCACCTCCCACAAGAAGACTGATGCCAAATCAGTGGCTTCCTTTGAACAATCTCCCCTTCTTTGCCTTCTACCTCAGCTCTTACTGCTGAGCATGGCACTGTGTGGTACAGACCATCCCTTTGGCCACTTCAGATTAGTTGTCCCCTGTGTTCCCTCCCAGCTTCCAGCCCAATGGCTGGAGGACAGAGTTGGGAAAAAGTAAAAGCCTTGATGCTGTGCAAGCAGGATTTAGCAGTAGTCAAAACACTGGTGTATTATCAACACTCTTTCAGCCAGAAAGTCAAAAAGGCAGCTATAATTGACTATACTAGCAGCAATAAAGTAACTCTCAGTATCTCTGAGACCCAGTACCGTAGCTACAGTGAACCTGTGAACTCATAAATTGTGAATACAACTGGTACTGCTAGAAAACAGAACAAAATGAAAGAGTTAAAATACTGATTTTAAAACATGGCTCTTTTCATTTCAAATTGTACTACAGTCTCTCATACTCAACACTCATTGCCTGACCCCACCTATAAGTTGAGGAAGAGTAGTGGCTTTCATAAGATAAAAAAAGTATTTTCCTGCATTTTCATTTTTTCTTTTGTTGCTCCCTTTTAATTTAGGTTACCTTGGCTGTTTCTCTTCCTCCCACAACTTCATTTTTCTTTTTCTCCCTGCTACATTCCCTTCTTTAAGCTATCCATAACCAGTAAACCAGTAGGTTTCACTACTGCTTTCCTCCAGCTTTGGGGCCAGTGCATTCCTCTCTGCCCTCCAAGAGGTGGAATGATCCCTTGCTTTGGAGAGCCAGAATTTATCTAACCATCTGCTCGGCTCCTAACTCCTGAAAGATATGCTTTAAATATCCAGTATCCTAAAAAAAAATTACTAGGTGTAGCCTCTTAGAAAATACTCCTGATATCTTGGACCCCTTATTTTCTGTGCTGATGCAAACTATGTTGCTTACTGGCATTCCCTTTGGCCCCATTTGATGAAAATGTATAAGCATACATCTAAACATCTCATTATGTCAGGAAAGAATATTTTGATAGCAATTTTAATGTACTTCAGGGAACGAATTCTTACAGTTAAATCAGTATAGCCCAATATCAATGCAGTAACTCTCAAGGAAAAGAAGGCTTTCATAAGAAAACAGGAGTAACACTGACAGTTTGATACAAAATAGGTAGAAACATGAACACCTGTGGAGGGTGGTGTTTTGTTTTGTTTTGTTTGGTTTTTTGTGGGGTTTTTTGTTTGTTTTTTGTACTGAGGAGACTGTATCTGAAATAGAAAAGACTGAGAGAACAAGCAGAGAAAGAGAAATCATTGGAATATTTTTTTCTTCCTTGTATAATTAGCCACTGATCCATTCCTGAAAGGGAGCCTAAATGTTGAAATACATTTAAAAACCATTAAAAAAGAAAAGGAAATAGTCTTTCAATACTAACCGTGGCTAGAATTTTTCAGGTTTTCCTATGAACACAGTTCTTCTGGTGCTCAACAATCATTGTCAATTGTTAACCAAGAGCATGACAAGATCCTACCAATGTGACCTGTATTATCTTACTCTGTACTTATCAGAGCAATTGATAAACTTTCTTGGAGTGCTATTGTTCCCAGCTGAGTTCATCATTTCACAGCTGTAGCGGAGCATATTGTAGGAGAAGGGAATACAGGTGATCTCGCCCCTGATAAGTAACAGCTCTCTTAATTACCCAATACAGCCTCACCCCTGATGAGTCACAGCTATATCCAACAAAGATAAGTGTGATAAAAGGGAGTGGATTAGCTGGTGAGGGAGGATTATGAAGGAGGAGTAAGAATCTTGACAAAGGGGATTGAGAGGATCATAAAGAGGAAGAAGGATCCTGGGCAGAGAGAATCACTGCTGTGATGTCAGTCTGGGTGTGCAGTCAGAGCTGTTGTTGGAACCTGCAGTCACAGTCTAGCTGGTAAAAGCCTGCATTCAGAGTCTGCAAACTATTCCCTGAAGTCACAGTTTAGCAGGAAATAGCCAGCAGCCAAAGGCTGCAAGGGAAACCTACAGCAGGAGCTTGCTGCAGCCAGAGTCAGTGAATAGTTGGAGTCCATGGAGGATGGCTGAGCTGTAAAGAGGAATAAACCAGGACCCTTTTCATGCCATGATAAACAAGAAGTCTGTGTCTTGGCTCATTTCTACTATCAAACAAGAGGGCTGCTGCAACAGCATATGTCTTTGTCCTTAGAGCAAAGGATTAAAATAGCTCATTTCTCATATTTAATTTAGTTGCTGGAGGTTGTTTTCTGTTGTCCTTCTCAAAGGCTTCTGGGAGAGCTGTTTGACACCAGCAAAACTGAGAATCAGAAGGGTAGCTCTGTAAATAAACTATAAAAAGTAGTTGGGCAAGCTCCTCTGAGGCAAATAATTTCTCTCATGAACTGGGAAGTGGCAATGTAAGGATGAGTAGGGATTTTGATGTTTAAGGTAGACAACAGGATCAGGTATTTCTTTGGATTGTAGTCCTAACAGTTCACTGACATGTGGCCTGACTTAGAACCAAAAGAGATACGTCAACATTTGTCACTTTCAGAAAATTTTAGCTCATGTATCCTATAACAGCATCACAGATTTCCCCTGAGCCCTGGTGTTCCTTGGCACATCTGCAGAGGAAGAAATAAAAGATATTTAGGAAAAGCCTAAAGACTCTTCTTACAGCTACAGTAAGCTGTTCCTCTGCTGCTTTTATCAGAGGGTGGTTCTCAGTTGACATGCAATGAGATGGAGGTGAAATATCTTCTGTTTTGCATCCCATCCTGTACCACTGACCGCTGCTCTACCTCTCTAGGTGTAGTTGTTAGCTAATAACAGCAATAACACAAAGCACTCAAGACTGGATTGACAGATGAAAGCTTACATCATGAACCAGAAACTTAACTAGGTCAGTGATTGATGCCAACAGCTAATACTGATTCAAAACTCTTCTGCAGGTTTTGCATGCATTTTAAATACATGCATTTGGTTATGGTTGTCCTGCATCCCAGTGAACTGTATTGCACAGTAAGAGTGCTGTTCCTTCTCTGGGTTGGGTTTTGTGCCAGGTCCAACCTGGCTTGGGTGTTTGGTATGAGGACACTATTCATGACTGTCTGTGACTTCTGAATGGCACTAAGCTGAGGGCAAGGCATCTGAGTGCTTCAGTTGCTCTTGCTGGCTTAGCATGTACCTACACAATATCCTGGGAAATTGATACAGCTGATTAAATGAATGTGATCTGTATTGCACAATGTACTTTATGAATAAACCAGGCATATAATCTTGGTCTTTGGATTCTACTAGATGACAAGTCAGCTCTGAGTTAGTGTTCTTTTATCTGCTTTCCACCTGTAAAGTGCAGCAACCTTGCTCCTGTAGCTGTGGCCAACACAATCAAAAATCTGAGAGAGCAGTTCCTGCCAGAGCTGTTAAGACAACCACGCTGGAACAGTGAGAAAGGAGTGGTACAGCCGAGTCATACTTATATTGATACAGCCACTTGGGCTGGTTGTCTTGCTTTGAACCCTTTTGACCTCCAGAGATGTACAATGGTCCATGGCTGACAAACCACAGGAATGTCTGCCAACAGGATCCTGTTGATGACTCTTTCTAGGCCCTGCCTTCCTACTGTTTGTGCGCTGGGCTTTCAAAATTCAGCTGGAAATTCAGTTTGGAGCTAACACAGACAATGACACAGGTAGGGCAAATGCCAGCCACAGTTTCTGGTGTCTACACTTCTTTGGAGATATACTTCTCCCACAGGAGGGGAGGCCGTGAAACAAATACCTGTGACGTGGTTCTGCAGTGCCCTGTCAAAGCAGCCTGTCTGTGCTGCTTTGAATATTCTATTTAACAGGCCCGGAGACTCAAGTGAAGCATATTCTGGAATCTCAGTGACCACTAGGACAGTCTACTCTTGTTTGCATATCTTCTAAGTCCTCTCTCCTGGGAAGGGTCCCCTTTCTAAGTGGAGTGGTTCTAAGAGCACAGGTGAGTGTCCAGGCCCTGTGTGCAGCGTCACAATGTGCCAGTACAAAAGCATCTCCAGCAGCCTGCTTCTTTCAAATGCTTCGCAAGTGGCAAGTCAGAAAACATTAGGTTTTGGTGGAAAGAAAACAGCTGTTTATTTTATTTTATTTGAATGATGGTGTGGAATTTAATTCAGCAAAGACATGAAGTATGTTGGTAAATTGTGAGTGTGTGTGTAGGTGGGTGTGTTGGTGGGTGTAGGGAGCATATGGAAGAACTGCAGCATGAGAAAGCAGCCGACAGAAGGGGTTTGAAATGTCTAAAGCAGAGCAGACTTCTCTTCTCTTCCTGCATTTTAACTCTCCCTTTGGCACCAGTTCAAGCTGTAGCCTCATTCTCTCTCCCTCCTGGTTGATACATTATACTTGTATCTCTCAGTATTTGCTGTGAATGAAATTCTTGTCTAGGTCCGAAAGGTAAACACAAAACTGACTAAAATAAACCCTTAAGTTTGCAAAGCAGAAAATGGTGTGGAAAGGGGGGGTGTGTCTGTGTGTGTGTGTGTGTTTGCTGTCCATGACACTTCATGGATCAATCAGAAACCATACTTACTACCATTAATTACTAACTGTACCTACTGTACCTACCGTGCCCGTTTCTGCACGGCTGCAGAGTGAGAGCCCAGCCTGGGGACCCGGGCGAGCCCCGCCCGTGCCGCGGGGCCGCCAAGGCGGCTGCGGGCCCGGCCCGGCCCTGCGGCGGCCCCCGGGCGGCCCCGTGCTGTTGCGCGTCGCAAACGGGCGGGGGCAGCATTGCCCGCGAAATGGCGGCGGCTGCCGCGGCCCGGGCGGGAGCGGGGAAGGAACGAGGGAGGGGAAGCGGGGAGACGAAAGCCCCTTTTCTGTGCCCCTTCGGAGGCTGCCGAGGGCTGCTTTGCGGCGTGCCCGGACTCGCCTTTACCGCCTTTCCATTTCGGGGGAGAGTGTGAGATTAAAAAATGCGGTCAGCACCAGCAGCTGGTGTCCGCTGCGGCGACAGGGACACCTCTGCCTGGGAACGGTGACAAGGCTTTCAAGCGGGATTTTGGAGTTGTAAAGCGTGTGTAACCTGTAACGTACTTACGAAAAACCTGGGAGCTTACACTGAAACAGGTGCAGAGCTCATTGGTGCTCTGAAAGCGGGCCAGGCGGCCGGCAGGGCAGACCAGAAAGGAACAGCCGCTTCGGAGGGAACCTGCGGGACGGTCCCACGGCCTGACTGCTGCAGGGCTGACCAAAAGTCAAAGCGTGTTCTTGAGGACAGTGTCCAAATTCCTCTTAGGCACTGACACGCTTGTGGCAACAGCCACCCCCCTGCGAAGCCTGTTCTGGCGTTTCACCTCTGAAGAAATCAGTTCCTCTTCGAGCAGCCATGCAAACGTGCACCTTTTTAGGAGAGGCTTTGGGCTTTAACATTCAGGTGGCACTCTCTGTGCACCTCCTTTAAAACCTCACATCACATGGGTAAAAGGGACAACAAAGAATAGTGAGGATTTTTCTAACACCTTTTGCAGTAGATTGACCGCATACTTTATTTATGTAGTCTGCTTTGCTAAACTTTGGAGAACTTGGTTCAAGCTACCAGATCATAAGATGCTTCCCAAGAAACTTTCTGTCGAAGGTTACATGACTTGAGAGCACAAATTTCACTCAGTCAAAATACAAATTGTAGAGTTGGAGACAATTGAAGAGTTCCCAGTCACTTTGGTCATTTTGAAAGATGTATGTGGGCCTTGGCAAAGGCAACAGATGGTATTTAACTACCAAGTCACATTGTTGACATGTAGCTGACACCTGGGTACAATGTAAGGCTTGCTCTCACCTTGCCTTGGATCTATGAAACTTTACAGTTTGTATTTCTAAATATATCTGATGCCAATGTGACCAGGTGCAAGTTTCAGCGTGGGTTTTTTTTTTTTTGTGTGTGTGTGCAGTCTCACTTGTGTTTATGATCTTCATCTTAACTTGGAATTTTAAGGTCCTTAGTCATGAATGCAAAAGAGCTCACATGGATCTTTCCTTTTGTTGAACATACATTGAACATTTTAAGACAGTACCAGGGAGAGAGAGAAGAAAATAAAATCAGAAAAGAGGAATAGGAACCCAAAGAGGGGGAAAGAAAGGAGAGAAAACAAACACAGTGGTAACGGAGGAAGAAGACTAAAGGCATACAATGTCTGATAATAGCAGAGGAAAAGCAGTTTTCTCAATCCTCCTGCCCTGTTTGCAATTCTTAACTCCCCAGCTTCTGTGGAGAAGTAGTAGTCTAAAAATCTCAGTAGTATTAAACCCATGGCTTTCTAGTTTTGAGGATACAGAGAAAACCATGATAATGAAGGAGTAGCCCCAAAAGACAAAGTATGCCCATGCTACATACTGCTTTGTAGTGCAGAGATGAAAGAATCCTGGCAGAATCTGAACAGTAACCCTACAGCTGTACAGGAAACAAGCCTGGCCTATGCTCTGGGTTCCTGGGCCAATCTGCACCTGCAATAGCATCCCCACCCATCCTGAAGTCTGCTATGTGGACCAGAAAGCAAGTGAAAAACTCTCAGTGTTATGCATTTTAAAAAATGCATAAAAAAAGTCTTTGTTACAACTCAGGACTCAAAATTACCACATGAACCACAGGCATAAAGAGCATTGGGAATGTTCTCCTTTCCCACGATGTGTGCCACTTACAGGATACTTCACTGTATATCTGTCACTGCCTACAAGAGAATCTTCAGAACAATCTAATCCATACCCATTACTGTTGTCCTCATTTTACAGGACAGAAGAGATCATAAATATATAACTTGTAGCTGTTGCAAGGTTCAATGTCATCATCAGAGTAAGAGTTCTTATTTCTGAGGACTCTGCTTGCATCTCTGAACTGACAGAAAGTTCTTTTTTTTTTTTTTTACTTGAAATAATGTGTCTCTGTGTTAAAAAAATAATCTTTTAAATAGAATTAGGCATTCCAACTAAACATTTTAAAAGATGTAAATTGCAACAAGCTCTGCAACAGAAAAATTTCCATGGTTCAATGCTTTAGGGTAATTCCAGGGAACATAGAATCTGAACAGAAAATCTGACCTTTTCAACAGAAAATAAATACTTTTTTTTGGAGGGGGGTGGAAATACAACTATGACCAAAAAAAAAAACAAAACCCAAACCAAACCAACCAAAAAAACCCACAAACAAACAAAAAAACCCACTTCACCAAAAAAACCCAACCCCCAAACCATTTAAAGTGTATTACTTTCATTCAAATAGAAAATAAAATACTGACAGTTGTAAGGTGGAATTGAAGTCCTTTGGCCAGCTCTTTTTGTCTCTTGAAATCATGTAGCAAAAAATGTAGCCACTCCTGATATATGCACCTATTAGGTTGGGCACTCAGTGTTTGAAATACAGTGTATTGGATGGCTCACAGCACATTAAGAACGCTCAGCAACGTGCAGTTTTAGGGTTGCACTTTATGCTGTAAGATGCATGGTGCTGTTAGCAATCCTTTTTCTTCCACTAAGCACACATTACCTGAGTTTTCTAGTTGAGCATACACCTAAATGACTTTTTACTTTTTTTTTGAAGAGGGCCATAAATTGTCATCAAAGAGAGAAGGTCTCAAATCAGCTGTTATTTAAAGACTATCTGCTTGTTCTCAAAATCCTGTGTCATTCTTACATCAATATCCTTTAAAGAAAAGCAGAAATTCGGGGAATATAAATCTACAAACCCAACTGAAAAAGCATTACATGTAATTTGTATGTGAAGGTAGTGTGGGGTTTTTTAAACAAAAATTCCGTTTTGTGGGGGTTTTGTGTGACCTTTCTTAATTTTCTTTGTTTGTTTTCAAAGATGATTGATTCCATCCATTTTTTCCAATAAGAAATAGTGGTAGCTGCCTCCACTTTGCTATACTCTCTTTTTGCTTCCTTCACAGGGGGTTGATCCTCCTATTCATTAAATTAAAAAGGAGAAAACCCAACTTTGGGGAGTGCCTGTCAAGTAGGAAATTTGCATAGTGATGTGACTCTGCCTGTGTATGAGAAAGAAATCAAATAAAATCCAGAGCTGAAAAACTAATTCACTGTATGTAGCATAGAAGAAAAATCATGCTGAAGTCCTGAGCTAACTCACATAATGCTTTCAGGAATCAGAAAAATGACACTGTCAAAACACAACATTAGTTTTCAGAAGCCTCCAGGCAAAATTTTATTTATTTAAAGTTAGCTCCTATTTTAATAACAAAAAAGTGGCAGCATATTCTACATCAAAGAAAAAACTTTTCCTAATGTTCCCATTCCTCTTGTGAACTACTGGAATTGAAGTAGTGGAGCTGTCTTTCCCTAAATAATTACGTGAGTGGCAGGATCTCAACCTGAGAAAGCTTTTTGTCTGCACTGGGGACTGTAGCATAAAGAGAATCACATTTGGCTTGCCTAATCTGAGCTGCAATACAAGATACTCAGACTTTCAGTGTTTAAATAGTTTTATACAAGATCCATAACAATGAAGACAAGTCCTGAATCAACATCTTGGTACACTGTAGCATCTTGATCAAGGAGTACAGATGAGAAGCACATTTATGAGCTACAGCTCTCCAGTCAAGACCTATTAACTACATTCCTTGTGGCAGTACCCAGGAGAAATGCCCCTTAACATGGCGCACAGCTGGTGGCTTGTCTTGCATATTACCGTCATTTCAGGCATCCTCACCTTCAGAAGCAGACCAAAGCATGCTGTTAGAGTCGTCAAAGCATTTACCTTGTTGAAGGGATGAGAGATACATTTTAAAGTTCACTTCTGGATCTCTTTCCAGGCAACTCTATTTATTCCTCTTTGTTCTTCATTCATTAATCTTTTATAGTAAGAACTACTAGTAGTGAGAAGGCAGTCCAGGGTCCTTTCCTTCAAAGACATCCCATAAATAAAGAATAAACCCCTTAGGTCCCTAGACCTGTTGTTTGCCTTTTTAGCTTGACTTCTCCACCAGTTCCTAGTAATAACATTCCTTTGGCAATAACTTCTTGTCTGTGTTTCCTTTCTATTATTTAATATCCTTTAACACCTCTTGCTTTGAACCTTAACAGATCCAGCTCTGGAGCTGTGGTAATTTGGTTCAGTTACAAAAGTCTCTACATTTGCATGTATCTGGGTCTTGCTGCAGAACGGTTGGGTATGTGTGGGAGTAGGACTGAACTTCGTTGCAACAAGATAACTCTTAAATCTGAGAAACGTATTTCTTCCTTCTGGGCCTCTGGTCTTTTATAAACAACAAAACAAACTAATGTCAAGGCAGCTACCAACAAACCCATGGGAATCAGTGAAGGGGAAGCAATGCTTGCATGAGTTTGCACCCCTAATGCAATGGCTTCAACTTCTAGCTTAGACAAACAATGTCATTCTTGTGAAGTGAGGGTATGGCAATAATGCGATGTATGGAGGATGTTATGGTAAGACAGTACTGTAAACAGCTGCCAGTAGCAGCAGTTACAGAAAGACAATAGAGACAGAGCACAGAAGAGAGGTTTTCCCCCTCTGTCATGG
Source organism: Acrocephalus scirpaceus scirpaceus (assembly GCA_910950805.1). Lineage (NCBI taxonomy): Eukaryota > Metazoa > Chordata > Aves > Passeriformes > Sylviidae > Acrocephalus > Acrocephalus scirpaceus. The sequence continues at coordinate 29,685,703 of OU383780.1, forward strand.
CAAAATCTAAAGTAGAACAAATTTTCTTATGAGTAACAGAAAGGTGCCAGGTGATGTGCCTTTGAGGTTGAAAACTGCTTCTTTTGCTAAAGCAAATACGCCTACCTGGGGATTGTGGAGACTGGAAGAGCTCTCCTCTCAGCACCATAACCTGAGACCTGCCTACACTCATGCTGGGCAGGGGAGGCCCCAGCACGTGTGGCTGTCCCAGTGATGGACCGAGAAAATTTTATGTGATGGACCTGTAAAGCACTTCAGGATCATTGGGGATGAATCATGCTTTAAAATGTATCATTAATGTTACTAAATGTATTATAGACTTCTGTGATCTGAGACTGCTGCAGGCAGTGTGCTGGGAGAAAAGCTTTCCAGATTGTGCTCATGCAAATTTCTGTCTGTGATCACATTCGTTCTGGTTCCCACTACAACATTACTTTCACACTCATGTGTGCTGCTCACTCAGTCTAAACTTTTTGTTATTGCAGGTTGTATGACTACAACATAGCATCCCTTTGCTAACACATTTACAAGGGTGAGAAAACATACAAATATGGAAATAAAGGCACAAGAAATCCAATGGATATGTATGCTTAAACTTTCCCAGGAGAGAGGTGGAATTGGTACTAACCTTTGCCTCCTGACTTGAACATGTGCCCTAACAGGTTACTAGATCAGGGCAGCTGTCAATTTTTTCATGGTATTTAGTTCAGCTTGTCTTTTTGTTCTGAACCATTGTTTTATTCTGAACTTGGGGTCTTTATAATTCAGAGAAGAATTTCTGAAAGCTGGGAAAAGCAAATGTGAAATCTGACCTATTTTGAGTCCATCCTGTTGTACTGTGGACGGAAGTCTCATCAGCCCTGTTAAATCATGCAAACAGCATTTTGAAATTATCTAGGATTTATACAGTCACAAAATAGCCATATAATAGGAGATGGAGGATGAGCAGACATATCCAACAAATGTTTTTTAAGCATTGCAAGTGAAATGGAGAGCCAAGGTAATGGCAAGAAGACCTAGGGCCAGTGACATAAGCTGTGCCAAGAGCCTCAGAACAACCAGACTGTTTGGGAATGTAGGGAAAAAGCAGGCAGTGCTCTAAAAAATGATAAAATCAGGAAATCACAGGCAAATCCTAGTCATGAATTAATCCAACAGAAGTCAAATCCAAGAAATTGTGAGCAGTGAATCATCAGTAAAAGGGCACTTGCATGTAACATATGAGTTCAATTCACAGGTACCCAGTCTGCTTTTTAAAATTGAAATTTAAAATAGGTCAAAAATATTCAGTGTTCAGATGAAAGTTGAAAAAAAGAAGCTTTCAAGATCTCAAGTCTGTATTTTGAATGTTTGTCTAATACATCAACACAGGCTGGCTTGCCAGAAATATTAAAATACAAGTAAAAAGATCATAAATTAGTAAATTGTCAAGTATTCTTAATATGTATTCTCAATGCCAGACATTTATAACAGTAAAAGCAGGTTACTTAAATAATAAGTGCCAGTTAGTACTCAGAGCTCAGAACAGTTTTACTTTAATACATAGAACAAACTAGGTCTGCTTCTTGAAAGCCACCCTGAAAGAAGTAACCAAGATTTAACTTGGACACGTGAAAAGTTTCTGTATTTTAGGATTTCAGTGTTCATTTAAAGAACTATTACACCATGCAGTAGAAATCTTTTATTAAACCAATGCACTCATTTATTTGAAATAAAATTTTTGTTCAGTCACTGTATTTTGATAGACTAGACTCAGCACATAGACAGGAGATAATGGATTGAACCGGATGTCCTTGAAGGAGGAGAGCTGCTTCAGATTACCTCTCTAATACTCAGGAGACACCCTGCTTCCAGCACTCATCAGACTTCTGAAGGCTAAGAGGAAAGATGCACCCATGCTATCTGGTGTAACAAATCAGTTCCTGAATTAACTAACTGTAAAACTCACAGGGAAAAAATTAAATAATCTCTGTTTAAAATATCTCAATGTCATTTTAAAATCTATTTAGGAAGATCAGCTCTGGTGCCTTTATAGCAGCTTAGCCATGTGCATTGTAAAGGCTCACTGGTACTGTTGCCATCACTAGGTTTTGAAATGAGTACAGCACAAAGTTACTAAATCAGTTTTGGTCTTACAGAGCCATTTGGTCATACTTCCAAGCAATTAAAAAAATTGATATACAGAGACTTTTAAAAGGAGGCAGGAGACATAATTTTATGGACACTGAGAACTATAACAAGACATAGATTACTTTTTGAAAAAAAAAAGGAAGCAGAGAAGATGTGCAAGACATATTCTAACACTTGTTAAGCAGAGAAATGAAAAGTTAAAACTTTGGGTTACATTTTAAAAGACATTTTTCCACCCATTACATAACGGGTGCTGGAATAAGCCAACCTTTTTTTTTCATAGTAAGCATACAAAACATTTTCTTGCAGGCTTAGTAAAAATCAGAGAAACAGAAGAATTTGTGTGCATACAAAGTCCTCAAAACCAGTGTCTTAGCACATATGGGAATTTATAGTCTCAATATTAAAACTTCCTGGGGTAATCACTCCACTAAGATCATTGTGAAAAAAGACCCTCAACAAAAAAACCACAATCGCCTCCTCCATCTATAAATTTTGAATATTGATGTCTTTCCCTCTTTTCACTAAGCCATGTGTATGTCTGTGTGTGGATGTCTGTACCCATCTCCTGACCTCATTTCTTCAGCTACCACTTTGTTACAAAGAAAGTCAAGAAGAGCTCTGCTGAAACATATTATTCATAGTAGGACCCAGTAATTCTGATGAAAGTACAGCAGCTTAAGGCAGATAAAATGGTGCTGTTTCTATTATAAAAGTCTTAGGCCTCTCTATGGCACAACACTTTACTCACCTACTTTGCATATCAATGTTGCACAAATGGCCTTGTTCATACTTAAAACAGTGTAGACTGAACTTATAGTTTTAGTCATTCACACCACTCAGAAACTGTTTGAAGCCTCTCTAAGAGAAAAAGTCAGCAAACTGTTCTTTTTTATGTATTCACAATTTAAACCTGTTGAAGTTCTATTTCCCTCTCTCCAAAAAAAGGAAAAGGTTTTCTTTCAGTTCAGAGAAAAATAAAAGATCACACTGCAGCTCTACTGAGAAAAAAAGCAGGCTAGTTCGAATCATGAATCTTGTAGGAAGACTTGCAGGAAAAGCTGGTTTATTTAGGAGCAAATATCCTGCCGCCTTAAAATATCCAGTACAGTACAAAAGCTAAGATCAACTTTTTTCAGGATCTTTTTTAAACTCACAGTGAAAAAAATGACTGCTACTGGGGACACAGTGAAACTTACACCATCTCTTTGGTTTCCTTATGCATCAATGAAAAAATAAGCTTCATCCTTATCTCTCTGAAAGTACATCTTCTCTTGCAGTCCATTGTGTCTCTGGCCCATGGACACTCCATGCTGAGAGAAATAAAATACTGGCATTTTCAGGGAGAAGTGAAAAAATGATTTAGCCTTCTAAAAGAGTAGAATTCAAATAAACCAGGCACATCCAGGTATTAACAAGTCCTTTTCTGACTGGGGGAAAGGATCAAGTATGTTTAACTCTAACCTAAAAATGATCCTGAATACTAATCAACTAATGTCTTGTTAACAGATTCATCCCTTTTTACTGAAGAAATTTAATACAACCATTTATTTATACACTGTTGTATAAAAAACTCTTTACCTTGCCCCTTTCAAAAACATTTAAAGATCTGTGAAAAAAGAATTCTTATAAAAGAAGATGGCAGGTCTGCTATATTATTGGAAGCAGTAAGGAGCAATAGCTGGAATATTGGAAGTAGTAAGGAACAATAACATTTAACAGTTTCTAATTTCAAATATTTATCAGCACAGTAAGATGGGCATATAGAAGTTCTAACAGAGGAAGATCCTCTTATCTTTACTCTCTTCTTTTGTATCAGGTACTCCCAAGTACATTTCTGATAGCGGGAAAGAAAATTAAACTGGAGTGCCAAGTCCACCTCGCAGTCACCTCAATGTGAATGTCCTGCCATTGCAGTTCACTTCTGTGGAGGTATCTCAGATATATGCTGGTGGAAGAGAAGGATTACTGGAGTGCTGGTCTCCTAGCTCCAGTGATCACACTCTGGAAGAGAAGCAGTGAGAATATATAGATGCAAAATACAGGCAATGCAAAGGTTTAATACTTGTTCTTGAAAATTTAATTTTGTAGCCTTTGTCTGAAAGTAAGATTTTTCTGCAGTGCGATAGTGCTTCAAGCAAAGTCCAAAAGGCTTTCTTTTCTATACTGACCTTATGTAATAAGTAAAATATCAGTGGTAATGAAATTGACAGGAGCTTCACCTATGTGTCTGGGCCTGTTTTAGTGAAAGCAGTGGTAAAACTTCTGTTGATTTTCTGGAGAAAACTGAAGCCTGGGGTCTATGATAGCTGTGAATACTGGTAGCTGGTAGTTACCCGAATGTTGGTAGCTCTTTAATAACAGCTGTTATCCAGACATAAAACACAAAAATACCCCTGGATTAGAATGCAAGGTGGCAAATCCTACTGTTTGGCCATCATTTCCATTATTTTTTTCAGTAAAATGTGCATCCTAAATACTACTATGAATAATTCTTCCTGGGTTCTAGGAAATGGTTAAAATCTGACCACAAACAAGGTTTTTGTGAGTTAGCCTGAAGTGAGTAAATTCAACATAGAATTGAAAGGAATCCAGTCTTTAAAACAGTATTGGAGATAATATTCTAGTTTCACCTCCATCAAAATGATCTGAAGTTATATTTGGTGTGTTGTAACCAGACCTAAATATATCAAACAAAGAACCAATGCAATCAGACCAACTGCATCTCCCAAAAGTCACCTGCCATAACCTGCAGACACCTAAAAACAAGTCAGAAGAAAGTACATTATTTTTAAAAGAAAGCTTTATTTTTCATACAAAAATATTTTTCATACAAACTTGACTCTGTCACATATCATGAGGCATCATTAACAAGGTAATATGACTTTGCTTAAATCAAACAATATTGCTTCATGAAAGTATCCAACAGAGTTAGTATCAACTCTTTTCTTTGTTCTCTCCTGGATGGAATGAATGTGTATTTTGATATCAACTCATCTTAAAACTCCTAGCTTAGCCAGCATGTTATATGAATAACATCTTTGTCGGGTAAATCCACCACAGGTACTAAAATCAGAGCTGGGGTCTTCTCTTCCAAATATTTTTCAAGGTATTCTTGCAGTCCTAAAAGAGAAACAAAACAACTAATGAATCCCCCTTGTCTTATTGTGTCCTATCTCTTAAGAATGATTTTGAAATACTTTTCTGAAAATTATTGTGGAGTAGCAAATAACAAAAGGAAGTGAAATGCAACTCTTAAATTTTCACTTTATATAGAAGGAAAACCTCCCATCTCCTTTTTGACTAATTTGAGATTAACTTTAGATATTGCCTAAGGCCAGACTTCAGCAAAACAGTTAAATGCATATTTCTCAACCTTGAGTGAGGGAGTGGTCTGTTGATTACAGATACCAAGAACTGAACTAGAGCAGGTAGTAAAAATACCAAAAGGCCAGCTTAATTCAGTTCTTTGTTATTTTTGATATTTGGATGATCAGCACATAGTTGTCTGTAAATGAAACTCTTCTCTCAAGTCCCATTGTGGGCCATCAATAAAAAGAGAAGTTGTTAAAGTGGGCTATTTTTAAAAACATTATGAACTTGATTTCAATTTGTAATCAATGGATGCATGCCATCTTGAAGACATAATGGAGGAAGTCCAGGAATGGCAATATATATGACTGAGTATCTGGAATTACAGTAAGATTCAAACTGCAAAAAATACAGAATCTGGCTACAAGAAGCTCTAAAGAGACTGGTATGTGTGGCGGAAGTTTGCAAATTTAAAAGTCCATTATGGGAATAGAATTAATAATTGAGAAGATCCAATTAGAATACAGAAGAAAAGTAAAGAATGGAAAATTTAAACTTGGATCAAGACATTCTGGGTCGTGCTCAGCCTCAGTGAACGTGCTAGAAATCAAGCCACGCAGAACCCTAAAGAAAACTACCGAAAACCCGGTGAGTGACCCACAAAAGACAGTTCCCTAATGATAAGGTATAGCCTGCAAAGGTTCTTGTTTCAATAACTTATTTCTGTCAGCAGCTTCTGGGATTATGGCAATTCTTTATAACACTAAGCAATCTTGGCTAGAAAGGGTGTAAAGAGGGCAGAACTTGCAGACTGTCAGAGCTTTTTTTTTTTTTTTTGGCGTCACTGCCTGTGAAACTGCGAATAGGCAGTTCAGTCAAAGTGTTACCTCATCCAGGATAAAACAGGAATTTTGCAATTGTATTCACTGAAGCCAAAACTCCTCTCTTTTTATCTGGCAGCAGTAGCATAAATTAATGTAATAATGGCAATGCTGCCTACAAAATATTGCAAAGACAGTACCAGTCTTCTGAAATTCTGCTGGCTTCCTTTCGTATTAGCATAATTGGCATTGGAGGTGAAGACACACAAGGGTGAGCCAAAGATCAACAGTCACCTCAAAGGTCAAAGGACTTCTTCATCTGGTGTGTAAAAAGGAGCTCATTCTCTGTATTAGATACTCAGCAATGACCTGGAAATTAACTATCAACTAGCATTTTTCTTGAAAAATTTGACTTCAGAAAACTTTATGGCTATGCTTACTCAGAAGGCATTAAGTGGAAGGGATAAATACAAGCCACCTCAAAACCACTGATTCGACCCTGTTAAAATTAAATTTCTTTTTTTCATCAATTGAAATTGTAAAAATACAATTTTAGACTTCAACATTTTATGCACAAGCTTAAATCAGCACTAAAAGCTACCAAAACAAATCCAGGTATTCCTTTTAAAGGGAGAATTTTAAAGTGTGGCTATCTGGAAATAGAACTCCATTCTTTGGTGGGTTTGAGGTGGCCAAAATAGCCATAATATTAACATTTGAATGTGCTTCAGTGGACTTGCTTGCCAACCAGGAAGAGCCACCTTTCCTAAAGACGCGTGCCTTTTCTATTGCCAGTGCCTACATGCATAAATGTAATGTGGATAAAAATCTGGGACATATGCTTCTAAATATTTTACTATATTTACAAATCAATTAGTTTGATATGAAAGCAGTGCAACTTAGATGTGCATATTTATACACTTAAAAATTGTGGGTAAAAGTCTGCTCATGCAAACTTCCCCTAAAAAGCAGAGATTGGGTCTTCTAAAACAGTTAAAATTGTACTCTAAGGTTTCACAGAAGACAATGCACAATTAATAAATCTGCAGCAGCCTATGCAATATAGCAAACTAAAAAAAATTGACAGCTATGTATTTTGCCTGCTATAATAAATTACTCTAAATCTTCCAATATTAATTGTATATTTTTAATGATGGGAAGTCAATAAAGACATTATTTATATTTTTTACTTATTCAAAACATGATTTTAGATAAGTAAGAGCCTTGGCCATGAGTGTTTTCTAATATGTAACTCTTTGTTCAAATACAAAGATTTCCAAAACCATCCTTCCTTTTTTATCACATATGGGAATGCTTGCTCAGTGGTGTGCCATATTTATGCAAGTTATTTTAAATGCAAAAACAAGTAAAGGACAAACAGTTACAGTGAGTGTGTTTACTGGAGGTTTAATAGATGCTATAGATGACTGCTGCCAGTCTTACAGTTATTTAAACTGCCCTGATACAGAATGTTTAAGTACAAGCAAAACCACCTGATTATCAAGCAGCAAACAAGTGGTCTGCATTGTGGATGTTCTCATATCCTGTGACAGTCCACACTAATTATGCTAACCAGGCTGCAGCACACTTGCAGTTTTATGGAGACCAGCCAGGGACTCCTGAGGTAACAGAAGTCAACAGGGAAACATGAAAGAAATACCTCAAAGAAATTAAAGGATATTCCTCTAGGAAGCTGACACAGCTGACAGCCCAGCTGAGGTGCCTTTAAACCAATGCATGCAGAATGTAAACAGGAAGAGTTGGAAGACACCATGCTGCCTCAAATCTATGTCCTTATTGCCATTACAACACAGCTCAAGGTGGGTCCATGGGAATCTCATGAGGTTTAACACAGCCAGGTGCCTGTGCTCCACCTGGGTTGGGGCAATTCCCAGTATCAGCACAGGCTGGGGGTGAACAGACGGAGAGCAGCCCTGCCCAGAAGAACTTGGGGCTGCTGCTGGGTGAGAGGCTGGACATGACCCAGCCATGGGCATTGCCAGCCCAGAGAGCCAAACGTGTCCTGGGCTGCATCCAAAGCAGCGTGGGCAGCAGGGCCAGGGAGGGGATTCTGCCCCTCTGCTCTGCTCTGCTGAGACCCCACCTGGAGGGCTGCATCCAGCCCTGGGTGCCAGCACAGGAAGGACATGGACCTGCTGGAGTGAGTCCAGAGAAGGACCTTGAAGATGATCAGAAGGATGGAGAACCTCTGCAGTGAAAAAAGGCTGAGAAAATTTGGTTTGTTCAGCCTGGAAAGGAGATTTAAGCGTGACCTCATTGTGGCCTTCCAGTACCTAAAGGGACCCTACCAGAAAGATGGAGAGGGACTGTATTGATAGGACAAGGAAGAGTGGCTTCAAACTGAAAAAGAGTAGGTTTAGATTAGATACTAGGAGAAAATTCTTTACTGTGTGTGGTCAGACGCTGGAACAGGTTGCCCACAGAAACTGTGGATTCCCCAGGCCTGGAATTGTTCCTGGTCAGGTTGGATGGAGCTCAGGGCAATCTGGTCTAGTGAAACATGTCCCTGCCCAAGGCAGAGGGTTTAGAACTCCCTTAATGATCTTTAATGTCCCCTCCCGCCAAAACCATCCTATGATGTTATGATCGTAAGTACATGAAATTTGCAAATTTGCTCAAAGCAGGTGAACTTCATCCTGCAAGATGGATCCCCCTGCTCCCAAATGATCCACAGAAATTTAGGGTGCAGGTTCCATATGAAGTGTCTTCCTGCACTTCTATGCTTTTTTTTTTTTCCCCTTACCTGGGTACAGCTGAGCAATATGGACAAAACTAAAACTTGAAAATGAACAAAATTTATTCAGTGTCTTCGGGCATTACCATCTGTTTCCGCCATTGCTGTGTGAAGACAGGATACTGAAATCAATAATTTGATGATCTCTCATGCTGACTTAGCAGCGCTTCCATATAACATGGCACAAACTAAGAGTGTACGCAATTGTTTTTAAAGATGATTTTCATACTAGGTAGGAAAAACAGTGTACTGAGAGCTCCTAAAGGGTCATTCCAAAAGAGTAGGAGGTGATTTTTACATCTTTGCTGTCACTGACCTCAGCAGGATTTAGGCAGTATCAAGTGAGGCCACAGAATCCACTAACATTTTCAAAATCAGGTCCCTGTTATTGTTGCCATACCCTTGCTTCACTATATATTTGCAGGGGACTAGTAATCTAATAGCTCATATGAAAGAGGAAAATGGTAGCAAGAAGGAAGATCACATTTAGCCTAGTACATAAAAAATCACTTTCATATTACTACTATCTTTCCTTAACTTTTTAACCAAAAGATATTGTTACAATGCTTAAAGCAGGTTTTTAAATCCCTGAGCTAATAAAGCTCCATTGCTTCTGCTGCAGAGATCTGACATGCAGCATGTACTTTGAAAAGATGCATCAGAGGGGATCAGGTTCCTAACAGTTGACTAAGAGTTCCAGTCCCAAAAGATCTGCCCCTGGTGTGCAGAACACTTAACCCTTCGACCAGTACCAACATGACTATTCACAAATTATTGATGTCCCTAAATCCCTGGCAGATTGCAGACAGTTCTTGTCTCCCTTGAAGCCAAAGCATATGGTCACTAATGAGATGGATTAAAGATACATATACACATTCAGGGCTTTGCCACATGAATGTAAAGCCACAGAAATGTTAGAAGGTGATTGAACTGGACTGAAGACTGTTAAATACATGATTAGCTTGTTATGGATCATTTCCATTGATCTATATACAGTTTCACAGCATAGTTTAATTAAAGCTGTCTGGAACAAGCCTCTGCTTTAAATGATCAGGCAGTGCAATGAAAAGGTGAAACAGGAGGAACTGGAGATGCCCTTCCCTTTCTTAAACATCCAGCTGTCTGTCTGTCTCTGTGGTGTAAAACCACAGCAAGAACAGAAACTCTACTTTAATATATTGTCTGTTTTTACAGTCCAGGGTTTTTCACATATTTTTCTTAATATAAAATGATGTTGAGGAATATAAGATTTGAGGGAAAAAACCTGCATAGTTTGCTTGCATCATTACAATTAATGACTTTCTATCAAAAATAAAATCAAACCCAGTAAACAAGAATATACTGTTGGAATATAAAAGGGAGTCACTTGGCAAAATATGATTTTGTGCTGGTTTTTTTGCTGCAGCTGTAAAGATTTTAAATCACAATATGGATATTTTTCATAGTCCAATACTTGGCTTTTCATGTGGTTCCTTATGCTTTTTGTTACTATTCTTGATGACATTATTTCATGTTTGTCATTGTACTTTTAAGGGACTGATTTTTCAAAACTGATGTAAGCTCCTTCATGGAATACTGACGATGCACTTCAGTCACTCTGGCCTAGGATATTTATCTAATTACAAGTTAAGCAGCTGCTTTGAATTGCAGGGGAAGTCTGTTATTGCCATATGAGACAAATGACCAGTAGGAGTTTGGATAAGGCTGTGAAACCACTTTAAACCTGTGATTTCCTATGGCAGTCCTTGGAACTGTGACTATAAAACAACTTGAATTCTTTGCTACATAACTTTCAAAACATAATCTGTGTGGTTGAGATTTTTAAAACTGTGTCTCAATTTCTCTCCCTTCTTTCAATGACAACAATTGATGAATGAGCTTTCCTGTTGAATGATAAATACACAATAATATTTGTTAACAAAAAATGTACCTGGTATAATTCAGACTTCAAGGAAAAACTCCAGATTTACTGTTTCAGTCATACTTGTAAGTATACATACCAAAAAAGAAAAAAATTACAGAGGGAATGGTAGTTGTGTTTGGAACTCAAGTCACATGCCTGGTCAGTTGTTAAAGCAGCCAGATCTGCATGTCTGTATTTGCAAGCAATTCTTTCATAAGAATTTATCTCCAAGAATTCCTCACATGGACCCATCTATACGGACAGACTTCATCTCACACTAAACTAGTTTTCATTGTAACAATAAAAATACCTTTTTCAAGTAACCACCTAACAGATGAAAATACAGCCTGAAAGCACTAGGGCCAATGGTAGCCATCCTCTTTCAGCTTGTTCCTGATATTGGAATACCATTTTAGATTATTGCAACCTCTTTTGTGAAGGATATGGTTATTAGGATTCAGACTGTCACTTTGGACATAGAAAGATGGCAACACTTCACCCAGCAGAGCATTTACCAAGAGAAATCATGGAATCATTAAATAGTTTGAGTTAGAAGGGACCTTCAAAGCTCATCTAGTCCACCCCCCTCCCCTGCAATAAGCAGAACCATCTTCAACCAGACCAGGTGGTTCAGAGCCTTATTCAACCTGATCTGAAAAGTTTCCAGGAATGAGACATCAATCACCTCTCTGGGCAACCTGTTCTAGTGTCTCACCACCCTCATTGTAAAAAATTTCTTCCTCATACCTAGTATGAATCTACTCTCTTTTAGTTCAAAACCATTACTCCTTGGATAAGGGCTACACTATCACTATAAGCCCTATTAAAAAGTCTCTCCCATCTTTCTAATAAGCTTCTTGTACATATTGAAAGGCCAATAAACAATCTCCCAAGAGCCTTCTCCAAGCTAAATAACCCCAACTATGTCAGTCTTTCCTCGCTGGAGAGAGATGTTCCACTCCTCTGACCATTTCTGTAGCCCTCCTATGGACCTGCTTCAACAGGTCCATGCCTTTTTTTGTGCCAAGAGAAAGATCTGCTGTAAAGAGAATACTAGTGCTCTTTATATTTTACTGCTAGTCTTGTTTGTGTAGTGGACTTCTTGTCCCTTTGGGATCTATCCCAAACCTAAAAGCTCTAGCAATGTTTTTAAGCAGGCTACAGTGAAAACATAATGAAAGTTGCTCTAGGCTTGATGGGTACCCACAGGAGTAGTAGCAACTCCTCCTACAGCGGAGCAGATGAAAAGAAATGAGGAAAATGAGCTGTTACCCTGCATACCGTACTGGTAACTCCTGCTCTCAGATTTAGTGAGGAGAACTTGCGACCGCAAAAGGCAGCAGTTGTGGATCTTACTGTTCATATGAGATACAAGAAAAGTGAATGATTGGCTTATCTTAATCCACACTAGTAAGTCAGTCAGGATGCCTGAACTCTCTACCACCAGCAGCAAGAGGAGAGGGACAGCTGGTATAAAATGATCAGCTCTGAAGGAATCCAGATGCTGCCTCTTTCTTTCCCAGCCTCACAATCCTCTCTGCTGTTCCTCTGTTTCAACAGGGAGGGCATTAACATTTACAGGACCCTCACTTTTCTAGAGCTGAGTCACTTGGCTGAGTAACTGTACAAGTCTTTTTAGACTGTGGCTCATGCATTTTTTTAGCATCTGAAAGAAAATTAGTAGACAAAACAGTTATTTTTAGTATTGGTTTGATTGTGGGCCTGTCAGCCTTAGTGATGCATCTCTTTTATCAAGCTGCCACAATATCTTGTTTTGTTTTCAGAGCAAAGTTTGATTAAAGACCAATTTCAGAAAAGTTACTCACTGTGGGCGTTAATTAGCGCTTCCTGGCCTCTGCGGGATTTATCTTATGATCTGTTTCACGTTCTAAACCCTGTAATTCAATTTACATGAAGATGGGAATGAACCAACCCCTTTCTATTCTTCTGAAGGCTTCTGTTTAACTCAGTCCTGAAAGAACCTCTCTCCTATCATTCCCTAATAAGGAATTCTAGTTTCTAGCCTTTTAAAAATCAAAATAAAAGCAATACTTCACATCTATAAAGACTTTTTAACTAATGAACTGAGAAAGAGCTTCAGAAGGGGGTAGATAAACTTTAGGAAGCCTTTGCTTCTAAATAGTGTTTTCAGTGGTTCTCAAGTATACTATGCATCTTAGAAAAAACTGGTAAACATCTTTTTCTCTTCCTCTGCACCTTTCTTGGAGTGGAGCTTTGGCGTTCTGTAGGAGAAGGTTGCTGGTGTTGCCCTTCTCCTCTCTCATTAGCAGACAAGAAAAGCCTTTTGTCTCTGAAAGCAAAAGGCCAGCTACTAGGTCAAAAATATTAAAAAGGTGATTGATGAAGAAAGACTTGATAGTACTGGCAGGTAAAAAGTAGCAGGTGGAAGTGAAATTTGTAACACGATATAGGTAAAATTATGAACTATTGAATAAAAGGAATGAAAAGAAAATGCCATTGGAGTACTATAGAAATACAAGCAGACCAAAAAAATAAAACCCAAAAACAGTCCAAAAGAAAACCTGACACAGGTACAGTGAGTATTTGAAACTAGGTTGAATAAAACATGAAACCGGTACTAAAGAGACTAAACCTGTGAAAGACCAGATGACCTAAAATGGTCTTTTTTTTAATAGTAAACAGCCTGCACAGCAAAACAGGCTAGGTGAGGCAACATATGCAAGTGGAGTTCATGGACACTACCTACCATCTTAAAACATCCTCTTCCAAGTATATATTTCTCATGAAATTATATATATATATATATATATATATGTATGTATGTGTATATATGTATATATATAAAAAGTATATATCCTCATGAATTTCCTCTTGAATTTTGAAACCTAAACATCATCCTAGGTGTAGTATGGACTTAGGATGGTAGGGATGCTTCCCAAAATTGTACAGTGTGACAGATACACCAGAAATGCTGAGAAGAAAAGGAAATAAGGCAACGATAATCATAAAAGATATGAATATTTACAACAGTTACAATTTTAGACCCAAATGCCATCCCTTAAACACCTATAAGCTACCCAACTTTAGTAGTTACTTTTCAAAGTGCACACAGTACCAGTCCAATTAGTTATGTTATCATGCACATCAATGTCAAGTTGCAGAAATAAATGTGACTCTTTTAAAGATAAACAAATTTTGCTGCGCCCCTCTGTGTATTAGGGCTGTTTCTCAATAGAAAGAATTAAGAATTGGCTTCCATAATAATTCTTTAAAGCTGCTGGCTTCATCTTAGAAAACAGCAGAACATGAAAACTCATTGCTGTGTGTTTTCCAGTGTTCTGTTTTTAGTCATGTCCTATATACAGACTGAGAATCGGCCTATACAAGGTTATAAATGTGCACTTTTGTTTAAAATGTCATTAGCTTTCTGCACTAAATAAAGAAACACTTAAGCATGCCCTTCCAATACAGTGAGGTCTAAATATAATTTCAAAGAGAACGGAGGACTGAACTTTCCAAGTACAATCACTCAGACAAGAACTTGTGCTTTTTCTAAAACCATGACAGAGTGCAAAGATCACGAGCCTGTTTTCCCTGTGTGCTATCCTTCAACCCTGTAACGATCCAATCTCTTTATGGGGTGGATGGTTATTGAATTTGTATGCCAGCTGTGTCCACAATCTCTGGGGAGGATGGGCTGTAATGACACCAAGCAGGCATGAGTTATGAATGGAGACAGATTATTACAAACATAGGAAGCAGTAAGAACCCATTTTTCAGGGGGCATTTAAGAATGTGCTTCACAGTATGTGTATGTACTTGTTCACTGATATAGTCTCACCTGAATGTGTCTATGTGGGCAGACAGAACCACAGGATTCACAAGAGGCTCACACACGTTTTTGTTGTACTCTAAATCAGATAAACATGTACTTCATTTTTTTTCCACATTAGTTGAAAACTTGGTGTGAAAATGATCAACTGATATAGCACCTGTGCATTAATTATGGAACTTGGTTTTTCACCTTAGGTCAAATTACAGCTACTGACTCTTGGCCCATAGTCCAGGAGCATGAGATGGGCAGATTTGCAAGCTGTAGGACAGTTGGATGCTGTGCCCTTCAGGTAGGGTTGGGGACACTGGTGGGGCAGCGTGTGTGGGAAGCCCGGCTGTGCCTGCTGGTAATGCAAGAACTTTTATCTCTAGGGCCTGTCAATCTGGCACCTTTCACAAGTGTTAAATTCACTTAAGTATATTTTTTAAGAAGCTGTCATGAGACATACTGAAGCAAATATGTCCTTCAGTGCTTACACATGGACTAAGTTGTAACAATGTTTGTTAAGTGCTTTGACATCTCCAAGTGATATGTTTGGTACAGCTTCCACATTTGTTCGTTTATTGAAGTCTGCTAAATAATCTTCAAAGCCAGTGGGTTAAAGAAATACCTGACTGGACACAGTGCATCCAAAAGGCCACAAAGAGATGTTTATATAATTAGAGGACACCACATGCATTTGTTGGTAGGAGAATTTAGTCTACAAATAATAGAAAAGCTTTCTAAAAGATGTTGTGTTAAGCATCTTTTGATTGGGTACAGAGAAGATCATGTGGTGCTTGCTTTGTGTCAAGGTAAGCTGTGATAATTTAAAATAATACTGATGGAATAATTGTTTTCAGTTTCTAGGCCAGATTCTCAACAACTATAAATGGTAGCTATGCTAATTTACACCTGCTGAGGAGATTGCATGGTAGATTATATATTGTACTAAATGCAAACTAGCGAGGTTATTTCTAATGTTTACCATTGTAAAGAACTCTGAAACTTTAAATCAATCTCCTGTGCTAATGTAAACAGTGTATTCTAACAGAGACAGATAAAAGTGCTCCCAAACATGTTAAACACATTATTAGGTCGATGAAGATCATTCATATTGATCCAGGCCTGGCTTCACAGCAGTTTAATCAAAGCTGCCTGGAAGATGTAACAGAGTGGTCATGGCATTCACTGCCTTTTGTGCTGAGTGAGTCAACAAATGACTAAGATTTCATTACTGCTGCAACTGACAACTTACGCAAAATTAGCCAGAAAAGGCTTTAAAAAAGGGTAGACCAGTATTTAGAGGTGGAACAAAACCTAGCTTCTGTTTTAATGGGGAAATTGTGCTGCCAGAGGTTGCTGATGATCCACCCAGAAATTTGTGCACTCTTGATAGCCACACTACTTACTTCCCCTTGATCTGGCAGATTTACATTAATTGGATTTTTATCCTGTATGGCAGTGACCCAAGATATCAGTACCCTCTTACTCCCTACAGCCAAGGAACAAAAAGAGAGAGATGAGTCTTTTGTTCCTTCTCATGGCCTCCAAGGATGACAAATAAATCTCAGTGCTAGTGCTTCCTGTGTAATATGAGCTCATAGTTTGCTACGGAATTGGGAACAGGAGGCTTGGGAGAGTGATTCAGCTGTGTCAGCCACAAGCAAAATGAAAGAAAAAGGGTCTGTAACTTGGCAACATAGCAATCTGAGCTGGAAGTCATTTCTGCTCTAACTCGAAGTTATTAATAGCATAATTTACAAAAGCCTTCAGCAAGAATTATATGTCATTTTATCAGGCACTAAATAAACACTAAATAGCAGACAAAGTCTACCACCAAGAGTTTACCATTGACATAAAAAACCTGAGAGCTGAAAAAGGAACATAGGACAGGTAGGAAACCAAGCCATAGAAAACAGTGGAAGAATTACATGATTTGTTGAGGTAATTTGTAGAAAAGCCAACAACTGACCCCAAATGCTGGCTCAGCATACGCCCCTTCTCCTGAGAGCATACCACAGTGAGGACACTTACAAACAACAATGCAGTGGCAAAGAACTGAATCATCCTTTTGCTTTGGCTGCTGTTGGATCTCTGGAAATTAAAATCACAGTCCCAGAAGAGCAGTGCTGCAGATGTTCCATCTGCTCTGTTATTATACCACTTCACTGCTTGGAGGCCTCTGCTCTTCTTCCACCTTCAACAGGTGGGGTTGTTTACAGGTCACTTGAAAGTTACCTCTGGACTTTATGACAAAATAGTCTATTATATCCGTCTGTACATCTAACTCAGTGAATTTCTTGATAAACATTATTATGATTTCTTACTAAACATTGCTATATATTTTATACCACAATGTATCGTAAAAGCCTGCAATGAAGTTAAATTATCACACAAATATATCTATTTTAAAACAAGAAGATTGTTTCTTCACCAAAATACATGGTCTCAAACATTTGTTTAAAAAAAAAAACCCAAAACTTTTGTAGAATGCATTTTGGGATTACACATTTTGTGTGACAGGTAAAGTACACAGCATAGCCCAGCAGTAAATGGAAAAGCTGCCCAGATCTGGTCTGTTGCTTAGAGGTTTCAGGTTCACCCAGGTGGATCAGCCCCTAGACCCGTCAGGTGGGCCAGGACCCATGGGTGACCAGTTAGTCAGCAGCACTGACAGCTCCTCTGCTGGATCACTGGTTCTTTTAACAGCGATTTCTGCTTCTGGAGCCTTAAGCTACATTTCTGTTAAGAACTACGTTAGCTCAAAGAGATACTAGATTAATGAAATTGAAAATGTTCAGAAGAAAAATGTATGTAGTGCTTTAACCACTTTTAAGAAACATGAAGTGCAAGTGATGGAAGGGTGACCTTTATCTTTTCTACCAACAGAAGCCCAACCTCTCAGGCACAGTGAGAATATAATTTATCCTTGTGCTTCATTCTGTTTAAAGATGTGATCTTTAAACAGCATGAGATCTGTTTTTAACAATTTTGCACTATAGGTAGAGAGAAATAAATTGTTTAAGAAGTGATGTCAGTTTTAAAGTAAAGCTAAGAGGCCCACACAGCCCTCTATTTGGTCAACACTGATACTTTATGTCTTGGGTCCTAATTCCTCAGGGAATGTCATACCTGGAACATCATCACTAGAGTGGCCTTACCAGCATTTTCTCCTCTATATTAGCTGAATGAGTTGGCTTTTCTTTTTAAAATGCTTCTCTTGGAAGGTGGTTTTTCAATTACACCACTGCTAGGAAGATTCATTAGAATGAGGACATCACCTCCTTTTCTCTTTTGCAGAAAGCCCATTTTGGTAGAATGGAAGACAACAAAATATGCTCTAACTGAATTTCTGCCAAATCATTTTGCAGGGCAAAAAAACCTCATTGGCAACCTGCCACAAGAACACCTGGGGTCATTAAAAGTCCCAAAAATTCTGGTAAGGTCAAAAGATGAAACATAAAAATGCTAAAGGAGAAGGATGATTACTATTATAATTATTAATCATCTTCATTTGATCAGTTTCATGTTTGGCTTACCAGGAGTAAAGAAGCAGAATAAAGGAAAATGAAATGTTTCTTATCATTAGTAGTCAGAACTTCATTCTAAATATAACTATTTCCCTTTGTAGTTACTAATTTTGGTAAATCTAGCACTTTTAAATGCTACTAATATAAATATGGCCAGATTCAAAGTTATTGCTACATCTTTATTAGTAAAGCACAGCAGATAATAGATAGTAATTATAATAGATAGCAGATAATAAATAGTAATTTATTCTTTAAATTTATTTAAAGAATAAATTACTATTCTACTTGCTTAAAATAAAAAGTTGGTTTTCCATGTCCTTCAGAATTCTAGCTTTCCCTCTGGGGAAATCTGGAAGTTTTAAATACACTGATCCTCTGCTTTGTCACAATTCTTCTCTTTTTGACCTTTTAGCTATTTTTTGTCTACTGTCACATTCTTGATTATTTGTTTTTAAATTATAAATATGATTTTAGATTCATTTTTCTTAAACCTCTTGCCACAATTCTTTACAAAAATCTACATGCAGTTGCATTCTTAAGGCCAACCAAGAATTTATAATTTGCTAAACTGGGCAAAAATTCTGTAGTAACCAGCACAATGTATTTTATACTCCATCACAATAATTTTTTCTGTCTCCACATTGGTATAACTTTTTCTGCTTTTTACAATGGTTTACAACTTAATTAATTTAATTCAACAGTTGTTATATTTTTATTTCAAGCTTATAAAACTTGCATGGTAAGTCTCTTGCATGCAATATATTAAATAAAGAAATGACAGAGAAGAAGGGCAACTGATGACTACTAAAACTGTAACTCAGGTTCTAAATGTGTCATAAAGTGCTTCTGGCTCACTTGTGTTCTGCACATCTTGTCAAAGTTCCTCAGATGAACCACCTCCTCACATTCAGTTCTTGCCTGTTACTCCTGCGTTGATATAGGCAAAACAATGATTTCACATTTCAGTCAATGCATTGATGAAGGGATGGCCAAGGGGAAAGGACCCAGCATAAAGATCCAAGGAGCAGAAATGCCACTGCCAACTCTGCCACTGAGTTGCTGGAAGACCTTGGACAATTTATTTGGCTTCATGAACATGTATAGATCTATGCTTTATTTAATTTTGCAAAAGTTTCAGCGGTGTATAGACACACTCCGTAATTGCAAGGCAGGACCTTTCTGCCTCATTTTTGTGTTTCTAAGCAACTGAAATACTGGATCCTTTGTAAAATAAAACTCCAGATTTCATACTCTCATTTTGTAGAATAAAAAAGTACTTTCCTGTCTTTGTGAAATGCTTTGAGATCACTTGATGAATAATTGTTACTGCTTTAGTATATCTGAGAGCTTATGTAAAAGATGCTGCTTCAATAAGACTCTTTAAAATTATGTTTTGCATTAGAGACCCACTTTAAATACTTTTACAGACACAGTTCTGTCCATCTCTACAAAGTAGGTCACTGTATATCCTATATATCCACAAGAACATATAAGTCTGCTACTTCTAAAACCCCTTTGCTGATAGCTTACATAAAAATAATAAATAGTGATCTAAACTTATGTCAGAAGTAAATTTTATATACTTGGAAATGCTATATGCATTTCTATTTCAATTTCCATCTTTCTATTTCTGTAATTATTCATATTTTTGAAACTCCAGATAAAAATTTAAACTATCTGTTGTACAAATTCTAAGGCAAGGCTTCATAAAAACATCCAGAAGATATTTCTGATGGCTTGGCCCAAAAATGCATAATTATTTCTGGTAAACCACTTACCTGTGTAGTCTTAATGTTGCTAATGAAAAGACACTTTGTCTAGATGATAAGATTTCTTATTAGAAAGGCTTGTGACCTCTATGAGATACAACATAGACAGCTGAGAAAGTTACTTACAAACATTTCTTTCTGAAGAAAAATATGGTAAGAATGCAGATATATGAAGGTTAATTTTTGAATTGTGTTTTTATGATTTCAGCCCTTGCCTACATGAATCAGTCATTTTGTAGGGTGAAGAAACACAGACGTCTGCATACTCTCTGAGATCTTTGGTTTTTGCTTGATGCTTGAATGGTGCAACGTGAAAATGAATAATGGAAATAAAATTAGCATTGAACTCCTAGATTAAGCAGCAAGATTTTTTTTCCCCTCAAAATATAAAGCAAAAAATAAAACTTGGAAGACAGGTATGCTTGTGAAATTGAAAAACTTCAAGGAATGTACTTAGAGGATTGCAACTCAGTTTCATTTGATTGTTACCTTTTTCCTTCTCTTTAAATATCTTATCTATGACGTTTACCTTTGTGTGTTTGAAAGCTCCCCCACTCCAGAGATGGATGCATGCTTAATCGGTTGAATAGTATTTGAGAACTGATGAAGACTGTGCTGCATGTAGTGTTCTAATTTCTGTTTGTTGCCTATCAAACCATAAATCTACTCACCAGAATACTGTTTCCTGTGGAATGAGATGAACTGTGGATCCTTTGCAAAGTATTCAATAAGGGTGGGCATACTAGGAATAAATCATTTGGAAGGCAGGAAAAACTTCTAAGTAGTAAACAAGAAAGCATCCTTGTAATCTGAATCAGATTAATTAAACAGACAAATCAAGATCACAAAATATCTAAAGAATGAGCTAACTTCCACATGGAGATGTCTAGAAGTCATCCATTACTATTGCTGCTTTTCCATATAGGAGACACTGAAATCAATATGCTGCATTGGTTCAGTAGATTTGTCTCTTAACAAGTTAATAAAACAGTGATCTCCACATAGTCTTTCCATCAAACTTTCATAGAAAAAAATGAGAATATTAAATGTGCTAAGATAGGGAAGATCTGCTCCATTTGCTCTGCAATGATAATCTTTTACAAAAGAGGATTTTTATTATTAATTCTTTGCCTTCTGGGGATATTATAATTTTCTAGAATGTAAAAATGCCTTAAGCACAGCAATTTGCTGAGCTAGACTGAATTTCAGGATGTTTCAAATGAGCGGATAAACAACTGCATAATAAGCAATTATTAGATCAAGACTGTACAGTACAGATAGAGCAGTGAACCAGCCAATGAACAAGCAAGTAGCAGATACTGTTTTTAAAACTAAGAGTTAGTGATGCTTTGACGTGCATCACAACATTTCTGTTAAGAATTTAATACCCTACTGCTTATTTTTTGTTTAGAAATGCAGATTATTTTTTCAATCAAGTCCTTGGGGGCTTAATCGTAGGACACATCCCTCTGCACATGAATAATAAGGAGTTTACAGGCTGAACATAATTCATGTGCTAAAAGTGATTAGACTAACTTTTTTTTCAATTAAATAGTTACAAATCAATTGTATAGGCCTGTTAAAACCTAGTGTATTCTCAAGCCTTGAATTCTGCAGCTCCTTAATGAAACACATTATTTTATCTTACTAAATAAAGAGTCAAATACACTTTAGAAAAGTCAAGTGCAAAATTAATGTAATTTATACAGCTACCACATTTTTAGGACCTGGGTATTCTTAGACAAAATTCTGTCAAGTAGTCAGAATGGCTGGGAAATGTGGCAGCTAGATGAGAAACATAACACTTAGGCTGTTTGAGATACAGAATAAAGTTATTAGCTGAGCTTTTCTCTAAAAGAATCAGATATGGAACAGTAAGAAGGGCTGATATCTATCGTGACAGCTCTATGTTTCACCACAGATCTACCAAAATGACTTGTGCACTGAAATGAATGACACAATTCACACTATTAAAAATTACTGTTTTAATTCTGACTTGTTTGTATCTATGAGGACTACTTTAAAAGAATTTATGGTGATTCATTAGTATAAAAGTCATACTCATTAGTATGAATGTTGTTCTGTTTTTAAAATAGGAAAATTCAAATTCAAAATGAGTGGTTTGCACCAAAACCAGATTATGTTCTAAATTCTTATTCTTAAGTAATTCAACAGTTTAAAAGCTAAACATCTGATGAAAAACAGCCCTCTGTTCCGAAAGATTATTAATCCCATTTCAAAATACGATGAAGTGTCCCTTGGAGGTGTCTGTCAACCAGCACAAAGAACCTAGGTCATTAGGTTAAACAAAACAGTTAACTTCTTTTGGGCAGTTAGACAAGGTTGATCTTATCTGAGCTGTCCAGGCAACTGTGAATTGCATCACTCTTTTTTATAACAGAAACAAGGAATTTAAATAGGCCTCTGGTTAAATGAGTTATTACTGCAAACAACTTCATTGCACAGTCCCTTACATTAAATGGTCAGCTAATCCTTCCTATTTCAAATTCTTCTGGCATGGTTTTCCAGTCTCAAAACATCAGCTTCAAGTGGAAATGTAACTGATGTTCATAAAAGACAATAGAGCTAAAATGGGACAGTTTTAACAACAGAATGATTTAGATATACTTTATTTAGAGACATATTAAAATATCAGTCTAGTAAACTTTTCCTTGTCACTCTCATTGCTCAGAAGAGTTTAATTTTAAAAAGATGCAGAATACAGAAGTTTGCCACTCTGTAATTCTGGCTTGGAAGATGTTTTAAAGGAAATAGACAAGAAGCAGTTATAATCAGAAAAGCAACAATATAAATTGGAAGCTTCGTACTCATATCTGCTCCTTTTTAGTCTGCATTTCCTCTTACATTTGCAACTGTGAGAACATTTCAAAACCCTTGCGAAGGGGACTGGTCTTCAAATATACCATGGCTGCAGGGCTAAATTTAGACTTTAGGCCAAGCTTAATTTTAAGTGTTGGAAATGAAGAAACTTTCTCTGACAGGTTAATTAAAATAAAGGAAGCTATTTAAATCTGCCCAAGGATATGCATGTCACTGGCAGTCTTAGTGGTGACATTTGGTAAGCAATGTGTAACTGACGTAGTTAAATGGATGCACCATAGAAAGCAATTTTTTATGGAGCAAGCACTTCATATACACATTGTTGGGTAAGAAAAATGTACATACTTCTAGCCCTAAAACCCCAAATGTAGCCAAGACTAATATATTAGTTCTGCTCTAGCAAATGCAATTATTAATAAAGGGTCACCAAGTAAACTTTTGTCTGCTTTGGTGAAAGCAAGAGGCACTAACTCACAGTGATATATTTCCCTACATTTATAGGATTGCTGGCACAGAACCTTGTTAGACATTGCAGAGCAGGGAGGTAGGGAAAGCCTTTTAGTGGAAGAGGTTGCCACTTGTATTCTGGGGTTGAGCTAAAGGGTTTTAAATAGTTGAATGCACAAACAGTAGCAGCATGACTGCAGAGGTCATGCTTGTAGCCTACAGGGATATTGCTGAAGAGTGCTACTGAAAAGACATTCATGCAGCAAACTAGTGAATCTCCAGACTGGGGACACTTGTAGGTGGATCACTGTGACCTGCACAGTTTGGAGAGCTCTCTTCTTTTACACATACTGTCCTCCATAGGTATGGGATTCTCTGGTGCTGATTTTAATGCTGAATATGCTAATCTCTTTTTGGCAAAAAACTAATCAAGGCAAGAAATGAAAAAAAAATTTTAAATTTGGAACATGATTAAAAGAAATAATTTGGACTCGATTCAAAATCAATAGTAAAACTAGTAATTTCAGTGAGGTCATCATGATCCCAGGACCATATGATAAGGTTTTAAGAAGCACTGAAAAAAACAAATATACCTGCTAAAGATGAAAGTTTGGCCTAAGTGACCCACTAGTTTGTCCAGCCCATAACCCTCCTGCAGACTGCACAAAGTGCTGCAGAGAGGAACTGCACAGGACAGCATAGAGAATGCTGTCAACTTAGAATGTTTTCAGGCACTATACCATCACAGATATAGCTGTAATTACCCAGAAGAAGCTACTATATTAGATGGTGGGACATAAAAAAAGTTAACCTCACATAGTCACCTATGTTAAGAGATTGAAATAGGACCACCCAGCTGGTAGCCTTTGTTTTTTCTTCTGATTTTGGTTCAAAATCAATTAACCATCATTTAGAATCAGATCTTTCAACCTGTACATTTCTCTGTTATCTTTTAAATCAAGGAACATTTTTTCTTGATAAAGTCAGTCAGCTAGAGCACAGCAAAGCAAAGCTGTACTGCCTTAAGGTAACTCCAGGAAAGGTATCATTAGTGTTAAGGGAAATCCATGAAATTTTGCATAAAGGCTCCATATTAACTATTTGCTTGTTATTAATACAAAAAAGAAATTATCACTTGCTTATATAAATACAGAATAGTGTCAGAAATAAAAGATGCCTGAATGTTGACAATTATGTGCCTTCTCATGTAGGACTTACTACTTGGTAGAAATTAAAGGCTTTTAGCAAGAGCCATTTTTCAATTTTTATCATAGAATCATAGAATAGTTTGGGTTGGAAGTGGCCTTTAAGGCTTATCTAGTCCAACTTTCTGCAAGGAGCAGGGAGATCTTCAACTACATCAGGTTGCTCAGAGCCCAGTCCAACCTGACCTTGAATGTTTTCAGAGATGGGACATCTGCCCCTTCTCTGGTCAGCCTGTTCTAGTGTTTCACCACCTTCATTGTAAAACCAATTTTCTTCTGGTAAGTACTGATAAAATGTATATGATATTCTCACCTAATGCCAATGACTGGTACACTGTTCACATTGATAGCTTTGGCCTGTTACATTAAGGAAAAACATCAGACAATGTACACTATGTAGAGAAAGATAGTTTGGCATATGTTAGTACTACACTATGTTTGACATACCTGTACTAGGAAGGATAATGGAAGTATGACTTTAACATTAGTTCTGACAACAGGACTTAGATAAATGCAATACAATCACATCACTGACTTTTGATAATACTCCTCTGGTTACATTACTGTTATTATGAATTCTTAGAGAACAGCTTATGCAATTCCACATTCCTGTTACTCTTCCATGAATTTGACTATAGGTCATTTGCATACATTGCTGGTGATTTACTTGCAAAATTAGTCCTATATATGCAACAATCAACTAGTCTGGCCTAAAGCCACAGTATTTTCAAAAGAGCTTAGTTTTTGTCTTTAATCTTCATCACACCCACCAAAACACTTTTAATAAGCAAGGTTTAAATCTCTCATAGTAAGAGTAGACTACATCTTTATCTACAGTTTCATTTACATTTATTGAAGTTCCTTTCATCATGTAATAGGTCAGCATCTACCATACTGAGCACAGCTTTACCCATATTGTGTAAGCTAGGATCTTTTACTGCTCAGCAGTATGTCAGCTCAGTAGAATGAAATATTTTCTATAGCTAACATGTTGTTAAAAACCAGATCAAATTCCTGAATCCAAGCTGTCAGAAGAAAAATTAAATACCCAGAGCAGTCCCTGGCACAACATACAGAACCAGTAATAATTTAACTTTTGCAGGACAAACTGATGTGTTTAATTTCTGTATCAGCTGTTTTTCAGTTTACTGTTCTAACATTAGAGCAGTACATTTTTACAGGTGATACGTTGCAAAGGATATTGTGATTTGGTGCAGGTTTTTTTTCACCAATACTTTTCATCTCTAAAGTCTGAAAAGGAAGGCAGCTTCTCAGGGAACTACCACTAGTTTAAAATGGCCATTATACATCACATTTGTCCTGTTCTGACTATATATTTTCAAATTTATGCAATGGCCAGTGGAATTTCTCTCATCTCACTTAAGAATTTCCTGTCTTAGATCCTGGCTACCATTTCTCTCCAAACAGAGTGTGCTCTTCTGTGAGGAATAATAAGCCACATTAGTTTTGGAACCACTGTAATTAAGAAAGGTACTAGCCAGAATTCTCTGAATAATTGAATTCTCATGAGTAGCTTAAAAGGAGAAGGAAGGAATATAGTCCTCAAGAAATAATTTGTTCAAGAAAACATTTGCTCTCCAGAGTGACTTTATGCAAATCAGCATCAATATACTGCATGAGATTATTTTATGATTCTATGAAGGTTCACTCTATGGATTTCAGCCATTTGTAGCTTCCTTTCGAACATTAAGAAAAGTGCTTTTCATACTTTTTGAAAGACACTGGTTACATAGAGACCAATTCCTTCCTGTTGAACTACAAATTATTTAATTTTGACACCAAGTCACTTCTTTGCCTTCTATATCTCAGTGTGTTCTTATTATCCACTGCCACAGACTATTATTTGAAGGAGGAGAAAGCTAAGTTCAATAATTTAAAAAAGCAACAAATAAAATCAGAGACACTGAATAGCCATAGCCACTACTCCAAACTTTAATGTCAGGAGCAATGTGTAAACTTTTAATTACTAATTCACAGATTATTAGTAAGTTCATTACTTACTGAGCAAAATTAACTTGCGGTTAACTTTTAACGCTATCATTAATTTTTTATAGCAAACATATATGCTCTAAATCCAAAACATTTCAAATTTCCATAGCACATCTTTCTTTTTCCTACTCTGTGGTCATAGCACATATGAAAATATATTTAATTGAAAGTATCTGTAAGTAACAGTGAACTTTGTCACCAACAGATAAAATAATACATATATAATGAAAATACAAAGGAACCAAGTCAAGAACACAGATTTGTCAGAATGATGATGATAAAAAACCAAGCTTAGTGTGTTTCAGAACAGGCAGAACATATATTTTTTCTTAAAGCAAAAGGAATTCAAAGAATAGGGTTAAGGTCTGGTTCAGAAATATAAGCTGACATCAAATTATGTATCAAGTTTAATTAGAGAACCTATGGTAACTCAAACTGTATATGGGGAAAAGAAAAGAGATTAGGTCTGAAAGTACCCATTAGTGTAAATATGGAACTATTTTCTTTAAAAGATGGTCTGACCTGATGAAAGTCCTGACTCCATAAATGCTGAAGGAAATTTTGCCACCAACTTATGTGAAGCCAGGATTTTATGAATTGTGTGTTCATTTGCACCTGTTTACATTGTCTGCTTTTTATGTCTTTTGACATTTTGGAATCTGCGCTCCTGTGCAGAAGGAGAGTAGGCTTGAGAAAATATTTGGCTAGAATTCAGGAGACAAAAGTTCAATTTCTGTCACAGGCTTACTGAGAAAACGTGAATAAGTCATTACCTCCTTCTCTTGTCTCCAGGTTACTTCTCAGTAAAATTCAAGTGATGAAACTAAACTCCTTTCTAAGGTCTCCTGAGAAAAAAATATTAAAAAGTACTATAGCCAGGAATTTTTTATTTTTCATCACTAAAACTGCTGCTTACAAAATTCCAACAAGACACCAGTGTGGTACCTCTGAAGGCACAGGATGAAAAACATAACTGGGAATTTTAGAACCTTTTGTTTCTTAGTGAGAATATGTAAGAAAGAAAAAATAGCTTAAAACATGTGTATGTAAATACATGACTACTAAGGAAACAGTTGAGGATAAAACTGGAAATCCACAATACAATTAATGTGTTTATTAGAAATAAGTCAGAATAGTGGAATCACTGCTTCCAGGTAATTCTTTGCTACAGTAAGCTGTATATTCCCCTGGAAATGACACTAATGCTGGTGAATTTAATGAATTTTCAACAAGCTCTGGATGGACAGAACACTGAGAATGTTGACAGTCTTTCTTTAATTGCTAACAGTCTGAACTTACTTTAGTACTTATAATTTTTCAGTCCACAGCCTGCAGAATGGCTGTGAACTATCTGGCCTTTCATTTTAGCTTCAATCTTGCAATGAAATCTGTATGAAAGGTTCCTGGGGGCTACAAATTTCTATCCACTTCAACAGAAGGTCATGATTATGCTTTTAGGGACAATAAAACGTTTTAGCAAATTTTAGACAAATTCTATTTCTTTCCTGTTCATTACTTGACTTTTTAGGAGTTTTATCTAACATAAACTCTGTGATCCATAAAGAAGACAAGCAACAACAATCACAGTCAAACAGCTTTAAGTCAACCTAGTGAGCTAGTCAACTCCAGTTCATAACTGAAGGATGAAGCTTGGAGATGATCAAGCAAGTCACCTCAAACACCAGATCAAAACACCCGTAGGAGCTTTAAGATCATGAAACAGATTAATGAAGTTAATGCAATTAATTCCAAACATGCAGAAATATTTAGCCTTTAGGAGGAGATAAAGATTCAGATCTGGTCAAAGGCTATTTATCAAATGAGCTAACACAGAATTGTCACTTTGCAAATTTAACACAACTAGTAAAACTAACAAGTATTGCTGCAGGAACACCAGCAGTTGTTTTATAAAATACTTGTTAAGGATTATAGTGTGTCTGTGAGACTGGTTTTTTGTGATAGTGAACATTTGGCAGAAGGGTTGTTACCTGAGAACTGTGTCAAGAGCTCTAGTGTTGAATCTAATCATTCAAGACGCAAAATGTACTTGTCCCCAATTTCCTGTATTGCAATTTAACTTGCAACTATATGAAAATCAAGTAGAGTTGTTCAGTTCCTATATAATTTAGCCTTTGCAAGAAAAATTATGCATCTCCCATTAGTTTCCTGTGAGGTAATGGATGGCAGAATAATAGACAAGATACAGTCTGTGAAGTACAGTATCAGCTGTAAAAGGGTAAAATTTGCTTTCTCTGTCTTGGTATGGTCTCTCCAACTGGAACACTGAAAAATGAGTTTGGAGACCCCTGAGCAGCTATTGCCATGCTGTTTCCACTTTATGGATAGACAAAACACTTCCAATGCAGCACTCTGAAAACTAAGAAGAAGCCAAAATAAGTTTGCAGAGTTGCAATCAGATGCAAGTAACATTTTGGATGAAAACTGAAGTATAATATTTTTTAGATATACTTCATAATACTAGAAACTTAAAATGGTCTCTAAAAACACTGAGCCTGAATCCTAGCTTGGAAGAAAACACCTGAAATTCCTTAAAATGTCAGGAAGAAAGTGACTGCAGGCTGCTTAGGCAAATATTGAACATATGAAAAATCCAGAAAACGTTAAGTAGTTCACCTGAAGACAAAGGTAAAAAGAAAAGCTTAGTACTTAAGCTAAATATAACCACAAAGGGCTGGTATTTACCTACATAACACCATAGTTAAAATAGCATGAAGGAAAAGAAGCCTGTACTTCAAAATATCTTTTCTAAGATGATATTAGGATCAACTGACTAACAAGGGGAAACTTTTCTTGGAAGAGACTAGAGAGCAATAGGATATTCATGTGCATATACATATTTATATATACACACATATATATGAATATATACTTTGTTTGACTTGTAAGACTGTTCCTACCCCTTCATGTCTAGTCTATATTCCAAGCTGGGATAAATCAAACTGACTCATAATGATAACAACAGGAAATATTATATAATAATTTTGCCATCTTTTAAATTACCTGGCTTCACTTTTTTTTCTAGTAGAGTTATTAAAAATTAAATTTCTATCAGTAATTTCAAATAAAATGCTTTAAATAATATTTTAGCTTTAGAAATAGCCATATCTTAAAGTTGTACATTTTAGGTCTGTAAATGTCATTTTACTGTAGCATCATAATGAACTTAAAAGTAGATGAGAAGTTTTGTATTAAAAAACCTGGATTATTGACAGTGAAGAATTTGCTGTAGGTTATCTTAGGTTTTTAAAGAAAGAAAATGGTACAGTCTTAATAAAGTTTCTCCCAGCATCTACTCTTATCTATCTACCTAATAGATAGATAGATACTCTATCTCTGCATCAAGCCAGGCAACTGAATGTCAACATTCATTAAGTTTTAAAAAATGTATCATACAAACACAAGCAGCACAGAAATCCCCCCACAATATGTTTCTAAACCAGAAAAGGAAAACATTTTATGCACATTACTGTGGCATGGAAGCTGATAATTTTGATATTAATCAATTACGCAAAATACTTTAGTTACACAGAATATGTTTTTATATAAATTATATATATATTTCTATATATAAATTGTGCTTGTGTGGACAATGAAAAATTTTTACCTTTAATTTTATTTCTTGACCCTTACTTCTGATTTAATGTAGTTATCACAGTCCTTTGATTATTTAATACCTAGTTCTTCAGGCCTGATAAAATGAGTTAAAGTATTTTTATTGTTTCTCAGTCTTTTTACAGGACCACCTTTAGCAAGAGAATTTAAAATGTGAGCTGCAGTTCAGAAAAGTAGATAAACATTAAATGAGTGGATTAGGTACGTGCATATGTATTGAACTCGTGCCACATTTACTAGTGCAATTTTGTATAACATTATTTCTATAACATAAATTTATATAACTTAAAAATAAATACTATTTCAAATTAGTCAGTTTACATGGTACATGCACACATTCATAAAGAATTATAATGCTGTACACGTTACTGTTGTAGTTTCCCTGTTCTTTTAAAGCTTTTTCCCTGTCGATGCCAGTATAATCTAATAAAGGATAACATGGTATTTCCTACAGCTCCTAAATACTTTCTGAATTGTTCAGTTTCCTTTTTTATTCTGAAAGGGTTTCTGAGAAGTATGTAATAATAATTAATGGCTCTTTTGTGTCCTGGAGAAATCATTTGAGTTTACATTAAAAACCACATTAATTTTGAGTGTTTTGCAGTACCCAAAGCATAAGTGTTTCTAATCATACCATCTTGCTATTCCTAACTGATAACATGTGGTTTAGTATAGGAACCGTAACAAGTAATAATATTATTTCTCAGTTTATTTTATCTAAAATAAAAAGCTAAGTTATCACTGCTATGGGTCAAATTTATGTGCCATGAAGTAAAATGTACAGAGGCTACTTCATGTTCTGTTTTCAAACTAAAAGCTGATGCATCAACAAGAACCCAGTAAAAAGTATTGCATTTCTTTCCTCTTTCTTCTCCTATTTTGCTAAATTTTAAAATGTATGTTACTATATCATGGAATCAACATGAAAGAATGGTATTATGTGCAGGACAAAGCCCTGAATAAACATATACCAAGCCCAGGGTAGGGCTGCTCTTATAAAAGGAAAGACAGAACGTCATCTGTAAAACATGAATAAATGAAAGATGATTTGAATTCATGAAATGTTTTTGGTGCTTAAACATAACATAGTTAGGAGGCCACAAGTTTTGTATGGAATCTTGTGAGCTTGCACAAACATGTATTGAATTCATGGACAAACTGCTCAAGGTCAGTGACAGAGGGGAAAACAATGTAAGCCTACTCCGTCAATGACAGTGAGCACTTCATATGGCACTGAGAGATTCCCATTAACAGATAAAAAAGCCCATTATTACAAATTAAAAATGAAGTAACTGTCCTGTATATTGAGAGGTGACACTGTTTTTGTAATGTCTCAACAAATCAAACCCAAATTTTTGACTTTATCATGCAATCTCTGCTCCATCATAATCACTGACTTGAATAATGATTCAGAAGGAAGTTCCAGTTTGCTTAGGAATCCTGATAACAAAGCTGAACTACTCTTCTGAATCAAAGCTATGCTGCTCTGGCCACTGACTCTACCTCTACCTTAAATGGAGGCCAGTTGTCTCCATGCAGAATCCAATGGCACTAAACAGCACACTGCATTTCTCAGGGGACACATCAGTACTTCATAGTATCAGGAAAACTAAAACAAATTTTTTTGGTTTTCCAATCTCTCGATTCCTTTTGTGAATACAAAACCTGTTCTTTTTTCAAATATTGGCAGCAGCCAACAGAGTGGATGTGCTGCATTGTCCATGCCCTGTGTGGACTGTGTGTGGTCTATCAAGTTTCTTTTGTTTCCATGCCACTATTTTCCTTCTGCAGACGGGACAAAGCAACACATTAGTGGCTCCTGATTTAATAAATAGCACCCAGTAGAACCCAAGCTGTGAATTACTGTACACGTGTTTTTGCTTACTACTTCTGGCCACCAATCTTATTTTCAGCACAGAATAATATGTTTTTAAAACAGAAGCTTTGGCTTTATAATCCTACTTGCTGTACTCTGGTTTGTGTCAGTCAGTTGCATCTCCTTTTTCTGGATAAAGAAACTATAGACTGCTGCCTCTTGATTTTTGGCTCACTGTGTCTGCCTTCAAGTTTTACCCTTGTATTTCATGACTCAAGGCTGAGACATGATTTATGTGGTCCACAATAAGGGATGAATGGAAGTTAAAAGAAAGGATAAAACCAGGAGACCCAAGTGGAAAAGCATAAAAGACTAAGCAAGTGGAGTACTTCAAGATGAAACCTCACATTTTCTATCATCCCTATTGAAAGTGAAGCATTAAAATGTGCTTTTGAACTGGTCAACTGTGCTTGAGTTTTTCCCCAGTGATGTTAATAACATGATTTCTGTTCATTTCAGTAGGTTCAGATATCATTCCACCTAAAACCCAAAAGAGCAGTAGCTAATGACATTTGACTTGATTTTCATAGCTCAGATTCTTAGTATTTGCTGAAAACAAGCTTGAGCTTGTTTTATCTGTCTTGACAAATTACACATCAGAGCAGAGACCATCCTTTGGACGAACTAGAACAGCAGTCTCTCACAAGAATTATTCTGATGTAAATGGGCCAAGGTCTTGCCTCTAATTCCATGGCTTCCTCTGGATGCTTTTCTATCAGCTCTTGGACAGGTTTCCTCTGTGTACCAGAATACAGAATAATAAATCAATCTTCCTATGTTTGGGCAATCATATATAAGTCTTAGTGTCTTGCAGAAAGTGTACTGTTCGCTTCTTCTCCTAAATGATATTGTGGGAGGCATGACTGGATATTTTTGAAATGAATCTTACAATGATTAAAATAATCAATTGAGGTTTCTAGCCAGCTCAGAGCTCAAACTATACCATCTCTTAGAGGAGATCTATTATAGTATGACATGAATGCACCTTGGAACTGATAAAATCTTGTTATTATAAATGACTGGGAACGAGTATGCTTTAAGTGATGAGAACTCCTGAAAAGCTTTTCAGCGTCTCTGCAGTATATTCACAAAAAGTGAAATGTAAAACCCATGAAAAAATGCAAAAGAATATTGTAAGCAATGTGCTTAACTCCTGCCTAACACCAAAGTATTCCTTTCAATCCATACTTGCCAAAGACATTTTCTGAGATGCATCCTATGCTAAATTTATTACAGAACAAGCACTGATTTCTGTGGTGAGGAAGTATTATGCAGCATGGTTTCTATCAAAATGAAATTTTAACGTGTTTTACAAGTTTGCAAAACTCCTGCATAAAGTATTCTAAAACAAGTTAAGCCAAAAATGACAAGCAATACTTTTAATGAAAGCATTGTTAAACAGCTGAGGTTTCTGTTTCCAAATTTTTAAAGGATCAAAAGTTTAGGCGCTTTGCGTACTATCACAGATAAAAAACAATCACAAGAAGAGAAAATGAAAATTAAAAAGTCTCATCTAAAGATAGAAATTCTTATTATTTCTGTTGCTGTTATAGTTTGGGTGACCCAAATACTTGATTAAATCACAGCAGGTAAGTTATGCTACATGATATAATACAAAAGAATTCAAAGCATATTCTATGTAGTTAATGCACACACACACACACAAAGAGAGTAATCAGCTAAATTAGAATATATTTATCTTCATGTATATAACTGTAGAAAATGCCTTAGGCTGGCTTCTCTTTGTTCTTTTCATAAAAGCTTGGAAATGACAAGATCTCTGGACGATTTCAAAATTATGAAGTTAAGGCCATTAGAAGAGCAATCTCAGATTTGATACCAGGGTCCTTTCTGGAGCAATATATGTGCTTCAGCAAACTCTTCTTCTTCAGATGTCTACCTAACTGTTCTCATTGTTGCATTGCCTCTGAAGTGAAGCTCATTTTGAGAGGTGCTGAGCATCTGTAACTTAAGCTAAGAACTTCATGAAAATAAAAGTTCCTGAAGTCATTATGTCCTAATAAGCTAAAGTTTTGAACAAAGTTTTTAAGTTCTCTAGGGGTTTTGTAGTTTAAAATTTTATCTTGCAGATTAATTAAAAATTATTTTAGAAAACCTACTAAACCCCAGTCAAATTAGTAACTTGCCCCCACATCAAATGATATGAAGAAAACAAAGTTTTTTCCTGTAGAAGATATGACATTACTGATGATGTAAATATTGAACTTGATAACAGGATTCCTCATACTCAGATGTCTCAATCATTATCAAATGAAAATGACTCTGGAAGCACACTGGCTTTAGACTCTCCCAATAAATACTCTAGCTATATAACAGCCCAATGATAATTCTAATTCTGAACTTGTGTGAGTTCTGTTAAGATACAGAGATGGAAAGAAGAAAGCACAAATGTGCAAACTAAAGAGAAATGAGTTAAAAAGAACCCCCACCAAAACCAAAGAGTCCAGACACTTCTAAAGAAACATTTCTCTTCCAAAGGTATGCTCCAATAGGAAAAAATGGCTTGTTGGTTTTAGTAATTATTATTCAAGTAGGTAGTGGGAGTAATCATTTGTAAGAGTGTGGGGTATTAATGATAGACAAAAGAACCAGGTTTTTTTCCTTTCTGAATCTGCAGTTAAATGCCACTATTTTTGGCCAATTCATTGTAATTTTTTAATAAAAATATATAGTCACAGAATAATTTTGGGAATCACAGACTAACTGTGGGGGGTAAGGTTCTCTGAAAACCATACAGCCCAATCTCCCTGATCATCAGAGCAAGAGCAACTTTAGATATTTGACCAGTTTTCTAAGGGCCTTGTGCTGTCAGGTTTTCAGGACCTCCAAGGTGTCATAGCCTGTGGGTTTCACTCTTGTGGAGAAAAATTCAATCCTTGTGTCCAACTGGAATGTCTCCTGCTGCAACTTGTAACTGTTGCTCCTTATACTGGTGTAGTTCCCCTCTGAAAAGATCCTCTCCTTCTCTGCAATGCCTGTTTAGGAAAGGGAAGACTGCAATTTGCTTCATCCATAGGTGGAACCTTCTTCCCTAGGTGGAACTAAGCCAGTTCCTTCAGTACTTTTTCCTCTGTTCTGTGTGCCACTCACATGACCTTTTACTTTAGTGGCTCTTCTTTGGACTTTCCCCTGTTTGGTGATCTCCTTTGGTGATTATCCTACCTTGGTATTTCAGGTACGCCAGCTGACATCCCTCCATCTACTGGCTACAATCTTGCCATTCAGAAGTAATGTAGAAAGAGAAGAAATGTTCTAGTTTACTAGAATGGAAAAAATTACCTTTTTGCAATGTTGACACTTCAAACTTAACAGTGCAAGTAGAAGAGACATGCATAAATGGACTGTATAACTAATGTGCTTTCAGTGTCAATGAATTAGAGCTAGTAATTTGGATTTTAACCCAGCTGATATGATGTATTACTTGCATAAAGGCTGAGAAAAGTCTAAAGCAGGTTAAAAAAAAAGATTTTTCATTGCTTGTTTTAATAAGGATCGAAATTACTCACTAATACATAATAACTTTATGCTGTTTTTAACCTAAATTTATCTGAAATTTCAGAAGAAATAGGCTATTGGGAGCACAACTGCATATATTATGCAAAGTCTAATTGCATGAAATGTGACAATGGCAAAATACTTTCTTTTGATGGTTAGTTACAGCTGTGTTCTTGGATTATAAGTTACAGTGCAGATGGCAAAAACAAGAAAACAACCTTCCTCTCCACTTTTTCATGGTGAAATGGAAATCATTATACCAGAGAAGTCAAATGAAACCCCAAGCCCAATTTGTGGGCAGTAAAGTGGTTGAACAAAATTACAGTACTTTTATGGGTTCTAAACACAGCTTTTTATATTTGCTTCTACCTCAGAGTATAACTTTGAGAGGATTTTCAAAAACAAAGAAACCATCCTTTACAAATGCATGCCGAAAATATTTTAAACAAATCTGATTTGTGACACTTTTAAAATTTAGACAATAATTGTGAGGCAGTATCTTTCAGACCATTTTCCAGTCACAACTTAAGACTGCAATCTAATAATAATAAAAAATCCAGATGCACATTTTAGCAGTCTTTAAAAAAAGACTTTCAAGTCTTTTTTGTTTCTTAAGTTTGTCTTAAAAAAAAACCAAACAAGAAACAAAACATGAGCAAGAAAGCATATGTATCTTTTAGTTTCCATAAGAAAACTCAAGAGAAGGTATGCTATTGATTAATAACAATGAAACCAGTAAGCTGAGTATTGAGGATGCTAAATTTGGCTGCATACTCAAAGTCCAACTTCGAGTATGCACCAGAGGCAGTAAAGACAGCAGACTTTTTTGCTCTAACCATCTCTGTGGAGTACAAACAGGCCTTGCTTCCTTGCTCTGTCTTCTGTCTTCAGGCCTCTTCTCTATGTTGAAAAGAAACACGTCAGACTATGGAGAAGGGCCAAGGGCAGGGGAAACAACTGGACAATGAAGTACAAAGGCATCTCATCACATTTCACTCTGATCAATAAATAATCCTTGTGCCTATGTTGTTTCTGGACTTCAGGAAAGTAGCTTCTTTGGCTTCCATTACCCGAATGGACAAACAACAATATCCAGGCTACTAAATCAAACTCTGCCTGCAGCACCATCTTCTCGTACTGTTAAGCTTCTGCCTGCATTTGGGGTTTGAATTGGAATATTATTTCAATTTCTTTTTTAGCTTCACAACTTCGTAAAGAATTATTCCATGCCATTAGATAACAAAAAAAATCACGTCTGTCTCCAGGCAAATGGCCAAACTTTTTGGATAACCTCAGAGACTGCTGAGATGCATTGCTGACAGACTCCTGACAGCTGTATTTGATACCAGATATATTGAACAGATATATCTGGACAAAGAAGATACCACATCCTACTGCTTGCAGAACCAAGGATCTCAACAGGGCTGACACTGGGACACGTTACAAAAGAACTTTAAGACATTACTGATTTTCAGCAGCTGCTTATCTCAAGAAAAGTCCCAACAAAGAAAGCCCAGTTTGGCTTATGACAGTCAAGGCGTCTGACAAAACCTGATAGGCACCATCATTGGTGTCTACAGTTGACAAAAGGCAAGATCTTACAGAAATAAATTAACTTTGAGATACTGGAGAAGGAAGAACTAGAGGAGACACTGGAGAGGAAGTAGAAGATTTTCAAATAAGATTTAATGGATCTTTTTTGGCTATCAGTCAGTGCTAGTTCTGACACCTCACCTTTCCTTTTTCTATCCAAGAGTTATGCAAATTACTGCTCTGAGCAGAACTGATATTTCTTAGTGCAGAGGTTATGTGACAGAATGACTGAAAATGGTCAGCCAGCCAACTGGTTGGAAATGTAACTCTGTACACAGTTCTTACTGGCAAAATTCAGTATTTTCTTTCATAGATCTATTTCTTAGGTTTTCTAGACAAAGAGCAAATGGCAAGCATTTTGGTACTAAAGAAGAAGAAATACAAAAGACAAGCTAGTCATGCTAAAGGTCCATCTACTGCAGTATTCTGTTTCAAGCAATGGTTCTAAATAAGTATCTAGAATAAATAATAAGGGATGCAGCTATGATTATATACCTAGTTCATTCTGAGCCTACATTTGTTTTAGGCTCAGTGGACTTTTTATGTCAGATGTAATTTCATTCATCCAAACACCATCATAGTTTTTTTTTCTTCACTTGTAAATAAAAAGTAATATAGAGATGGATCTATGGAAATTATGAAAAGCTCTTTAGAAATCAAAGTTCTTTAAGTGTTTATAGATTTAGAATCACAGAACTGGTACCAAAATGTTGGCATGCTGACACAGTCTCAGAGAAAAACTTCCTATGTAATTGTAAACTCTAATCTGTGATGTGTCCTTAAAAAGTGACCATTGTTACAAATGGTTTCTGGACAGGTCATATATTCCTCACATATTAAATACCAGATGACAAAAATTTGGCAATGGTTCAAAGGTTGATGTCATGCTTTTATAGCTGCTCCCTGTCAACAAAGCCCTAAACAAAGTTTCTCGGAATTAATTTTCTTGTAGTAAGTGTTTGTACTTTATGAATTTAATGCATTTTTTTACAGTTTTACAGACATTTATGCACTACGGACAGAGCTTGTACACTTAGACCTGGCAAGAAGATATCATTTTTCTAGAAGGGTATTAATTTGTTCTAATTCCTTGTAGAGCTAATTATCAAATTACCCCTTCTGACTTATTACAGAATAGACTGAGTTCTCACTTTATATCTATTCTCTTAAGATTTTGATTGTATACCTTACTGCTTAACAAATTCAACAAATTCCAATATTTATTGAGTTAACAAATTAACTACCATTAAGCAGCAAAGCCACTGTCTGGATCACTGGTGTCTAGCACCTTCCCAACTGCATACGTGAGGAAAGCAAACATGTTTTCAACATGTTAGATCACTTTGGAAATTCTTCTTTATAACCTATGACTTCAACAAAAGGCCTGTTTTCTGATAGGTCCTTTCTGTCCTACAGGTCACCTGTAGGAAAGATGTAAATCTTCTACAGTAAAACTAAAGTCTATACAAATAATTCTTTTAGTGAATGAATTATTTTAGAAAAGCTACTGAACCCCAGTCAAATTAGTCAGGAGAACTCCAAAAAAATGTGAGAACATAGATGGATAGAGTAACCTATAAATGTATCTTAGATTTTAGTGGCAGAAATTCTGAAAGGCACATGAAGTTGTACACCATACCTTAAAACAACCTTACCAATGTATTGCTAGTGTTCTGTATCAAGGATATAAGGGCTATATTCTAAAACAATCTTGGGTAAAAGAGTTAAATAATTTATTTCCATTTAAAAGTTTAGTCAAGCTTTTTTATGTACAATTTTGCAATCCATAACCTTTAGATGTCACAAGTAGTCTACTCTGAATAAGAGCGAGTTCTGGCTCTGGTCCTTGTTCTTGGCACTGAGGGGCTGAATTTTTCTCAATCTAGTACCTGTGCACTTAAAAAATAATTTTCCCATCCTAAAATACAGAAGGCCTAAAGCAGGATCTAATATACTTTAAGCTGCTTCACAGGCATAAATCACTTCTCCATCCAAATTCAGTCGAGAGACAACATTAGTATTAAAATAATTCCCCAAGTCTTGGATAGCCAACAAAAAAATCCTTTCCCATAGTTTCACGTGAGATATTCTGATAAAAATAAGCATCTACAATACCAGAACAACGTTGATAAAAATGGAAAAAGTTTAAAATTTCAGCATTTTAACAGCCATTTAATAAATCAGTTCTCTTGACTGGATAGTTTGGGTAACAATAGCATGATTGCCACCTCTGTGGCTCAAGACCAATTTTAGTTACTTTTATCCTTTTAAAATGTCTTTTCAAACATATGTCATTTCAAACATACCCACAAATCACTATTTTCTAATTGCTTCTGTATATTTTAAGATGATTAATCTCCCGAAGTACTAATATAACTTTTTTTTTTTTCTGTTTGAACTATTATACCTGGCAATTATATTTTCTTAACAGGAAACCCAAGAAATTAAAATTGAAATTTTCCTCTTTCAGGTTCACAAATCTTCTCACATTTTCCATTGAGAATAAATTAATAGCATTCAGTAGAAAACCAAGCTTAAGTTTTACAGTCTATTTCAGACAGCATCATGACATTTAAAGTATTTTTGTTCAGCCAAATTATGTATGTTTGTCATAACAAATACTTCAATTTAGTTAATGCCTGCAAAGCTTGAGCTAGTGACTGTAATTTCATTTTAAAAGGATTTATTTACCTGCTTCATTGTTAGTCAGTAAAGAGTTCTTAATGACTGTTTAATTTCTAGTCACATGAGTAGTTCTCCACAACTGCTGAGTAAATACCAATTACTCACATGAGAATGCATAGACCTACATACAAATGTGTGAAGGTTAAGATTCCAGTTGTCCCCATGGGGTTTTTTTTCCCATTGTATAATGGCATATCCATCAAAAAAGTTTAGTTGAAATAGATTTCCAGTGCAAATTTAAAGTACATTGGTTAAAAAAAAAACAAAAAACAAACCAAACTTCAATGAACACAGACATTCATTATTGTAAAAATGCATCTTGGTATCTTCAACTGATCTTCTTACTCTTCTCTCAGATGTACTCTACATAATGCATTCTCCCTGTACTGGAAACTGTGTTTTGGAAAACATGTGGAAAATGTGTTGATAATGCCGTGTTTTATTAAATAGAATACTTGAAATCTTACCAGATGGAAAATCTTTAGTTTCAAAGCTGCATGCTGTACATGCATCAGGGTGTGACTCTCTCAGTGCAAGGACTCTAAATGAGTGCCTAACCACCAGGGCATCTCTTGCAACAGAAGAAAAGGTCCTATTAAAAGTAGGATTTTTTTACAGTTGAGCTGAATTATACTCAGCCCATATTAGATTGTTAAAAAAATACGTAGTGTCATTGAAACTCGACAAACTTGTAAGTACTAAGGGCCTTTCAGACCTACACATTTACAGAGCAGAGCCACTTTAAACACTAGTTATATATTCATTTTAGTGTTCCTACCAAATGGCCTATTCCTGTTTTCATTTGCCTTTTTATATTCCCAGTCCATTTTTTCTTTAGTATTAAAAAAGGCATTGTGTAATACAGTGTCTGGTGAACGCAGGACCTTCTCTATTCCCAAACAAATACCCAAAAATATTTTGCATACATCTTGTGAACAAGGCTTGTTAAATCATAATGTGATGACTTATAAACATTCATCATTCCTATACAGAAGTATAATCTAGTCAGCTGCATGGTATAGCAAATCATCCTGACACATTTATATTAATGCACATTTGAATGAAAATAAGAAAGAAATAGTCAAATTTATGTTAAACACTTCTAAAGGCTTAACAGCATCTTACTAAGTATATATGTCAGCTTAATCTAATCCTCCTACTCCTAATACGTTCTGTGGTCTCAGCACGGTGCCCATAATGCTCTTGCATGTTATGAGGGATTGCCTCTGAGAAGTTCACCATCAGTACTACACTTTGTTCAATAAAACTTCACATCTGGTCTTAGGATGACAGAAAGCTATCTGTCTCCAATTTGCATTACAAACCTTTAGCTTCTTTTGACACCCGTAACACCGGCTGTAATAATTTCCAATAACCTGTTACAATATACTGAGTAGATATATTCCTGGTTCTCATCTTACTGTGTCAGGTAACAACACATTTCTAATATTTATTTGGACAATTTTAAATAAATGGCAACTTCTTTATACCAAAACCCTCTGTATTAGCTAATCAGAGGCTCATTTGAGAAGGCCT
Organism: Acrocephalus scirpaceus scirpaceus; assembly: GCA_910950805.1. Taxonomy (NCBI): domain Eukaryota; kingdom Metazoa; phylum Chordata; class Aves; order Passeriformes; family Sylviidae; genus Acrocephalus; species Acrocephalus scirpaceus. The sequence continues at coordinate 29,727,064 of OU383780.1, forward strand.
GTGGCAGTTTTTGCTCCTTTCACTCCAATGATTTTAAGTTCTAATCAGAAAAATGCTACCCTTATTTCTTTTCTGTGCTTTTGCTAGAGGAGCCAATACATTTCAATTCAAGATCTAGCAAGAGTTATTGAAGACTATTTACTAATCTTATGACATGACAGAAGTCCTTCTGAAATCTACCAATCTGGAACAACTATCTCCTTAGTTTATGAAAATTATGATTTCTGAGAATCATAATTTCTACCTATTCTATTACAGATACATGTTGTATGTGTTTCACATTAAAAATATTTGAAAAAAAGTGTCTATTATTCCCTGCTACCATTTTCCTTCAGTAGAAATGTATCTACTGGCAGTTGAAGACCCAAAAGGACAGATCTCCTTGTGGGATGAACAATGTCTAACACAAGTCAGAGATCAAACACATCACTAACGGATCCTCATACCGATGGTTAGCAACCTCTACTACCTGAGCTGAATTAATAATTGGCAACTGAAAAACTGGTCTCTCAATATAATTTGCTTTCTGGCAGCCACATTAGGGAAACAAAATTTTTTAGAAGTCTACATATTAGGCCTGCAGATTTACAAATGAAAAGAAAGACCCAATACTATCTCTGGTGTATTGAAACTGGGAAACACACTAAAGGACACATACAGTGTCAGTAGTCCTGCCTGTCAAAATTAAAAACTGTCAATAATAACAGAGAAGATAAAATACAAATTATGTCATCTTACTTATGGACACTGTCAATGGGATACTGAAATTAATGGGAACGAATTGGACACCTCACACAACACTTTTTTAACTGAGAGTTAATACATATGTGTGAGTATATTTTAAATTATGAGAAGTAGAATTATACTGCTAATGCAAAAGACAGTCAAGGACATAATTTACTAATATGCTGCATCCTTTTGAAAGCTGATAATGCTTCACTGGAGACTGGATGCCTTACAAAGCTCCAAGAATACATATTACCAGTGCACTTGAATATGTCCTGTGTCTTAACAATATATTAATAATTAGACTTCTGATTTTGAACCAAAAAAAGTGTGTAGGGGTGTGTGTATATATATATATATAGAGAGAGAGAGAGAGAGAGAGAGAGTCTTCTGACAGATAGAAATTATCAGCAAGACACACTTCAGCAACAACCACTTTAATTTGTGAAATTATTGTTGAATATATATCACACTTATGCTTCCATTGCATGAGCTTTCTAGAAATTTTTCCTAAAAAGAAAAATTTTATTTTAAAATTCTTCATCAGTGAATTAGTGCTCCTTGTAAATTTAATGTATTCTATATATTCTACAGATTTGCAAGCATGTATTTCTTACCAGTGGGGATAATGATAAAATTGGTATAATGACAGGAATTATTATGACAGTGCAGAGATCTGAACACAACAAGAATGAATATATGACAATCACACAAATTTTTCTATGTCTATGCTATTGGTAGTATAAAATGAACGGAACTGAATCAAATTTTTATGCACACAATTAATACGTTATATCGAGAAATATATTTTATAAAGCAAATGAAATTTGTTTGGAAGTAATTATTGTATGGCCTGAGAAATCTTAGAAAGAAAGTAGGCGAAACAGTAATGTTAATCCCATGCCAGAAACATATTTTATCAGGTTTCTTTTTAGCTCTTAAACAAGATGTTGTAAAAACAACAACATTCTGTCAGACTATATGTTCATTCCTTGCTTCCTGGATTAAATATGCTTATTCTATGCCACATTTTTATAGCTTTCAATTCCTGTACTTTAAATCTATTAAACAATGTCAAGTTGAATTTTCTTCAAAAACTGCTGCAGGTTAAGAAAAAAAATAGGACAGTAGAATATTTGAGGGCTAACATTTATGTCAGCTAATTAATATGGATCAGTTGTGGTCTGCAAGGATTTTTAAAGTGCATGCATGTTTGAGATAAATATAGACTAAGGATCTGATTTTGTTTCTTTTCGATAACAAAGTTCTTACTGATTTCAATACAAGTATGGTCTACCGGTTTTGTACATCTGAAAGATAAAATAAGCTTTCGTGCTCTTGCATAATGTCAGCTGTCCCAAATAGAGAATAGCCCAAATTGCAGATCTACAACATAAGAAATAAATTGCAGTTGTAGTATTACATTTATTGCTCTGTATTCTCTTTACTTGGTAAAGGAATGACATTCTGAAAAAAAATAAATATTGGGGAAAAACCCAACAAGTTTGTTTGGATAGCAAGTTCTATTTAAATAAGTTAGTTAAAAATCAGCCCATGTTCAAAACCAGTCACCCTCTATTCCAGAGGATACAACACCATTTCCTTACTTTAATAATTTTTCCTTATTAATATTTCATTATTTATTCTCAAAAGAGTTCCTGCTAGAAGACAGAAATGGGTTATTTGAACATGGTTCTAGACTGTGACGAAAAGAGGCTACCAAATGCACAACTGTTCAAACACTTTGAAGAAAAAGACTCATTTTCCCTACACTGAAATCTAAGGTGGTCATATTTCTCTTGCATGGAAACTCAGGATAACTAGAGCAAGATCATATAATCCAACCTCCTCAAAATCGGATATAAGATTAGAACAAAAGTAATGCAGGACTTTATCGTGTTTGGACTTCAGGATGTCCAAGAACAGAGCCTTTCAATATGAGAAACATGCCTAGTAACCAGAAAAAGAACAAATGTATCTTAATTGTAGAACTTTAGAATTACTTGGGTTGGAAAAGGCTTCCAAGATCATTGAGTCCAGCCGTAAATCTAACACTGCCAGATCTACCACTAAAGCATGCCCCTAAATCATCACGTCTACTACACATCTTTCAAATACCTCCAGGGTTGGTGACTCTACCACTTCCCTAGGCAGCCTGTTCCAATGCTTGATAACCCTTTTGGTGAAGAAATTATACTAATATTCAAACTCAGCCTCCCTTGATGCAACTTGAGGCTCTTTCCTCTTGTTCTGTCACTTGTTACTTGGGAGAAGAGTTCAGCCCCCACTTGGCTACAACCTCCTCTTTCAGGCAGTTGTAGAGACCAGTAGAGTCTCCTCTGACCCTCTTTTTCTCCAGGCTAAAAATCACCAATTCCCTCAGCCCATTCTCATATAACTTACTCTCTAGACCCTTCATCTGTGGGGAGATAAAGAGAGCTAGTACTAAAGGCAATCTTACCCTTGATATATTGCAGCTGTGTTAATTATCCAAGAGTGGAACAGCCTTGCCCTCCCAGCTATGGGTGTGAAAAAGAGTGAGTTAGCTGGGGAGGAGTTCAGTTCAGTTGGAGTCTGCTGGCTGTGCTGTGAGGAGGAAGGGACAGGAGGTTGTGCAAGGGACAGAAAGGGTAAGGTGCTGTACGTAGGACAAACCGGGTTAGGTGGATGTGATAGGGACAGAAAGAGTGATCTGGAACAGCAGAGGGAAGAGAGAAGCCTGTGGAGAAGGAGCTGGGGCTGTGGGGAGCTGCCCCATGGGATTGCTAAAGAGGAAAAGTACAAGAGACCTTTAGATAACAAGGAGTTGATGCTTAAAGCCTTCTGATGTTTTTACTGAAGCACTTTTGAGTGCAGTGTCCATCTTGATGACCACATTCATCAGCACTGTTGTCCTTCTCTGGATGTGCTCCAGCACTTCAATGTCTCTTTTGCAGTGAAGGTCCCAAAACTGAACACAGGATTGGAGGTGTGGCCTCACCAGTGCTGAGTACAGAGGGACAGTCACTGTCCTGGTCCTGCTGGCCACACTATTGCTGATACAGACCAGGATGCCATTGGCCTTCTTGGCCACCTAGTCTTGAAATACTCCTTTAATTTTTTTTTTCCCCAATGAAATCTGATATAGAAGTAAACAAGAAGTACCTTAAGCTTAATATTACACCTAGTTCCTTTCATGGTAAATCTTACCTTTTTGTAGCGTTTCAGCATCAAAGACATGCTCCTTGAAGAAAGCTCTAAAGGACAAAGGACTGGCACTGTAGTCTTCTGAAAGCTTATCGATAGCTTGTTTAAACATAGCAACTAAGTCATGAAGAAGTCCATCTAAATCAAGGTGAGAAGCGGATGATGAAATCAAGCTCAGGCGTACTGAGATTGATGCACAAGGTACAGAACTAGACTCCACAGATTCACACTCAATTTGAAAGTCCTCTGACAACATCTTCATTGCAAAATGTTTTCTTTGGAGTGGATCATCAACTACTGCAACAACATGCCATTCAATGGCAGCATCTCTAGGTAGGTGAGATATTACAACCACAGCAAGCAACCCACATACTGCAGTTTCATCATGATACATCTCTGAATCTTCAACCTAAAAGATAAACAAAATATTGTCCATATTACAGAGTTGTAGAAATTAATGTTGCTCATATTCAGTAAAAGTATTTAAAAGGTATATGCAGTACATTTATTTCATGGAAACTGCTTTCCCCCCAACTTTCCTTATTGGAAAGTCACCTTGAGCAATTATGAATTTTTCTGACAGTATCTCCCAATTTTTGCAATCTCAAAGCACTACTATGCCTGTATCATTAAAAAAACCCCAACTGATCATAATTTATTTTGCACTCATTCTCCAAGCAAAAGACATCTTTTTTGTATATGGTGACTTTTGTTTGTACCAAAGGTTTTTGAAGAATAACAAAATGGTAGGAACTACCAAAACTACAGAAATGAGTTAGTGAATTACGTAAGTTTTATTTTAAAAGTTGGATTACTAAAGATTCAGTTCAGATACAGCAAAAATATAGTTCAGATAGTTGTAAATAGCAGAATTATCCTGACCAAACCCTCTTAGAAGATAGAATGTGGTTTTTTAAATGGCAGAGCTCATTGAGAATGTATATTTAGATTGCTTTCACATCATCCAGCATGTCTAATTAGCTAACTTGGTCAGCTACATCTCAGTAACTGAGTTCCTTTGCCTCTGATGGTTTTAAGCAGCTTTCAAATACCTGAGCAGTTGAAATGCTTTTTTTGACCAGTGGATTACTTTTTTCCTTACTTTTTCATCAATTCTTAGGAAGAGACAGTATATTAAGCATTTTTAATATTAGTGACTTACACTATCTTCTGTACACAGATAACTTTTTTTATATACCAGTTTGCTTACATTCCAGTATATACTGTTAATATTGTCCATTGCCTGACCTCTGAAAGGAAAAGTAATAACAAGGCAAACCTGTCATTTTTGCCTGAAGTCGATAAGGCCATATAACGTGCAGTACCTTCAATTCACAAGCTCAATTTTCAACCACTTGCTCTCAAGTTTGAGAGGAAGAAATAATGACATATTCCAGGCACTTTATTTCAAAATTCACTCACAAAGTTATTGACAAGAATTTTGCACAGAATATCTTTGATGCTTGACCCTTGTGAGCTGTTTACATGAAAAATGCACTTACTTCTATATTAACAATAGTGGAGTGTAATTCTATTCCAAACATGTAGCAATTGCTCCAGCATTTCTGGTTTTGATGTGGTAACAGAAATAGGGACAATTTGTCTCAAATTGCAATCACTTCAGTCATAATAAAATCTCACGAAGTACTGTTTGCTTTCAGTACTTTCATTAGGCTGGCCAGGGCTGTTATTACGGTAGCTACACACAAATGTTATATTAACACTTAACAGGAGCACAGTATTCTCCTCTAGGAGATGAATTCTAACCTTGTCAATATAATTCTGCTCGGAGTGCTGTAAAACAGTTTGAAAAGATGAAATACTGGAGCTTTGGACTGAGAAAAAAAAAAAAAGTCATGCTCATTCAGGCTTAAAGGCCATTTTGCTGGCCCAAGGTGCTGAGGTACTGGTTAGAAAAAAACAGTCTAAAGAAGCTCTCTCAGGTCACATCAAGCACTAAGACAAAGTTTTCTACTTCCCTGTACTTGTCTTAGGTTGTTAAATCAATTATTCGCTATTTCTGCTTGCCTTCAGCTGCCATTTAGAATATGAAGAACTACATGAAAATTAAGGCCAGGAGAAAGTACATTTCCAAATTTAACAAATGAGAATCATTCTGTGTGAAAGACTACTCATATTCACCTGCATAACACTCATAACCTTTAACTTTAGAGTTTGCACAAAGCACAAATGATAGACCTACTGGGGACTAATCTTTCATCAGTGGCTGCAGAATCTTATAGATTATAATACTTCTAACAGTGACCTCTTCTGACTTATTTTCAAGAAATCACTGACATTTGTGTTATACTTGGAGGCTGCATTTATGAGTTACCTTTCAGAAATTTATAATTTTCTTAAAGAACTGAGTATCTTTATGATAGCCGCCTAGTAAATGATGATGAATATATAAGGTCTGCTAAGAAATTATATGATGCTAAAACAGTATAAGTAAGTATTAAGAGTGAAAAGAGGAATTATTTTATTGGCTAAATTGTTTTTACAATTGATTTCTGCACTCTCATCAATGAGATTCATCACTTTTGGCAGATGGCTGTGGTACTATCAATAAAAACATATTTTTAGAGTTCTTGCCCAAGAATATTATTGTAGAATGTTCTGTAAAGGATAACAAGTTTTAGTCTAGTCTTTCTTCTACAGAGCTTCAGAGTCCTGATCAGAAAAAAATGAGATAGAAGAGCATATAGCTTGGGTTATAATTTTTTGAAACAGAACTATCAAATAATTCTTGGGAAGCTCTAAAATTCTTATTGAGAGACAACAAATACTGTTGAAAGCAGTGATTCCTTAAAAGTATGCATAACCTGAATTTTACAAATCTTTATAGATTTCATTAATCTCTAAGTGTAGTTGTCATTTAAAGATATTTGCCCTTTAACCCTTTTTTCCTAGCTGTCAGTTTCCAAATGATTTTCATTTCATGGGAAAAGCATGTTGAAGTTTCTAATTTCCACTTGTTAGCCTTTCCATTGGATTTAATCCTTTCAAGGAACAAATACAACAAGGTAGCTCTGCACCTCGTAGTTTGTAAGAGAAGTTGGAAGGTCACAGGAGAAAATAAGGACACCTAAAGGTTCAATGGCTGACTGTTGAGATGATATAGAGAAAGATGCTACTTATGTGTTATACTTTTATATGATCTGATTTAAAAAGGGCTGGAGAAGGACATCAGGTAATATAGGTTCTGCATGCAGGAGACACCCTCTGAAAATAAATGGTTTTACAACAAAGACTTTTTTCAGGAATGGATATAAACTGAATCATCTTAGAGACCACACTAAGACAGAATTCCAATTCTGTTGTGCTAGGAAATGGTAGATCCCAAAACATTGGACAAAGATTTAGTAAGACAAGTGATTTAGCTCTAACTGAATCTCACATTAGACTGTCCTCAAAACATGTTTCATAGTATATTCCCTTTGCCAACAGGATCATCTGCTGCTTAATTTATCAAAGATGTAAATACTGAGATCCAGAAAATTTGAAAAAAGAAGCCAAAAGGCAGGTTTTTCTAAATGCATGCGTTGTATCTGTATCATTCCATATATGCATTGTATCTATATCATGCCATATCCAGAGAAGGACTACAAACTTTTTTTTAACATATTGCTTTACAAAAACCCCTCAACTCAAGAAAGGACTTTTCTGATACTCTTCTGGAGATACAATGCATGTTTGAACAACTCACAGGGGAAACCAAAGGTAAAGAGTACATTTTAGGAAGACTGAGAAAGTGACTCTGCTTCTGTTGTAAACACTGAGAAAACTGCCATGCTAAGCTAAGTGACATCTTGGAAAGTCTTCATGGACTGCTAAATAAAGAATCACAGAAGCTGACAGCAGTTAAGAAAACAAGTAAAGAAAGAAAATTAAGTGTGTAACTTTATGCCACTGTAAAAATTCACAGTTCACCAACATTTTGAGTTGAGTAAACAACTGAGTAAACAACTCTGGATCTCTCAACTGAAAAAGGGCATACCAGATCCAAAATATATTCAGAGGACAAGTACGATCAAAAGCTCTTGAGGGTCTGATTGGAAGTGCTCTGCAGCCTTTTTAATGAGAAGACAGAGGCTTACAAAGTCATACATGACATAAAAGGAGTGGATAGGGTAAGAACTGATTTTGCACACTTGTCTTTCTGTACAAAGAGCTATGGACCATCAAATGACATTAGTAAGAGCATGATTTCAAAATGAACAATGGTGGGTGACACCTACAACTCTTTGATGGAGAATTCTCTGGTTACAAGAACTTTACAGGGATTCAAGGGGAGCCTGAATGAGTTCTTAGAACACAGATTCAGTAGGCATTATAAAAGAGACGTGAAAAAATTCCTAGATTATTTTTATTTATGTAAGTTACTAATTTATATAAAGATTATGATTTTTATAACAAAATTGATTTGATCAAATGAGTTCTTAGAACACAGATTCAGTAGGCATTATAAAAGAAACGTGATAAAATTCCTAGATTTTTTTCATTTATGTAAGTTACTAATTTATATAAAGATTATGATTTTTACAGCAAAATTGATTTGATCAATTTAAATATGAATAAAAATAGTTTGAGGTTAGGAGAACATTAGAGTAGATTTATGCTTTTACTGGTTTTACTATTCACTTCTGCTTAGGGCTACTGTTTGGAGTCAAAATACCAAGCAAGGCCTACACCACTATGGTTACTGTTAAGTTCTTAAATAAGAATTTATGCTGATACTAGTGGTGTGTTTGGTAAAGAACTGGGACTTCTTGTATGGACTTCAGATTTTTCTGACAATTAGTCCTTTCCAACATTTCCATGGTTCTAAAGGAATTTTATGTTCATCTGTGATATTCCAGACTGATTTTATAGATGAATTGCGAATTCTGAGTCAAGTAGATGAATGCAGATAACAGCTTTGAGAGCCTAAGCGTTTTCAGCAGAGGTATTGGCACCAGAATATTGGGCTGGAAGAGGTGGGAATTCAATGTGGATTCTCCTTTTGAGGAAAAAAACGGTTCCTCTTCTCCTTTTTCTAAAAGGAAAATCACATAGAGAACTGTAATACTACTTTTAGAGGGACATACGTATCTTCATTTCTGCCTTAACTGATAGAGACAGCATGGACAACTAAAACACAACAGTCCCAGACAGTGCCAAGTAGGAGGTTTGTCGGACTTTAAGCACCTACCACAGGAACAGAGGTTTGGAGCTGCCTTACACTGGAGCCACCCAGACAGACTGCTCTGTGTTAACCCCTCTAAAGAGGTTCTGTGATGGATGCTCAATCCAAATCTGCAAAAATTGTAAGGATGTTTGCTTAGAAAGGGTCAAAAGGCTTGACTGAATACTTGTTGCAGGCTGCAGTATTAGAGTTATTAAGCAACATACAATTCAGTAAAGTATCTAATAATGAGAAACAAAAATGGGAACTTCCTGTACTTTGTGCCTAAACTGAAAAGGCAGCTTGGTAGAAACATTCCCTAGCTGACACTTTTAGCAAAGGGTTTATGTCAGAAATAGCTTTCATATCTCAAGAAGCAAGGTGAACAACAGAGGTTGTCAGTGGGTTTCTAAACTTGTAATTAACCTTACACTAAAGCAAAAGTGCTATCTGAACTGCTGCATGCACAATTATCTCCTGAGCTTTGCACTGATACAAGAAATTATCACATTAGTTCACAGTATTATCAAATCCTTGTGCTTTCTGTGCCTCAGTTCTTAGTAAAGATTCACCCAATTTTCACTGTACATATTCAGAGATGACAAAATACTCTCACACTAATGAATGCCTGATGCATTCACAATATTCCTAAAAACCAAACCAGAATCCAATAGAATGAGAAGAGTTAAATGAAAAACACTGGGCTGTAAGGGTTGTAAACTTACAAAGTTTTGTTTTAAAGATGCTAATCTTATAAATATAATTTATTTTTTTGTAATAATAAAAAAAAAAAAAAATCCAAGGCAGAACTATTAAAATTCCAATGAAAACAAAAGAATAATAAGTTAAAGACAAATGTGCCTTCAATCCATTGTATAAGTATTTAACTATTTTGCTTAATTAAACTGAAAAAGGTTTATAATATCTATACATTTTGGCCTTTATTATATAAATTTGTTTGATTATTCTCCCTTTGTTCTAAATGAGAAATATTCTTTTTGTTGTGTTAGTAAGGACTAAGGCCTATCTATCTCTCAGCTGAATATGGAATCAGGCTATAAGAGACAGAGATGAATGCATAATTGCTATCTCTACAAAGAAGTGACTTGAAGAACAAAAAGAAAGATACTGTGATGTTACTTTTAGAAGCTGAGTTTATGAAAACCTTATACGGTATCCATTATTACACCATTACAGTGGCAAGATTAACGTGCCTTTAAATAATACATTTAAAATTTCTTTTACACTGCCTGCATTAAACAGAGTGCATCAAACTCCTGAGATCCAGTTTAAGCTTTGCTACAGTCTCTTACAACAATAGGTTTATGACTTAAAAAAGTAAAGATTCCACTAGGAAAACTGCATAAGAATAAAAATGTCAGTTCCTAAAGAAAGTAGGATAGAAGCAATTCTTTTCAACATCTTAGTTTGTCTAATAAATAGGCCACATGCATTCCTGGTATACCACGTCTGAATTCAAATAATGAATACCACAGTGTTTTATAACAATAAAATCACTAATATTCCTTTTGGAAAGCTTACAAAAGTAAGAAAGTCAGACATTTAGTATTTCCTTCTGAAATAAATTATTTGGTGCATGTCAAAAAGACATTAACACAAAACTGGCAGACTAAAAATGAAGTCTTATAAACTGAATATTTGTCATAGAATAAATAATGTAAATATGAAAAGAAGCAAGTTCTTCAGCAATTTCAGTCCTCTCTACTCACTCCTCAACATGTCGGACAAAGCTGGAGGTATTTTAGTAACCACTGTGTCACGTAGGAATTATTTTGTACAATGTCCACTGGGAAATTGAGCCTGTACTTTGGTGTTACTGAACCATGGAAAATCTAGAGCAAACCAAGTGGCTCTTTATTTCTTGTAGCAGCATCTGATAGCGCATTTTTCAGAGTAATTTCTTTTTTTTGTGCAGTCTTTAGTTATCGTTAGAAATCAGAACCTTGAAAAAGGGAAAGCAGATACAGGGGAACAAATATGAATATAGATTTTAGAGATTGTTCTGTTTCTCAGGGTGCTTTCAATCAATTTTCGTAATTTAAATGGATTTCTAATTAATGTATTCTTTTGATATAATGATTATAATTCCACCTGCTCATGTTACAAAAAAAAAACAAATTAAATTTTCACCTCAACAATTTCAAAAAATTTTGAAAAAAATATGTATTTAGCTACAGTAATGATGCAAAATTAACAATTAGGTATGAAATGGTTGGCAATTAACATGCCAAGCTTAACTTTTCTCAGAGATGCATTTTGCAGCAGGATGAAATGACCATATGCCAAGTTATTTTAGTGAGAGTATAGGAAATCTGAAATCTATACAATATACTGATAGCTGTTATTAGGATTAGACCAGGTGATGGGCTACAATTTTATGGTAGTCAACCAAGTATGTCAGAAGAAACTACCAGAAAAATTAAATAACAACACTCTTAAGACCCAAATCCCACAATAAATGTTCAGTAAATCTGACTTAAAGTTGAGACAACTTTCTGGTGCATAAAGGATATGTTGAAATCCTTGCAGAATCAAAAATTTCATGATGAATGGTCTCTGAATAGTGCCACTGGAAGAATAGGTAAGCATTACATAAAAAAGCAAAGCAAATATAGAACTCATGAAAATAAAGAGTTCATCAGAAACCAGTTCAATAACTTTACATGATCTATAGCTTACGTTGCTCAAACAGAATAATTTAACAACTTTCTATTCTATCTTTTACCTTGATTGTCAACAGAGGCCAAAAGCGGTAAAAATTTTCATCATTTGTGTGTGATAGAAAAAAGGGTTCTGTTGAAATTTAAGACATAACCTTACAAGCTCTCTTTTGATTATATTTAGTACAGAAGGATATAATTTGCTTGTTAATTTTGTTTCTGTTTTCTATTGTTGGATCACTGTGTTTTCATCCTTTTATTTCAGAAACTGAGAAGCTCTGACAAGATCAAAACAAGAGCAATCAGTATCACATTTCTATGAAGACATAATCAGCTTTGAACAAGTCTAGAACAAATAAACAATTGAAAGCCTGAAGAATGTACACAGAATCTGCAATAACTAGGCTAACACCTCTGTTTTCCGAACTTATCAACCTGGACGTTTTCTTGCAAAGGAAGCTCAAATAATTTCTTGTTAGAATAAATGGAAAGAAAACCAGAAAATGTAAACTGGACTGCTGAAAGACAGACACAGGCTTCTTGCATGCACAGTAATGGAGAGGCATCTCCTACTGAAAGACTGAGACTTCTGGTTTTGCATCATTCCTTAGCTGAATATCACAATCTTGTTCTAAACCATTATCTAAAAGCACAGTCTCAATCAGCCCCACAGACATCAAGTTTTCAACTACTCAATGAATTTTACACATTTCAATTTCTCTTCAAAATACATTTCATAATTGTATGTGACAATCATGCCACCCCCAGAGTAAAAGAAAGATTTTTAAAATGTATAATCAGTTATGGTAAGCATGCGATAATATCAAATGGAAAATATACAATACCATTTCCCCTGCATTTTTAGATGGTTATAAATATTAGTTATAGCACTGGTTATTCAGATAAAAGCTTGTTCAAAGTACTGCAGTGAATGTGTACTGCAGTTTCTAGACTGAGAACCTGAGAACAGGACTGCCAGCAGGGCTGCCGAAGGGGCAAAATACCTGAAATGCAGAATTAGACAATTATTATTAATTTTAAAAATGACATGAGACATGACTCTGTTTTTCCCTCTTAATTACTACTACTGATGTGTCATGAGACAGATTAAGTCTTAACTTTTGTTTATTATAGCTGATTTGGGGAGTGGGGATTTCATTTTTTATTTTATTTTAGAGAACTGTTTATGGTTTCATCAGAAGACTGATGCAAGTGCTCTGACACAATATGAATACCTGTTTCTTTTTTCCCTAATTCAAAGGGGTCAAGAGGGTTTTTTCATTTTTGTAAAGTCCATACAAGCCTTTGGTTGTTTGCTTTCCTCTGCAGAAGTAGTCATGCTATCATGTGTACTTAACAACCTGACAAACCCTTTTCCTACTGCATGCAAAGCTCAGCCTTTTCATTCTCACCCTGTGGCATAAAGTATTTGGAACTCCTAAGGTCTGATATATTTTAGTGCAAGTATACTCACAGAGTTCAAAATGGGAATTTCTGGGTGAAATGTAATGGCCTGTGATATACAGGTCACAATAAATAATCTAATGGTGCCTTCTGGCTGTATAAGCCACTCAAGCTATGAAATCAGTTTTACCCAATACTTCTGCTCAGTCTTTCTACCAGCACTGAAGTGCCTGAACTCTAAAATCTCACACTGAGAAGGCAACCATTTTACTCATTATGGCCTTTAACATCCCTTGCTGATAGTTTTAAATTTTTAAACAGCCCTACCTGTCGAGCTTCCTTTTATGTGTTCTCATAGTTACAGATATAATTTCGGAAGCAAAATATCTAAACACCAAGCATAATAAAAATGAAATGGGTTAAAGCTTATTAGCAGTAGGGAGCAGATGTAGCAAAATTCTGCCAGTTCTCCTACATTTCCTCCCCAGCAGGGATTTTCTGTCAAGCTGTGAGTTAGTTCTATACACTAATCCAGGCTGCTGTTGCTGCAATTGCACCTTCCTATACCTTGCTATTGTAGTAAAAATTCACTTTGATTTTTGATTTCTTCCTTCCTAATAATAATATTTAAAGCAGTTCCTGCAGAGCTAAATGTAAATTCAAGCACGGCATGCTAGATGCTCAAAAGGGCATGAAAATGTAAAATTGATAAGAAAATAATTACATATGAAAAGCTGTTTTATTTGCTTAAAAAATAGTAACTTTCTCTCAATGAACTAAAGGCTCCTGAGCCAAGATGTAACCAGTTAATGACTGAAGTTAAGATCCTTGAAATACCTCTCAAACATACATCATTCAATATATCAGTTACAATGTGGAACAAAAAAAGATAAGTATTTAAGGAACAAAGTCATAAATTGATAGTAATACAAACTGAAAGCAAATGAAGTCTGCCACATGAAACATGATCACAGACTGTCACTCTGAGGGTTTTTATTCTTCGTGTGTAGTGTCAAAAATAAGCACTTAGGAAAAAGAGTTGAACTGAAGTAAGGCTGTTCAAGACTGAAAGATTTCGGTTGAAATTCATTTGCGAGTGTGTGCCCAAATGGGACAGAAAATGAGCAAAGTTAATGGTCAAAATCTACTTTGTGGGCATTAAGGATAACAGATTTTATGATGGATTTTGACTTTTGGATACTGATTGCAAAGACCTTTTCTTTGAAAGTCTGATTCCTTCTGAACTTGACAACAGACTCTGGAACCAATTTTCAAACCAAATAACTTTCACCTCACATATTCTAGTTACATCATCTGTTCATCTGTACATGTATAGCACCACTAGTTACTCTTGTCAAACCTGTAATTAAATTTTGTAGAATGCAAAGAAGAAAAATTTGATGCCGCAGGAAGCAGAAGAAAAACAGCTTGAAAACTCTGGTGGCACTACTAAACTTCCATTGACTGTCAGGTTCTCCTTCATTGTGGTAGCCACTTTGATTAGTAATATGATATAAAGATGAGCATTCAAAAATCATCTCATAGAATCACAGAATGGCTCAAGTTGGGACCTTGAAGATCATTTAGTTCCATACACCCTGCCATGGGCAGAGACACCTTCCACTAGACCAGGTTGCTCAGCCAGGCCTTGAAGAGACCTCTAGAGATATAGCACCCACAATTTCCAAGGGGAACCTTTGCCAGTCTCTCACCAACCTCACAGAAAAGAATTATTTCCTAATATCAAATCTCAACCCGTTCTCTTCCAATTGCAAGCCATTTCTCCTTACCCTGGCACTACATGCTCTTGTAAACTGTCTTGCCCCATCTTTCCTGTAAGTTCTTTCAAGGTACTAGATGGCTGCAACTAGGTCACCCCAAAGCCCTCCCTTTTCCAGGCTGAAAAATCCCAATTCTCTCTGCCTTTCCTCATAGGAGAGCTTCTCCATCCCTCTGATCAACTTGGTAGTCCTGCTCTGGACTTGCTTCAATAGGTCCATATCCTTCCTGTGCTGAGGACTCTAGAGCTCGATATAGTCCTCATGGTGAGGTCTCACCAGAGCAGAGCAGAGGAGTAGAATCATCTCCTCCAACCTGCTGGCTGTACTTCTTCTGATGCAGCTCAGGATATGACTGGCTTTCTGGCAAGCAATTTCATTTTGAATGTTGTGCTTTTTAGTACATAAATTTTTACCGGAAAATACATTTACATTCCATCTTATGTAAATGAATATTTTTGAGGCAAATGTTGTTTGCAACAGACCAGTCAGTTACTTTCATTTTTTAATACAGTATGACTGCAAAACAAGGTCGGTTAAATGGCATAGTATAAGACTATTAGGGCTTCACATGCCTTTTATTTTAACTCAAGCTGTTTACATTGATCAATAATGTCCTACATACAGTTTGAAACCTGGATTTGCAGGACCAGTTTTCTCCCAGTTCAGTGTTACAGAAGTCAAACTTAGATGATGCAATTCAGGCAATTTCTTAAAATCCACTATATTGGTTTGCCCAAAAAGTTAGGAAAAAACCTCACTCCTGCTCCAATTTTTATTGTCAGGCATGAATCTATATTATATACAATACAATATATAATACAATATAATAGCTGGTCAATTCAGCTCAGGTGTCTCAAATACGTCGTCTCCAAGCTCTGCCAAACCCCAGCCTTCTTGCTGGGTATGGGTAAAGTAGGAGAAAGAGAAAGTCTGGATGATGTACAGGCATTGTCCAGCAACAGCCGATATTGGTCTGCTATCAACAGAGTGTTAGCCAAAAATCCAAAACACAGCACTACAGAGGCTGCTGAAAAGAAAATTAACTCCACCCCAGCCAGACCCACTGTGAGAGAAAGTTCACAACAACCTACAAGTTCTAAGCCAAGCTTTAGTTAAATGTGTAGCCATTCTCAGCAGTCACTGGGATGAGCTATATGGAAAGCAAATTTGTTCTTCTGAACATGAAGACATGTCTCTCAGATTACTACTGAAATATATAATGGGATCTTAACTCACACTCCTAAAGGCAGGTGACTCCATGTACAGAAGGTTAGAATGGAAGGTTTTCAGTAAATGGCCTTTAAATGACATATATTAATATGTATCCTTTTTAAAAGTTGTTATACTAAAAAAAAAATACAAATATATATTCATGAATATGATTTAATATATATATATAATGTGTATATAGATATATATAATGTCTATATGCATATATATGTTTAAGAGGAGAGAGGTAGAAAAATCTGTATCCTCCATTTGGTTCTGCAGAACATGCACAGAGAGACTATGAGACTACACATTACTGGGTTGCTGTCTGCAACTCCACACAAACACTCATTTGACAAATTACAACAATCCTTTACCAAATTCACCGTCTTAATTAAAAATGGTTGACAATTAGTATTTTCTTCAGCTAACAGTTACATTATCCTCTTTCAGACTTGCTTCTTCATTTTTATATACATATATATACATATATATATATACATACATACATGTATATGCAAAAGTAACTGTTTTGGTCTCCTAGAGAAGATGACCAGGATGTTTCCACAAAGGTGCTTATAAGTGAGATGCATAAAGACCTGCGTAATATTAACACTGAATAACGTCCAAAATAAAATCAAAGTTATATTTCAAGTGTTACCACCTGTGTTTATGGTATTGCATCCAACGGACCGGTGAGAAGTGAACAGGTATCATATCAGCTGGATGCAGTTTTATTTTTTTAACAATGAAGCTGAATAAAAACATGGAAGAAACTGAAAGTGACTTTTCACTACTAGCTGGCATGCATGTAACTGGGTATTGACCAAGGAGCACTGCTCATTTTTGCTACGCAAAAATTTGAAGAGGTTTCAAAATAAGACAGCTCACTTTCACACTGTCTTATGAGCTTTTTTGGAAGTGGAGTACAGGAAAGCATAAATTATTTTTGGGTTACTTTGACTTTTATGAATAAGAAAATTAAAGGTCTATTATTAATTTTGAAGACCATGTGATATCCTTCAGAGAAGAGGAGGAAGAAAAGGAAATGAAATTATTATTATGACCAGCACACAGCACCAGAGATGAGGATAATCAAGTGCTGAAATTTAGTAGGATTCCTTGGATCAAACAATAAAATAGTAAAGAAGTAGTTCCACTGGAAGAATGAAAATGTTTTCCTGCGTTTATTTCTTTTTTTATTCCCCCTTTTGGTTTTTTGATAGTAGAAGATCATTAGTGTATCTGAACAGAGACAAGATTCTTGCATAGTTTCAAAAGGAACAGATGATATTTTACGCTCTAATTTTGACTGAAGCTTGATAAGGGAGGACAGGTATGAATTTTCCTAGTTAATTGTGGAGTTTGTCTTCAGTGGTAATTTGCTGAATCTGCTTGAGGTGTTGAGTCCCAGCCAGCTTCCTCTCCACAGAGCCAGTTGCTTGTCCCCCAGTCCCAGCAGGATGGGAGGGACAATAGGAAAAGCAAACATGAGAGAACTCTTGGGCTGAGGTGAGGATACTTTAGCAGGTGAAGATAATAAAACTAACAATGTAAAGGCAGTCCTTCACCTCCTCCCACCTCCTCCCAGCAGACTGATGCCCAGCCAGCCTCTGGGGAACAGCCGCCTTAGAAGACCAAGTTCTCCAATTTTTATGTCTGAGCATGGTGTCATACGGTCTGGGATATCCCCTTGACTGCCTCTTGCCCACACCCAGTCTGTTCTAGGGGTGCTGACTGGGAAAAAGCCTTGAAACCCTTGAAAATGTGCAACATTAGCATGTTAGCCACAAATCCAAAACGCAGCATCATACAGGCTCTTGTGAAGACCCAGGAAGACCCTGTACACTATTCAATAGCAAGTTTCCTTCCAGCAGGAATGTTTTTCCAGGTCCTGCATAACCACAACACTTACCTGTATTGCCCATATGGAAGGGCTTTCAGTACATAAGTTTGACTAGTTTCTGAGATTTGAGTTTTCTGATTTTTACAGGGCTTACATTGACAAGACAAAATATTCTCCCTGGAAAAGACCAAGATCTAGAGTCGCTACTTAGTATTGAATATCAAACTATTTGTTGGAAGCAGTAATTTGGAAGGGATGTTTGTGGTCTGAAAGAGAATAAATTGCTACAGTTTTAGGAAGGATGAGTTGTTAATAATACTTTATGTAGGCTGAGGTGGTAATATGGCCCTTCTTTCAGTTCTGATCAAGAGGACTACCTCATTCAACAGAGAACAAAAAGACTTTGAAGGTGATGAAACGGTGATGAAACCCTGGAATTCTATTCTTTATTGTGGAAATTTAAAGTGTCCTACAGTAACTTGGACTACAGTTTAATAGGGAAGTTTCCTGAGTCAAAGTTGAACCTTGATCACTTTTCAACTAAAATGGCATTCATCCCTCTATAATGAGACAGTGACAACAGGTACTTACTTCAGGGATGAAACTGTTAATGGCTTTCACAGTCATCACATATGAGACTTGTGACCAGAGGTCCTGGCCTAGGCGAACAGTGGATGCATTTATGCACTCTTGCTTAGCACAAAAGTGACAGGCTCAAAACAGAATTAATGTTTTCAGCAAAGGAGATGAAGAATCACTCAAAACCAGTCTTATAAGGGAACTGCTGCAGGGGAAGATCAGTCAGCCTGGATGAACTAGGCTGTTTACCACCCTGAATAACCTGACATGCATTTCTTCACTCTGTCTACCTGAAAAACAACATTCAAATGCACAGATATATTACCTGTAAATGGCAAATAAGCTAGTATAAATCAGTTCATGGAAATCAGAGAGTTATGCTGACTTATACCAGTTGAGGATTTGACTGTATCTGTAGGTATCTCCACAAACAATCACAGAAGAAATGCTCTCCTTTCTTAATTTCTACTGTTCATATTTTTTGTCTATATTATACAAGTTAAATTAATGCACACTCTTTAGACTATTATGCAATCATATGATTTTTATACACATATACTCCATCTCTAAAAATGGCTTAGATAAAGTCACGTTCTTTTAGCTGACTGCACTAATTTTTAAACATTATTAAGGTCTGCTAATGCTACAAATAGAATATCATAATCTTCCTCTAAGAAAAAGTTCAAGTGGCAAACCTTTTACCTCCCATTGTTGCCCAGTGTCAAATGGCAAACTATTTTCAAGGACCTCTGGATTTCCACTATCTGCATTTGACCTGTGTTAAATATTCTCATTACAGTTGCTTCAACTGACTAGAAAAGCTTTGCCTAATCTGAATGCAGTGGAAATGAAATACACTAGACACGAGATGAAAGACACACTAGCACAGTGCAATTTAAGGTACTGTGTGTTCTGAATGTGGGCCATAAAAGAATCCTGGGTTTATATATCAAACTGTGGAACATTCAAAATAGCATCTAGTAGCAAAATAGATGTTACAAACCTGATGGAGCAAAAAAGGGGAAAACAGAAACATGCATATTCTTCCTATTGATTTTTTGATAGGCATAGGTACTGGCTGTCAGCAATGATTTTCAAAAATTTTTATTTTTCTTCTGGTGATATTACAAATGATATTAATTAACCTATGTGAGATTTTACTGCAATGTAAATGTAGCAGTGTTCTAATCTGTCATTTTACCTTTATAATACTTGTTTACTTCTACTACTCATATTTTGACTATTTTGTTCAAGAAACTGGTAAAAGGAGACCAATTAAATTAATATTACCTATAGGACACAGAATTTATAACACTTTTTAGAAATCCAACAATTGCATTGAATAAAGATAATAACCAATACATATAATAAATTAGACAAAAAAGTGTACCTGAATATTACTGGCTTAGAAACATCTGTTCAGGACGGTGTAAAAATATATATCTTCTCACAGAAATCTGGGAAGTTTTTTTAATATTCCACTTGAAGTTTTATAGTCATTTTCTCTATAGGTAAAAGAGGATCTTAAACCTTTGTCCAATCCTCTGCAGCAAGAAAAATCTTCAACTTCCACTGAGCATAAGCTACTTCTGTTGTACTTAGGATAAAGTGTTGGAGAATGCATGAATTTTATTTAAATTCATGACAGTCTGTATACTTCAAATAGCACAGGAATGTCTGAACAACGCACAGACTGCTGTTACAGATGCATGATGCCATTCTAAATGACTGCCATGAAAACACACTAATTACTCCAGAAAACAACTGCATGTAGCTAAACAGATTCTTGTTTAAGATTTAACTTGTTTATAACTTGGGACCTGTACATTATTTGTAAGGCAAAGTGGAAAGATACAGGAAAACACCAATGGTACGATGCAGGGGCTTCCTGGAAGGGGCCCAGTGCCCTAGATGACTCCTCTTAGATATCTTAAAAAAATCCTAGTTTGGGTTTACTTATATCTTACGACATCTAAACCATTTTTAAATCTGGTCCAAAAGGTTTTAATTTGGTTTTTTAAATCTGGCATCAAGTTACGCAAGTGATAAAATAAGTGTGGAACCCATTCACAATATATACCAGATAAAACACTGTGAATCTTTTTTCCATCACTTCTGCATTACACACTATTAAGACACACATTGTCAACAACCTGACTGGCATTCCTGACAGAATGAAAGTCAACTGCAGCACTCTTTTCTGGATTTGAAACAATCACGGGATCACAGCCACTCATCCTGAATTCTTACCATAAAAAAAGAAAGGTTCTGCCAGAAGAAGATGAGCTGGTATCTTTTAAAGTTTGCAGTATGTTTGGTCAGAAAATGATTGGTGGGAGAGTACTAGACAACTAATGTCCAAATGCCAGTGGTTTTATAAAAGTAAAAAGGTATATTTTTTTTATGTCACACAAAGTATTTCACCAAGGAGATTTCTCATGACTGAGGATGGAAAGTACATTGGCAGCTGCCTATTACAATAACTCAGAGGGGAACTGACCTATGACATCAGAATTTAAAAAAAAATACTATCTGTAAAATGACTTACTGAAAAAAAGATAAAATTACCTTAGTGCTATTAATACATCTTGATATCACATTAAATATTACCTTTCTATGCAACTCTGTCTTCTAACCATAAAAAAAAAAATATTGTTTTCACTGTCTCAAAATCTCCCTTCACCAATGTTTTGGATTCACTTACAAACACAACCAATTCTAAACTTTCTGTTGATAACAAAACATTGTGTACTAAACACACTGAAGTATTTCCCTGTAATTTTTTCTTTTTATAACAAAGAAATCAGAGATAACATTTCAGAGAGTTCTGGAAAATCTGTCTCCACGTTTTGTATGTATTTCATCCAACCAAAATAACTGAAACTAAATTTTAGCATTCAGACATTTTTATAAACAAATTTATTTCAAAAGCAGCAAATGGCCTCAAAATTTTTCTGCGAGGAAGTTAATGTGCTCTTATGTCACAGGAAGAATTAATTCACAGTACTTTCCTATGGAATATACAAGTGAATAGCAACAGTCTAAATGAGTATTTATTACACAGTTTATCAGAAATTATACATTTTATTAACCTAGCTATACCAAGTGTCACCAGAGATTAGCAACATGTAAAAAAAAGAAAATGCAGCAGTTAAGAAAGCTGGGATGCCTGAAATCTTGAGAGAGCACAGCACGTTTCTTCTTTTATTGGTGAGGATAACAAAAGAAAGCAAAAAACAAGCATTCAGAGGTAGGAAAAAAAAAGTAGTCATGATCTTCCCCACCTCAGCTAGCCCAGGGGAATCTGTTGTATAGGCAGAAGTACAATCCACCACTTGAAACAGTCTAACAAAATACTACAGGGATGTCTCTGCACGGAAAGCCCATCGGTAGGGGGAGGAGAAGTTAGGGTGTAGATTCAGCTCCCAACTAAATATATTGGGAATACTGTCTAAATAGTACAGCTCAAGCCCTACTGAACAAAGTACATTCACAAAGTAAATTAATAAAATTTTGCAGGCACAGTCACTGTTATATCATTATACAATAATTATTTGGAATATTTCCATCTATCAATAATGCCATCTGTCCCACCCAATACAAATGGACTACAACCCATATGGCTTATTTTTTTCTATTGATTACTCTGCTGAATGAGTTAGCAAAACTGCTTATAAAATCATCATATTACATGACACTGTCATTAAAAGATGTGAAGTAAAGAAAAACACAA
This sequence comes from Acrocephalus scirpaceus scirpaceus, assembly GCA_910950805.1. Classification (NCBI taxonomy): domain Eukaryota; kingdom Metazoa; phylum Chordata; class Aves; order Passeriformes; family Sylviidae; genus Acrocephalus; species Acrocephalus scirpaceus. The sequence continues at coordinate 29,749,376 of OU383780.1, forward strand.
GATGAGTCTTAATTGGAAAACTGTCAGTTCTTCTTCCAGAAAGTTTTAGCAATGCTCTAAGCTTATTTCTCTTTTTTTTGGCTTCTTAAAAAAAGCACTAAAAAGACACAAAGCCCCAAAACCCCCTAAATACTAACTGATGGATTAGACCTAAATTATTCTAGCACACAACTGCTACTAGGTATGCTGGAGAAGGTCCCTCAATTTATCTCCTCAAGAGTATTGAAATGTCCCTAAGTATGCCCGGCAATTACAAAGAAACTGTGGAAGGAATGTAACTTAAAAATAGGGTGGAAGAAAGCTGATGATGGCTGGCACTTGTATTTGTTAATTCCAAGAAGTCTTCCTAGGTTTTGGGTTTGATTATTCATTTGTATAATTGTCTTTATGCTATTTTTGCAGCCTCTGGGTTTTTTTTTTTCCTTTTGATTTTAACCACTGCTTCCCTTAACTATATTTGAATTTCTCCAGCAACAAAAATGCAACAGAATTAAATGCTAACTTCAGCTCCTTCACTCTAGATCTCATTTTTTATAATACCTTTTTAATTTTAACAAAGGAAATCTCTCTTGTGAACATTCAAAATGTCAATCCAAAGATCCTTAGCCCAGTGATTTAGGTGGTGTTCTTTTGAGTGATCCCTTGGTGGGGTTGCTTTCTTATCCTTCCCTCCCCACTGGTTTTTTCCTTTCTACTACAACTTTACATGCCTGCACCAGATTTCTGTTTCCTCTGTCACCCCGAATGGCTTTTCCAATGATGCTGGGACTCGAAGGGACATATGACGGAAGAAGAGAGAATGGATTCCAGCTCTAAGGACACAACCCTTGATGACTGTGGTAACTGGAGCTCAGAGAAGCTCAGGGGATTATACTGTAGGGTTGAGGCTGCAGGAATGATGCCTGGAGTGCAGATACTGAGCTGCCATAAGGAGTGAAGGAAATCGGGATGACAGGAGTAGAAAGGAGTTGTGTAAGAAGGAAGGAATGACGCTTGAATAAGGAAGGGACCAGAGGCTTGGTGACTGAAACAATTTAGAAGTTGCTAGGGGGTCCAGCTCCCTCTCTTACAGTCCCCTCCCATCTTCACTAGAATGACTTCTCTGTTAATAATATATGAAATGTTTCCTCTGAAAAAAGTAGATTATTCTGAAATATACTTTTTTATAATTTATCTAAATTTAAAAAAAAATTAAATATGTTTGATCTTTTTCTTTGTAGCTCAAGAAGTTCCTAAAAGACAATTGTCACTAACAATATTACAAGAAGTCTTCTAAAGTCCAGCTAACTGTGTCCGACCCTGTGGCCTTATCTCAAATGAAGCTTTTAGCAATTGCATGTCCACATCCAGCTCTTAGAAGTAAATCTTTCATGCTGTATAAACATATCCAGAAAACAATTCTCATGCATCTCTTTATATTACGTACTGTTAAGTCCAATTTACTGGTGTCCTGAACAATTTATATAATCCTTTTTGTGCTTTACTTACTACTGCCATCGAACATGTAGAAGGATTCAAGGGAAGTTGCCGAACAGTATTATTTATGTAGAAGGTAATTACCAGGTATCACCACATGACAGAATACTAAATTTCTCATGCTCTAAAGAAAAACACCTTTGGCAGTTCTGATGCATATGATTTAGTCACCATTTTAAGTACAATTACCTTAATATACCATCACTTTGCTGTTAAATACAGAACATTCAACGAACAGAAATACAGTCTAAATCCCATCTTTACAACATAACTAATTCTATGTTTTATGATGTATACATTATTTTTGTATATATTACAAAAATGAGTTCTGAGCTGAACTGTCTTATTTGCACAAACAAACTCCTTTTTTCAAGGATGACAAAAGGAGAACAATTTCAACTGAGAAACCATTTGTTCTTATTAAGTAATCTGTAGGTCGTTACTGGTCCAGGCCTTTGGCCACTGCTTAAAATAAAGAAAACCAAAATATTTTTGGTCTGGCTGACTTAGTTTAATTGGTGAAAACAGACCATTATGCCATGTCATGGTATTCAACAGAACTCTCTGTAGTAGCACTGGGATACCAAAACCTGAACAAAACCACACAGGTAAGGAATATGCCTTCAGAGTAAGGCTACCACATTCTCTCTTCCACAGAGAAAGGCAGTATTTTACAGGATCTGGAAGGCTGCTCCAAAGTAAAAACTGCATTACTTGCTCTCACTGATACTATGGAATAACTGAGGCAGAAGTACTACTGAAGAACAATTTATCATTTTTCAACAGAGCATCTCTATTTTCATTAACAGGACAACTGTATTTTCAGGGCAGGGTAATTTCCCTCTCTAGTTCCTTGTAATGGAAATATTTGTAAGTATTTTTCTCTGCTTTACTTTGTACATAAACCCTTACTAATCAAAAAATATGCATATCCTGAGGAAAAAAATTTAAAATTTAAAATTCCTGTCTAAACCTCCTATTGACAAAATTATAGAAACAAGAACATGCAGCTGTTAATAACATCTCATTCCCATTTATATTTAGTTTTTTTCCAAATCATTTTTAGATGGTGTTGTGGCACACATTATCTAATTTTTTTCTTTCTGATACTGTCATTACTGAATTATGATCTGATAAACACAGCATAAGACTGATGAACATCCTACAGGATTGCCTGATTGCAGGATGTTTTTCTTAAAGATTCCTGAAAACTTTCAAGCAGCTATCACTTCACAGGAGCACATGTAGGCAATGTAGGCAATCAAAAAGTGACATGGAACAGATATTAGTGACAGCTCAAAAGTAAGAAACTTCATCAGTGTTTTTCAGGTAGCTAAAAAAAATTTTTAAAAAAGCAAGTGCTATCTAGTCATCTTAGTAAGTGGAAGAAATAAATTACTTGATAAAGAGTGGCTGGTATGCATAGAAACTATGAAGACCTAAAAGGGTGTATATGGATAAAGGATAAGTTTCAAAGAAATGGCGAACACCACCAATCTGTCTTCCAATCTTATATATTGCAAATCAGAAAGCAGAGAGGGTTTGTGGTCATGCTATGTTACTAATTAGTCACAGAACAAAAATGGGTATTCAATTAAATAAAGAATTCAGTTTCAATATTGGAACTGAATCTGGTGTTGGAGGAGTAATAAGCTCTATTTAGGAGGGTTTTTTCTTAGTAAATCAAGTTGAGATGTTGTAAGCATGTAAGTGAAGTCTATATCTTTACTTGCCTAGTGCAGAGACTGGAGACAAAGGCAAATAGAAGGAAAGTTTCAGGTGTCTTTTTCCTTCTTCTATGAAAATATGACCATATTCTGTGCTTCCAAGCCCCCAGAAAACGTAATAATTAGGCTGTATTAAATTATACAGTAATTATGCATTTGGTTTTTATGCATTTGGGGAGAAGTTACATTTTATTTACAACTACTTTTAATGCTGTCTGGGTGTTCCATGGCTATTTTAAGTAAAGGGGCACATACAAATCAGGAATTATTACGGCATCATTATAAATCACTGTGCAAATTATTATGCTGTTAATCAAGGGTTAACCAACAGACAGGCATGTCCAGATGTGGTCTTAGAAGTCTAGCTGAATATAATGCAATAATGAGCAGTAAATTGCTAAACTCAGTTATCATAACAATATTGTTAGTAAGCAAGTAGGGAAAAAATCCTAAACAGAACAACTGACAAGAAGTTGAAGTAAAATGCCCATTTCTCATTATGCAAAAATATATGGACAGAAGTAATTCAAAGGAGAAATTGTTCACATTTTTGTTAGAGAAATTGACTGTTCTTTAAGAGTTCATTAACACAACGTTTTGGGAAATTACGACAAAATTAGTGGTGAATATAACTTTCTATGAAGAAATTTTCTTTCTCAATTGTGCACAACCACTTATGAGCCAGAACATAACAGCTCAATCAAACCCTTACTTGAACCCCTCTGAAAGGTACTGCGAAAATTCTGATATTACTGCAAGACTTAAGAGAGGAAAAAAAGACAACTCAGAAAGCAGAAAATGGATATGGCAGCTACCTTTTTGCATTCTCTTAATTTCTTCTGCCATATGGAGCGGGCAATAGGAATGCTCTTGCTGTCGGTTACGTAGCAGCTGGCTGTGATGACGTGGTGGAGTGCAGTCTTCTGGCTCATGGCTTGAAGAACTCGCCCGACGTGACGGAGGGAAATGCTGGCCTCTGCATATATGCCACCGCTAACAAGCTGCATCGTGCAAGGTACCAGAGCAATCTGTCCAGCACAGTAGAGAACACCGCCAACCTAGGACAGAATCAGATCAAGTACATAAGACTCTGGGAGTTTACAGAAGACAAGGGAAGCACCCTTCTCTCTTCCAGCTACTTTCTTCCAACAGTACTGCTCTTTGCCATCGTTTGTTACAAATGGAGCAAACATGCCACTTTAAAGATAATGCATGGATGTATGTGTCAGCTCAAAACAATAATCTGATGTGGACTGTTACAGCTGCTGGATCACACTGATGCCCAACATGGTTAAATATCCTCTTGTTTTCTTTTGAGTGATGATGCACATTATCTTTGGTTCAATGCTATTTTTTAATCTTCTATGTCTTAAGCTTTCTTTTATATAAAACCATATAAGAAAGTACATATCTGTAACATCTTTAGTAAACTAATTTAAAAATACTTTAAATATATTTGGATATTAGAACGCCGAAATGACCGTGTATGAACAAAAAGTGATGATATTCCACTAGAAGGTAAAAGCAAATTGTAAACTGGAAATACAATGCTGAAGAATGCTACTTGAATGAAGAGATGGGTCGCCTTTTGAAAATGGACTTTAATGGGTGGCCAGATTTACTACTGCAATGCAGTTACTTTGGGCTTATTTTCCAAAATCTTCCTGGCAACACTTTGAAGACCTACTTTTTTTAACAGCAGCCAGCAAAGGAAACATTTATTCTTATTATTCAGACATCTCAAAGATTTTTTTTATAAAATCTCAACGTAAATATCAAAACTTTTCATCATCTTATGCTGCACTTCTCTAGACCGTCTGTGCATTTCCTAATCAGTGAAACAGTAAATTTTATTCACTATCAAAAGAAAACTAAGTATAGAAGTGGGAAGTAAGGTGGGCGTAAGCAGCTTTGAAGTCAGCACAGGAAGAATTTTGCTAGGAGTAAAGACAGAGAAAATTGTGCAAGGAATCTTTCAGAAGAATTTTGCAGAACTTACTGTCTAAACTGTAAAAATTCCTCAGAATTAAGAATAATTAAAAAAGAAATCTGTGTCCTAGAAGACATGGCAATCAAACCATGTGACAGACCCATATGCAACTCCAAATCTGTCCTCATAACTGTCTGTGTCTCACAAAAGACTCACACATGTAACTATTGGAAGAGTATCTTATACAATTTGGCATACAAGTTCTATGATTAGCAGCTGAAGAGGGGGAGGAGGCAGAGGAAACAATATATCAACCGACACACATCAACTACTTAAATGGTTTAAAATACCTGAAATATTGTTTGATAATGCTATATATAATCCTGAATTTGGGAAAAATATATGAAAGCAATATTTTGGTTTATAGGAACAAATGGTCTTTCTTTTTTTTTTTACAGCGCTATTTTAAAATATGTGCCACTGAACAAGGGAGTCCAGCCAGCTACCAAGTGGCATACTGACAAGATGAGAAACAAATTCAGAAAGATATGATTCAGAGGGGCACAGGTTTGTTTTTAAAGTAAACCATTCATTTTCACCTCTGCAAAGTGAAATCCATGCATTAGTCAAAAACTCCAATGCAGGTAGTTTACACTTCTACAGAAAAAAAAAAATCACGCTGACGGTATTTCTTCCTTTTTTTTCCCCTGTTGAGCTGCTGGTTTTCCATGCATCACCCATGTTAATTATTAGGTAGACAGAAGAGCTGTTCAACCAGTTCACTTCCCCTATTCTTGAACAGATTGTTTGAGACATAATATGAATACTAATTAACGATAAAATATCTGTCAGTGTTTTGAAATACAGACCAAGATAGCACTTTCTTAAAGTATCCTGGACAGTTCTGATACAATTAGCCCCACTGGTCATAAGCAAGGTCATAAAAAAATCTCTGAGGGATTTGAGCAAAATTGGCACCACTTTTGGCTAAGATTCAGTGGGAATTTTGCAGAGTTTTTTAAAAACCAATTGCAAAAATCCCTCTGTTCCTAACATACTTGTTTGTATCTTAAGATGCAATTAATAGAAAAACAATGTTCCCAACAAGCCACCACGTTATGGAAGGGTGGATACAAGGGGAAAAGAGGGGAAAAGGATAAAAAAATGGCCACAGCCTTGCAGCAACTGTATTTCAGGGGGACATAATTTAGAATAAGGGAAGGAGGAGGGGCATCTCTCTTCTCTTTCCCAGTGACTCAGTCACAAAAAGCAAGCATAAATAATCAGCAAGGACAAAGCAGCAAACCAGTACAAACACTGTTTTAGCAGACTTCAAGACGTTGTCTCTGGAATGTTTGAAGCATTACACAGAAAATTGTTAGCAGAGTAAAAGGCATTTAAATCAGGGAAGTCATCATACTATCTTGTTCACAGTACTGAAATCTTACAAGAGGAGCTGTCACAATGTATGGTGTCAGTACTTGTGTTGTGAAAGTGTTCTGCAAAACCCTGCTAGAACCTTGCAACAGTTTATCTTTCTTGGAGCATTTATGAAGATAACAGAACATCTTTCAGGGTATATATTCACAGCGTATCCAGCCTGGCCGACTTGCATTATACAGGAAACTCAAAAGGATTTATATTGATCCTTAAAGGATCCAGATGTATACAGCAGAGGTCTCATTGGTGACTCGATTTTCACTGCAGACCATACACATATTTCTAGTGCTAAAATTTAAATAAAGACTTGATCCAAAGACAACCCTGAAAACTCAAGCCTCATACTGCTGAGATGCTCACTTGTACAAACTTATTTCCAATATTTTTTCACGGCAGTAAGCAGGTTATAAATGGGGCCTCATGTGATTCCACATTTCTTCCCTTTTTATTTTCATTTGTATCATTGCAAGTTAAATGAAAGGTGAGTCCTTTTAAGTTAACACAATACTTTAGCAGCTGTTTTGCTCAGTCAGCACAACTGTAAATAATCAGAGGAGGTCAGTGGACAATTAGAACCTCAGAGGATGCAATGCATGCCCTCACAGATAGAAAGCTAAGAGATTATTTGAGAATTACTACTTTTCACAGTGTAGCTGTCTTGCAGGGATAAGTATAATTCAGACCTAGGGCATGGTTTATACCAGTGGAAAGCTGTATAGCAGTTTTTTTTTTCTAAGGTGCTTTCATTTATTAGGAAAACAGAAGGAAAGCATCTACCATAGCATGGAAAGGAACAGTCAGAAGAACTGACTCAGAGCCACTCGGAATTGTTCTACCCCATGAAATAGTTTTTAACATTATTCTGTTTTAACAATATTCCAAGTTACCAAAAGGACACAACATATCTCCTATATATATATATATGTATCAGGAAAAGAAACAATGAGAAAACCAAAGTTAATTGATTGAGGTCTAACTTAAGCTGCTAATTAGAAAGGAAAAGCTGCAATTATTGCTGCCTAGAAAGAAAGAGAAATAATAGGATACCCATAGATATGCACTAAGTTGTTTTTTTATTAAAAGCCAAGAGCAACTATAGAAAGTTTATGTAACTCTTCCTGCTGGTATTATTAAACTTGCTAGTGATTAACAGACAATATAAAACTTGCTGGAAGCTTCTAACAGAGGGTTCTCAAACATTCACCCGCAGATACCGTGGCAAATGCTAATAGTTGAACCACAAATGCATGTTTCTTGGAAGGAAGGAGTCAATATGCAATCAGCCAAATCTTTGTTATGAATGCAGTTTGGTGTCTGAGTGACTGCTGCCCTTTAACAGGTCAGGGTGCACAAAAGGTTCAGTGACCCCCTGACCTAACAGTGACACAACCCACCATTAGGCTCAGTCAATGTAAATAAGCAGAACTGACAACACACTAATAGGCTGCCTCTGGTCAGCCACGGGTACCTCTGACCTTAATGAAGACCTAAATCAATTAATACTCCAGGCAATAAAGACCTCTGGCTGATTAAGTTAGATAGAAATAATCTTTTCTAACGGGATTAAAGCTGCAAGGTGGTGAACTTTTTATTCAATATATGATAATCCTTTCTTCCTAGGGCCCTCTTGTTTTAGAAAATGATAGCAAAATTGCTTTTTGCAATGTGACATCTTTAATTCAACTGACTAGTATGAATAAAATTTTTAAAGGCATCGTTTAGACAACAGTAATTGAAAAGCTTGAAGTTCACACTGTGAAAACAAATTGTATCTGACTAACATGATTCTAATACACCCAACATTCAATATAATTCATGTTGTTCTTGAACTGTTACAAATTTATAGTCTGAAAATTCCAGGAATGAGTTCATAACACATAGATGAGTTTGATATAGGCTTTCTTCTGAGTAAAAATATGCAGTTATGGGTAGCTAAAGGATGAAGGATATATTCCTAAATATTATTATTATTAATAATAATAATAGTAATAATAATTTATTTTTTACTTTTGAATTTTTTTTTTTTAATTTCTAAGACTCCACATATAGCTTAGTCAAATGTTTGCACGTCATACTCGAAACTTCAGAACCTCCCTCTGGATATTTTTTTTTCCTAGTTCTTTCAAAAAACCCCAATAGCAATTAATCAGCAGCATACTATGGCTATTTTATGGAACTAGCTGTAATATTCCCACAGCTTTAAAGGTTTTATAATTCAGTTTTCAGATGCTGTGAGTCTGTTTTGTTAGTTCTCATTTTGGGAAGGATGCTTCAATATGTATCTGATCACCTAAGCCAGAAGACTACAAAACACTCATCATTTTGCACTGTTCTTCCCTATAAAAATTTATCAATGTGTGTTTTAAATTTTTCTCTCTGAATTTAAATATTTGGGGGTTGAAAATTCATAGAACGTTTTTTTTAACAAGAAGTGAAAATGTACTGCAATTTCATGAATGCTAACCTAGGTTGTATTTTTTTTCTCTGCAGTTTAGGAAAATTAAGATGTATCATCCCACAAAGTCATATTTGACATTGAACACAGTGTCATAATGCTATCAACACACCTCAGACTTTTATGCATTTCCTAATTTAAATTATACCATGGAGAAGTATCATGTCACACAGTATACAAACACTGAGCAGCATAGAACCTGGCAGTTCTTTCAACTTAACAGTGCACCTGAAGAAGCCACAATACTGCTATGAATACTAAACCAACATAATATCTCCTAATCATACTCTATACTTCCCAATAGTAAACACCTCTGCAATCTTCTAAAAATCAAATACCTCAAAATGAGCTTTTTGACAGTGCTGAGTTTACAGCAGACAATCTCATCTAACACATTCCTGGACATCTATAGTACCTTAAAGTTTAATGAAATGCTAAATGTACAGACTTGAGAGGGATGATCAGGTCAAAAACTTAAGAGAAGGTAAAGATCAAAGTCTTAGCTTGAAACTAATCTTCTAAAAAACTGTTTTATCACAGAAAATTGTAATAGTTATGTACATATTTTTGGCAATGTGTTGGTTATTTTTAAATCTTGATCAATGTCAAATCAATTTTATTCTGCTCTACAACTGACAGAAATAAACCCCCCCCCACTTCTGATTTACAGAAGGCAAAGATTCAAAAACTGAAATTTTCACAAAGAAAACCCACCTCAAAACCTGTCATTTGTACTCCAAGGGAATATTAGACATAAATAGAAAATAAATGCAGCTTTTAAAGTCAGAACCTGTAGTTATAAACATCTAGAAAGATTCCAATAAAGTGGGTGGAAAAGGCTTGCCATCTAATATATCCATGTGGGCATTACAGACAGCTAGTCTGAAGTCTTCTCCATGATTTTTGTTTTAGTCAACTTGGAATCTCCAAAAGAGAGAGAGAGAGAGAGGAAATGAACAAAATTGAAGTAAAAGTTATCTTTACTTAATTCAAATCTTTTGGCCCAGGTGCTGTACAGTGCCCAGGGTACATATTGTTCCTTCCAGGAAAATTATAGTAGACAGCTCAAAGACTTAATTGCCATAGAGGATAAATTGTTCTCCATACTCTGAAGGGTGCTTTTTCCTAAATATAAAAAGAGCAGTCTCCCTATTTTAAAATGAGCAAGCTAACAAGAGTATTAATCTTTGATGCATTTCTTCTTTGGGACAGAGGAATTCTGGTCTTCATGACTATTAATCTGCCACCTTTTACAAAGCCTACCATTCCTCTCAAGCTTTTGAAAAAAATCACAGGTTCTCACACAACCACATTAGCAAATCTGCCAACTGTGAAAAATTGCAGAACACTTAGCTTTATGAACATACCTTATCTAAAAGCTGGAGTAAAACCTCCAAACTGATTAACACTTCCTCATTTACTATTCATGTCACTTCAAATAAAGATGCCAAACAAAACAAAATTTTAAAAAATGTACTCAGATGAGTCTATTCCTAACAATTGGGGTTGGGATTGGGAATGAGACACTTAAATTGGTATTTACCAGAAAAAACTAAAGGCCTGTTCAGGGTCCAGACAAACAAGGTAGAAAAGACTAGTATCCAACAGTGTAAACTGGGAGAAATGACTCAGTGTGGACATGAACTCTTGAGCAATGGATACCACATTTTTAGAAAATGCATATTATGTCCACAGGTGATTGTGGTTTTTAGTGAATTATATATGCAGAGATAAGGGAGGATAATGTTTATAATTCATATGGATTCTTAAAATATCTGATAAGGCATATCTGGAAATTATTTTTTAACTTTCCTAATTATAAATGCTGTTAACTAGCTGATAGTCTGTAAGGAGAGAGTAATGAAAATGCCAATATAACTGAAGTGGGGTGCCGTAGGGATTAGTATTAGGCTTGATTTTGTTTAACATCTTCATTAAGTCAGTGAAAGAAGGGATTAACAGCATGATAATGAAACCCACAGAGGATACTAAATTGGAATGTGCACCAGTAGAAATAATAAAAATGGACACAGATAGGTTTGAAATAAAGGCAGCAAATATGAAAATGAGACAGCTTAGGAAAAATGAAAACTCATGCCAGAACATATGGCAAAAATATTTTGAAATACAGATATTCAGAACAAGGGAGAAAACTTGACTGAAGAACTGCTGAACAGTTTATGTTAAAACATAACTTCTCTTTACTAGAAGCACATTCAGTATAGGACAAAAGAAGTTGCAGTCTCTGGTCCCATGACACTGGTCTAATCAAAGAGTAAAATTTGTTAAAATTACCCGAGCTGGTATCATAACCGTTACAAAAAGTATGTTATGATTTCAAAAGGAAGTCTGTAAAAGGTGATATCAAAGCTTCAGATGATTCTTCAGAGTGAACTCTCTTTTCCAAGAGTTTTAAGATTTCTTTATTAACACTGTTTTTCAGTTTGCAGCTAAGCATAGCAGCATTCAAATTATGATAAGTATCTTAATCTGCCTGGGTAAAGATGTAAAAATTGACCCCCCACCCTGTTTTTACCCTCCTCTGTTAAGTGGAAAACATCTACAACTTGCATAAGGTTACCTAAGCATTTATTTGGGGTTCCCACACAGTTAATTTGTGGTTTTACTATTTAATCCTAAATTTATTTTCATAACAAAATCTTAATAAAATATCACCAGAGAAAGATATAGCTGGCATATTCACAAGACTATCCTCTCTCCTTGATTTCTACATTTTTCTCTACTCTTCTCTACAGTTTCTCTACAGTTATAGGGAACTGGATAGCACATAAGGGGGAGAGGTTATAGGGTAACTGTATCCATACACACACTATCTAAAGGAAGATAAAGACAAAAGATTAAGTGATGTCATTTCCTTAGCTACCTATATGTGTTTATATTAGAGACTTAGTCTCCTATTTTTATCCTTAAACATACAATCTACTTAGAAAGGAATCTCATGATCACCTCCCTGCATTAACTGAAGCTTCTGATGACAATTTCCACCTACAGTAAGCTAAATCGCCAATTCAACTATCACTGCAGTGATAAAGCAGCCCAAGAAAGCACAGTAGAAATTTCTAGATTTAAGTTTCTATTTCTATTCTATTAACAATAAGGGTGCTTAAGGATGCACCACTGTTGTGGAATTCAGCATCCAAAGAGAATCAAGACTGCAGTCATAAAATCCTATACGGAGTGAGTTGTTTTTTCCCTTTCCTACCTGTCTACAATCCTTATTCACGCCAACTGTCAAATAGTTTAATGTGATTATAAACTGAAGAGGGGCAGATAGGCAGAGAAAATACTCTGTACTGAAAAGTGAAAGCTGTTCATCACACGACAGTAATTCACAGTGTATGAAACACATTAACACCGTGACATTCTATTCTTACAGAAAAGATTTTGTTCTCAGCCTTCACTTGGCTTAATATTCTTACTTGAAATACACTGTTCATGATTGTCACTGGCTACTTTAAGAAGGTTTGTGATAACTGGGAGATGAGAAAGAAGCAGTTGCATAAAACCGAGAACCAGATAACTGAAAACAAGTTAACCGTAACTACAGTAAACTAAAAGCAATAGTTCTCATTCTAGGCATAGAGTGTGGTTTTGGATTTTTTTTTGTTTGTTTGTTTTTACCCATCCTCTATGTATACTAAGCAAAAACCAACACTAAAACAGCTTAATGTATTACAAAGATTATTTAGTGCAGAAGTCCAATTTATAATATGTATTACCACCATTTCCCAGTGGAAAAGACTTGTTTGTACAGCTAGATGTACCTGTGCAATATACACAACAATAATGCATACAGAATATAACTTACATTATATACACTATTTATCACATTCCTCTGCTTATTTATTCATATTTCATTGCTAATACTTCCTTTCATAGCAAATATCTTTCTCCAGGGATACATCTTACAATGCAAATTTGCAAGTCAAGTTCTGATTATACTTACACAAACCGAAACTTTCAACAAAGATCTACATATATACTTAATATTCTTGGCCAAACTAATGCCATATCATCTTTTCTGCATCATCAATTAAACCAAACTTGACAAAGAAATGAGTTTAGGTGTTAGGGACTCCATGGCATCAACTGCAAAATCCTGCTAAATCCAGCAATACAGCAAGAGTCCATAGCTAAAATTCTATGTTCTGAGGAGTAAGATATGACTTGATCTATAAATTTAAAGAATCTGTAATCCCACAGTGATGATGTATTATACATTTTCATGTAATCTGAGTTACAATGTTTATGAAGTGCAATTCAAGAAACAAAATGTACAAGGAAAATAATGCCTTTGTTATGTATATGCTATTAGCTATTCTAAAACCTAAAGATTTCTAACAAATTAAAATAAAATCAATGGAAATTAGTGAAACAAAACAACAACCTCAGAAATACACTAAATACACTCATCTACACATATTTTCACAACTTTTATTTGTTGTATGCTTAAATATTGACCTTTAATCAGAATTGCAGTGTGGACAACATCCTTATATAAAGTAACATGAAATTCCTAACCATGCAATGAGGGAGAGTTCACTGTGGAGCATTCAGTGGGCAGATACTCACTTAGATCAGCAGCACTTCAAGAAAAGAATTTACCTACTGATAAAATGGTAATCTGCATTTAAAAATTAAATTTCTGCAACAAATTTTATTTTAATTCTGTTTCATAATTAGACTAAAACTGTATTATAATTATATTCTATACAGTAATACACATTCATACAGCTATGGAGTTACTATCTTGTATTACGTATTTTCTAATTTTGGGGTGGATAGTTTCTGGTTTTGTGTATGTTCAACTTTCTCCTTTTATTTCATTTTCATGGAATTTTCTAAATTCTTTAAAATGATAAAAGTAGAGAACCGGAAATTGGACTATATTGACAGCATATTAGTAAGTAAAAAATTACTAATAAAATACGTGTCTCAGGTTGTGCCATTCAAGCTGCAACCATGTTTCTATCCATCTTATATCACTAAGTGATGTCAAGAACCAGTGCCTGCAAATTTACTATGTGCTCAGCCTTTTTGTTTGCATTATTAATAAAAGTAGTTATTTTGCTAGCAAAAACTAATTGCAGAGTCAAGCCCTCTGATATAGAAAAAATGGGTAGAAAGCCAAGTGTTGAAACTAAAAGAGGCTAAATAAGAGGAAAGGAGGGGCAGACTGCAGCATAGAATAATCCAGCAATTAGGTTAATCAGCTGCAATATTGCCGAGACCCAGGTTCAAATCCCTTTTTTAGTATTTTCCTTTTGCCTGATAATGACAGTGTTGTTGTGAGAATGGGCACTCCAGGAAGCACATCTCTTAATATCTTCTACTGCAACTGTTCTAATTTGTTTAAATAAATTCATGATCTTGAATAATATAGGATGGCATGATCCCGCTCTATGATTAAAAGTATAAGTTATGATGTGCAAAAGCTTTATAATGAACATTAAATCAAAACTGGTACATGACTGATTAGGATTTCTATCTTGATAGTCTAATTTTATCCAAAAAGGAAATGACAAGCATTCCAAACTGCTATGAGATGCTCATTGTTACCTTATAGGTTTTGAAATGATAAACATTTAACACCATGAAAGATACTTAAGATAACCTTACACTACAGAACATTCAGATAATTTTGTATGAACAGAGTTTTTGTGACTCCAAAAGACACAAGATAACAAAATAAAAACCATGTTGGGGAGGAGTTTTTACCACATTTTTGAAAATAAAGTAAAAACGGTTACAAAAACCTAATGTGAACATGAGATGGGATCAAAAAGTTCTCTTGGATCTATAATGGTTAAAACTTAAGCACAGAAATGAGAATTAGGAACAGTATCGATGACGTTATTATCAGAAAAGCTTTCAACTTTTAATTTGAATTTTATAGATAATTAATAGAGTATCTCTTCAAAAACAGAGACTGTATCAAAGTCTACAAATTACGCCAAGAACAGTTTAAATATCTAATACTGCTTTTTGAGCTAAAGGAAATTATAGGTATGCTACTGAAAACATAAACTCATATGACAATGAAAATGTCCAATATTTTGCTTGTTCAGCCCAACAGAATGAACTTCTAATTATCGGTGCACAGTATTTGAAAAGTATGCAAAAATGCCAACATTTTCAGTGATGGAAACTATCTCATATAAATTTTACATTCTATTTATATGACATAAAGATTGAAGTTGCCCAACTTGACCATTCATCTACCAGTTTTAAGTTATGTTTTAGGATTTTCTGAAAAGACTGGGTTTTGTTGTTAAAGAAAGTTTGGCCTAAGTTCAATCAGCACAAATTATTTTTTACTAAGTCCAGTGAGGTATAGTTAACACTCAACATCTTTCAGTGTGTGATCCCAGAGTTCATGCTTGGCAATCTAACTGCTCACAGAATTTGACTCCAAACCTCAGAGTTTCTGACATTCAGATCTCAATGAGTTAACTCATATATCTCTCCTACAAAAAACAATTACATGTTTTTGCAGAAAAACTATCACATGCTGATAGTGAATAATTAAATGTTCAAACCAAAGAGAAATGAACTGTTTCTGTGATGCATGTTTTGAACTTCTAATAGCTAGTCTGATTCTTCAGAAAAATAGCTGTGCTACAACCAGGAAGGGCACTAACAGGGAATAGAGAAGGGTAGGTAAGACTAATGCTCGTAATATGAAGAAAGGTGGAGAAAAAGAGTTATTCCAACTGCTATTTTTATGTCTTGATTTTAATGCTAACTAAATGTCATGGATATTTATTTAAAGGAATGTTTTTCACTGTATACCCTGGCCTTACAAGGTGATGTAATGCTTCAATTTTACGCAAACTTCAGTAAAAGCAGAGATTGCACCTTGCAGGACTAGGCTCTGTATGCAGAAAAAGATAATAGTGAAATTCAAATCAAATATGCCATTTAAAACATCATTAGAGAACAATAAACCAGTTCAACACCTCAACACAGAAAACTGAGAGTTAACCAGTGTACCCAATTTAATTTTTTTTTTAAAGGAGGAATAAATCTGCTATAGGGAGCTGCTTTGATAGACCTTTGAAGGTCTTCAAAACTCTTGCTAATATGTTATTCTCTCAAAAATATTCCCATAATTCTGCTTTCTCCCATAATTCCTTGCCTCGAGATTCATCTGTCAACTTTGATGCATCTTTTAAAGTACCCCTCCAAGCCTAAAAACCATGACTACAGACCACAGAAGAGAACTCTTTGCTTTGAAACTATCTGATCAATCAGAAGATCATTTACCTGAAGGCATTATTTGGTGAAGCTAAAGCGGCACATCAACCAGCAGCATCTGAAGGCTGAGGCAGCAAAACGTCAACAACAAATTGTCATTGGCATTCCATTTATGAGCCTTCAAACAGCATCAGATCTTTTCCATGGGAAACCAGATCAGGTCAGACTGGAGCTGAATATTTCTTAACAAGCTAACCATCAAAAGAACTTACGTTTTGAATAAAAAGGCTATCATTTGTTGATTTGAATATCAAAGGGATCCACTGCAAACTCCCAGTCTAGAAAAACCTCCCTAAGCTACACCAGACAGGTGTTTAATAATCTATTATTAAGGCACTATTTTAGGTTACTCAGAATCATAAAAAATAGCTGTAACTGTGAAGCTGCAAATGGGACTGCACAAAGAAATGAATGCTATTAACATACTATTAACAATTCAAAAGAATGAGTTGACATACCAATCAAACTTGTTAATTGACTGTCAATGGCCTGTCCCTGAATATACAACATGACTGCATTATATATTTCAAATGCTGACAGGAAGACAGTTTCATTTGCATTAACTTCATAAACTGATCAACAACCAAACTGCCACATACATTTATAATGGGAAGCTGAATCATTTCAATATTCATGCAGCTCTGTAATTGTAAATTAGGTGCTGGCAAACAATACAATACTGTACATACTCTAAAATATCCTAAATTTCTCTGACCTACTTTCTTTTTTAAATTAAAATAGCAGTGAAAAAAAGTTGTCTCTTACGGGGACGATTATTACTTTAATTTATGGTTCATGCCTTAGGCAAAGTTTGTTTGCAACCTAGTTTGCAATCATTGTTTTTAACTCTAGATGGATAACTGGTCCACGATATATGAGGCACACAAGGTGATGTAAAATTTTTCTTGCTTTAGTTCTGAGAAGTGTAAATATCATTAAAATATACACTAAATCTGTAAAAAACCAAAGTGAATGAAAATATGTACTATTTCCTTGCTATGACACAAAACAGATGACAGCAGCAAAACCACTGAAACTTTCTAATTAGACATTGAAACGTGTAATTTAAAGTGGAAAGTACTGTTCTTGCACATCCTTTCCTATGCCCTAGAATTTACTGCCCTCAGAGGTCCTGTCTGTAAAAAGTATGTTACCTAAAAATATCTCATAATTACACCCATTCAGTTTCATTGGGATTGACAGTGATAGTAGCTGAAATGGCTGTGATAGTGCTGCCATTTTAGCCAAATGGTTCGTCAGACATACTCTGAGCAAAGTCACAAATCATAGGAGTTGAGAGCAAAAGTGCTTGTGGCGCTTCCATATTTCTGCACATATTTATCCAGCAGAAATTACAAAGGGCTGATAATGGGAGGAAAATGACACAAAGAATTCCCAATGAAAGGCATAGGCAAACATCCTTAATTTTTCTGGTTAATATCTAATCCTGCAACACTTAATAGTTTGCACTCCAGCTTGCTGAAAAATACAGTTCTATCAAAACTAACAGAGAAGCCTTCAAATGCTGTCCATTAATGACTGTGTGAATGAATATCAATTTGTATGCCTTAACCATATAATGAAGATACGAAAGAAGAAATTTGCTTTTGAAGTGCTATTGGCATATTTGTCACTGTTTATATAGAAATAGTAATAGTCACTTTGAGAATTGGAGAAATAAAGCTAAACAGAAACACTGTAAATGAGGATTAAGTCATGTGGGTCTAAAGTGTTCCACTGAAAGCTAAGTAGTAATTGATCAAAAACTCCATAACTGTCAGGTCAGTCACATTCCCTCTATATCTGTATGACCTGGAGGTAGTATAAGTTTTAAACATATCAACTGTAAATGCACGTTGTCTTCTTTTTCCCTCTTTTATTACTACTATTTTCACTCTTGTCAATCCAACAGTCACTTCCCTGGCTTTAAAGTTATTGCAAGAAAGAGCCAAGCACTACACACCAGCATAACCATAGAGATATGATATAAACGTCCAATAAATCTACAGTCATGGCAATCTTCTCCTGCATTTCCTTTCAGATAAACAATATCAGAGGACAATTTCTCTGCTACCTAGGTGAGCTGCTATATTTTAGATTTTATTATTTGTAAGACTGAGAAGCAAAAAATATTCACATTTATTGTTCTAGCAACTGCAATTGAAGAGTAGAAAGACTAACAAATGGAAATATAAAATCTTTAGAAAAACTGAATATAGGAGCCACTGGGGTGATAGCAGTCCCAAATCATCCTAACTGGTAATCATGAAAGATTACTTAAACTACAAACTAGATATTAGCTTTGATATTTTCCCTGAAGTATAAGCTGAGTAACTGTCATACTGAATAACATCATATGATGGGTACTGCTAAGTTCTTACACTGACAAAACAAGGATCATTAAAGCTTCAACATTCTTTCAGATAATCAATGTAATATAAGCAGAATGTGATTAAAAACACTTAAGACATGAAAAGTGTCAAGGTAAAGAACAGCTCATTACTCAAAGGATGTAGCATCTATAAACCCAGCCACATTTGAAGGAGCTGGTCATTTATTACTGCTGCTAATAGTAATACACAACTACAGTGGATTCAGTAATTCATGCTCCAAGATTTATAAACTTTGATCATAAAATATATACATATACACAGCTAAAATGCATGCACATATAAATATTACTGTAACAGAAATGGTGTGATGTATGTTCATGTTTCTAAAAGACGCTTGATTAATTCTAAGAAGCTACAGTTTGTCTGCAGTACTTCAAAATTTACATTTGAAACAGTGACATTGTAATTTATTCAAATAAACATTTTCAATGAAATGTTCACTATATTAGGTGCAATCTTTGAGACCCTAAATACCCTGTGGCCAGCATAGCTTTTGTATTGTAGGTGGGATAAAAACTCCTTCTTGGGAAGAATAAAACTTTCTATTATGCAGAAGAAGTCTCATCCATGTGGGAAATGGTGCTTTCTTGAAGATCAGCATGAGACTAGAAAACTAATTTGGACACAAAACTTGATTATTAAAGAATTCATGATCATTATCTTTTAATTGGATGGCAGGCTTCTCAAATGTAGCTGTCTGTAGAAAGCCTACAAAACATTATGGACATTTTATAGGACAAAAAGGCTTAAGTCAAATGAATACTGAGCTGCACTAGACCATTTGTTTTGTACGAGGATGGTGAGTATAAGAAAGGTATAACCAGTGTTTTTGCTGAATGCATTAGTGTCAGTTGCTGTGTGATTAATGGCAAGATCAGGACTTAATACATATTATGCTGTACTGCAGAGGTAGAGGGGTTCAAGCAAATAATCTCATTCCAAGTTCGTAACAAAACAACAGGCAGCTTAGCACAAACCTGTCTGCATTTGCTATTTTTTATGGAAAAAAATGAAATTAACAAGTAAAAGAATTATTGTAACAGATAAAGAATTTATTTTAGAAAATTTCAGTGGATTAGATGCCTAACAAAGGTGTTCTACCTTATATTACAGTCCTCTTTCCACTCCCACAGAAGGAACTATTACACTATAATCACTATTACAGCTCTTAAAAATGGAATAAATAAAAATTTATATTAAATAGTTCCCCCAGTCTGATTGAAAAGAAGAAAATATTAAAGGCATAAGGTGTTCCAGGTTCCTGAGCGGTTGTGCAATATCAGCTCTCATTTTGGGTGTGAAACTACAACAATATTAGCATTGGCTTATACTTTCTTCTCACATACAGGTGCCAAGGAGAGTGCAGGAGGAATAAAGAAGCAATTCCATAAAGCTAAAATATGCCTTGTATTAAAAACGTAGTTCTAATATCAGTCTAATTACTGAGAAAGTAGAAGTAGCATAAGCAGGAAACTAATTTATCGATGATTTCAACTTCAGTTTTAGTATTACCACATAGGGAGACAAGTAAACACTCAGATATACATAATATTAACATAGCAGAGATTAAAACTTAAACACTGATCGGAAATACCAAAAATTCAGGATAAATATAGAAACTTCGGGTAGATTGTGTGATATGTGAAATATAAATGCATTTGCATTATGAGTGTACATTGATATTTAGGAAGATAAACCCAAACTTATTAGCAGAACATTTAGGACAAACATGTAAAATAATCAAATTAACAGACTTCTGCAAAGTTTTATTCCTTAACTTTAATGTTAGAAGATCTTATTTCTTTTTTCCCCCAAAAAATCCTGATACGTTCTTGATACTGCTCTCCAATTGCTATACTTAATCTTCTTAATATATATGGGATTTTTTCTGAGATGAGTTACAAAAAGGCAAATTTGAAGTTTCTACCTGCTGCTACCTCTGATTTACATTACCTGTATCTGTAATACTTTTCTTCTGAAGACTCTGCACTCACTGTATATGTAAAGTGATTTTTAAAATTTTTTCTGAAACTTACTTGGCAATTATAGGAAGTAAGAAAACAACATATTTCAGCCCAGGGATTATTTTTTCTTACTTTATCAGGCATTTTAATGGATAAAGTTGGGAGAAAAGATATTTTGCAACCACTGAAAACTCGCCATCATCCTATCTTCATCTAATTTCACATTTCATTTATTGACTTCAAATTTATTGCTACCTTTTCAGGACTTATGAAAAAAATAATCTTGCAGACTTGTTACTGTTACAAAGAGAGCTGAAACTTCACACAATCTGAGCCACAGGCAGAGCTGACTTAGATTCTTAAGGCAACTCCTCAAATACAGAATAAGATCTGACAGATTCTTTCACATGAGGGAAAGGCCTGGAAAGAAAATGTTTGGCAAATGTTTAGTAAGCTACCCATTTAAGGAATACTCAAATCCTTTCCATCCCACTAACAGAAAACTGCAGTGACTGTCTCCAGAGGACCAAGTTCCAAATAACCATATCTTATAAATATCCCTTTTTAACTTTATATGCTCTTTGTCCAAGGGCTGAGATCAATCTAAAAACTCCAGAGTTTACATATATTTGATAACATATGTCAAAGTCCAATTTAGCATGACTAACAAAAATTTTCACAAAGTTAAACCAGCAGGAAATAAAATCAAGTGTGTCTCATCTGAGTGTGTCACAGAACAGTTGCAGCATTTGCAAACAATATGACCCCAACATGACAAAAAGTAAATCAAACATTATTCAGTAATACAGTTGCCCTTAGTGCTAATATACTATTTACTGCACTCATCCCAGTCTTCTCAGGAATCCCATCCTGTTCAATTATTAATATTATAATCCCCTTTCCACAGAGGCAGGGAACTGGCATGTATGCAGAGATGTAAACAGAAACATCTTCTGCTGGTGGATTAGTCTCAACATTCCCAATCTTGCTTATTGGGCATTTGACCTTGATAGAAGTAGTACTTAGGTCAACCCTCCATCAGAAAAAAAAACCCCCAACAATTTAGGGTTTTAATGCCCAATTTTATAAAGCAAGAATGTCATTGCAATTTCTTTCTTCATATATTTCTACACATATATATTCGTGACTTTTACTGCCATAAAATTAGACTGTTGTATAAGTTTGGTATGTCAGAGATCTCAAAGTGATATTGATCATCTGTATCAGCTCTGTTTGACCTTGGATTGCTAAGACATTCAAGAGGGTCTCCTTCTCCTCTACAAGCTAAGAGGGTTTCTTTCTGTCACAGAAGCACTGGATTTGCCTAACTGGAAAATATGAATGAACCTAAAGATAACTACCTGCAGGTGCATAAAATGCATATATGAGACCTCAACAGAATCAGACTGCTTTCTTACACAAAGCTAAGTATGCCACAGAATTTACAGTGTCTCAAAACCATCTCTAAAACTTAATGCAACTGTGGTCCTAAAAGGTTTATTATGGTTTTAATCAATCTCCATGCATTCAAATTGGCCATTTTTCTAGTGTTCTGAGACTCCATAGAAAGAAAAATTAACAATGAGGGAAATAAAGTAACATAGAAATCTGCAGAAAAAGAATCAGTACAATTAAACCATTTGCCTAGGTCTGGAAAGGAAGTCTTGCATTTGAAACAAATATTCAGATGATTTTCAGTGAGCATCCCAAGATTTTTTTAACCTTTCCTGTCTCACCTTACCCAGTTAGATCTTTTAGCCCAGACTGTCTGAATTAGCAGTAAAACAATGTATAGATGTCTAACATGATAGTAACACCCTGTGTTTTGGAACATGGCAGGTGACATTCCTAATCAGATTACCTTTTCTTTTTTTGTCCTCAAAAAGATATTTAGTTGTAATTTATACAAGTATATTAAAAACATTGTAATTCACAGCAAGGATTTCATAGCCAGGAAGTTTTTCCTGAACGATATGTGACTAATAGCTCTGGAGACTTAAACAGAATGCTTATTTACAAACATACAGAGCATCACCCAGAGCTCCTGGAAGTCACTCTGTCAGTAAAACTTAAACTTATTCTAGGGGGACACCAGAGTTTAGTCTCCAGGACAGCTGAGTCATTTGCTTCACAGCTGACAGAGTACTGCAGTAGTCTGAAATCTCACAGTTAAGTCAAAATTGTTATGCATAATAAAAGCAGTAGCCCAGTTTGAAAAAAGGACATAACATAGTTTTAAACATTTTTATAGACTCACAGTAGAAGTAAACAAAGGTCTTATAATTATGAAACCCCAAGCCTTGCAATATCCATGGATCTGTGAGCATGATCTCTGTGAGATACTATTGTACTGCTCATACAACCTAAACCACTATGACATGCTAAAATGCAAGCCCACAAGTTAACGTCAGTTTGTATTAGTTTGATCCTCCTGATACCTGAGGTTTAGAATCCATCACCTAAATAATACATAAAAATAAGCCATGAAAATACACACAATGTTGTTGTCCAGTGTGTATCTCAAGCGTGTCTTTAGCAGAAATTAAACCTCTAAGTGAAAGACTATCACACCTGAAATTCCTGCCCCAAGTCCTAAGACTGCGTAAGTTTTCATTTTAAGTTCCCCTCAGTAGTTAGGCCTTGCTTATAGGCATCTACTTCAGACCTGCCCACACCAAACATCTCTGGACACTCCCTACATCTAAGTGGTGACATGATCTACAAACTATGAGTTCTCTAACTCTGTGTCTTCTGCTGCAATAATTTCATAATACAATAGTGTCTTTGTTCAGCTTACTTTAAAAAACTTACTACAAGACAGCAAATTGGAGAAACCTAACCTAAAGTGTATTTTCTGAACTCAGTTCCATGGTTCAATTCTATGGTACAACACGGTCTTTGGTAGAGTTGCTTTTTCAACGGTAACAAAAAATTGAAACAATCACAGATGATGAAATGAAAATTACAACTACAGCGTCACCTAGTACAGTGCCATGGGGAAGTTTCACTTACATTTATACCTATAGCAGAAATTCAATGTCTTATTTTTGAGTGCTATGAGGAATCTCTCTCAAACTAATAAAATATTTTCAGTTGCAAACACAGACTCTTGAAATTATACAAAGTAATCAATTAGCCTCCACATGAGTTAAAATTACAGTTTTAATTATAAGTAAATCTCACATCTGTATGCCTCAGTCCTCATTACTAAACAATAAATATCTTTTAAATATTTCAAATAATTCAAAAACATCCCAAATCTTTCAGTATACTACTGCTGAAAAGTACTACAATTATGATAAACTTTCAAAGTTTTTTAGAACTAACTATTATAACTATATAGGTAGTTGATCTGAAAGCTGGAGTAAACATTAAAGATGGAATAGAAATTTCTGGTTTTGCCTAACCATGAACAGAATTTTATTATCAAAGCGCAGCTTAGAAACAGTATCTTTATGGATCTTCCATCTACTGTTTATTTTGTGAATATATTTTAAAGGCAATATCTTTAATGCCACTACAGCTGAAATGAATATCCATCTTTATTTAGCACTTAAATGGCTATATTTTCATCACTTTTTTTTAAGGTCCACATTTGCACCAAGACATACTGATAATCAAAACCTTAAATCAGGTAGCATACATGTAGCTATCAGAAAACCTGCAACATTAATACAGAATATTTTATATCTTCCTGTGAGAGAAATGGGACACACAAATATGAAAAGATAAACCTGAAAAAAACAATGTAACTGAGATTTCTCATTTCTGAGCTATTATTAAACCCCTAAAAGCTAAATGCATTTTTTTTCTGAGAAAACAATCTCTCACCAAAAATAATTCAGTAGAAACCCAGGTACTAAACTGTTGAGGAAAGAAGTTGGTTTCCTATCTGAAATTCCTCTGAATCTTTAGAAGGCTCTGGACAAACCCCTGCAATGATTCACAAGCTGGTATAAATTTTAGAAGTCTATGCAAGTCTTTTGAATGGGAGGGGGGGCAGGAAGAAAAATCAGGTTGCATAAATAGGCTTATCATTTTCCAACTTGGGGTTTTTTTTTCACTTTCTTCTGTCCATAAATTTTATTCTGTATTTATACATCTCTAGACATCTGTCAGCTCATCCAGAGTAGAAATTTCACATGCACTTGTAACTATTCACATCTCAGAAATGCCCACAGTACAAGTATGTATCAAGCCTACGATGCACACAGAGAAGAGACTTCAACTGTAAGACTTCCCTAGAACGTAAGAACTCCACACATGATGGGAGTCCTTCAGGTTTATTTGAAGGTCTTTTGAACTTTTTAATGGAGTTACCTTCAACCCGACCTTCAAGCATATTTACATGCTTAAAGGACAGCATTTAATTGAAAAAGCTGTTTAGAAAAAAAAATTAAGTAAGTAAATAAATAAATATACTGAAACAAATCTCAGTTAAGTGATTGCTGTTGTAATTACTGCTATAAACTTTGAGTTTAAATGGAATTACCGTATCATATAAGAATATACCCTGGTAAAGCTAGAATATGAGTATGAAACAAATAAACCCCAGCATTAAATCCCTAGGTTTTGCACTGATTCTTTATCTCTCCAACTCCATCAAAAGACTGCATTCAATTTTGTATTCCAGCATTCTCTTTACTCTGCTTTGCATATGAAACAACAGTGTTTTCAGGGTGACAATTCATTAATGTTTTTAGCACTTCATAGCAGATAAGAACTGCAGTCAGTACAAAGATTCTTATACCTTGGGTAAATTTCTTTCCCAACACTGCTCAGCATATCAGTACTAGCTGTTCAGGACTGTAATTGGTGCACAATGGACCAAAGTTTCACTCTTAAATTTACTTATGTAAGTGTGGCTTACAGCAGAATTTTATTATCAAATCACATTCAATATCCAGAAAGTGCAGATGTAACACAGATGTACAAAATGAAAAATATAGACCACAATAACTGCTATTAGTTATTCAACTTCCACATGAAATCCCATTTTTTAGAATATATCAATATCTGTATTATACATGCATACTTCTAAAGTTTCAAGTCTCTCTTACATACAACCAGAGTTTCAAACTTGCTTAGCAGCTAGCAGCTCCCATGGAGAAATGGAGAACTCAGAAAAATAGAAAATGTTATGAACTGCAATCTTAATATGAAAATACAGTTAGTAAACTACCAGTATGGTGAAAATAAAGGATTTTTGTTTTACATTACTGTCATGCTGAGCCCTTTTGAATACTAGTTACATGATGAAAGTATTTAATTCTTTTTGCAGAAAAACCTTTTCTATAATCAAATGGAAGGGAAAAAATAATAGATGCAGGGATAAAAATTGTGTGTAGGGTTAGTAAACAAATATGAACAGCCACCTTTCCTGCTTAGCATAGAAAACAACAGAATTGTGAACAGACATATTGCACAGAGCTAAAATGAAGAATGGCAAAAGAGGTGGTGAAGTGCCAAGGCAGGCTAGCAGTGTTTCAGACCCTCCTCCATGATTTACATGTACTAAGGCTCTGTATGTACATTTTTGAAATTACAGTAATTAACTTTTTTATACTCAGAACAGGAGGGAAGGCTGGGGAAGCACGCAGACAAAGAAGGATTCAGCTGAGAGTGTAATAAACTGAACTAATCACTTGGAACCTGCTCATCTTTGATCCACTTTGGTCTTCCCTCTTGGGATGGGAAAACACCACCAGTCATTCTGGGGGTCTCACTCATCCATAACCCTCTCTGCTTCCTATCTTACTCTCTTTTCAATTACAGTCTTCCAAGTCCCACATCAAGTACTTCTCAGAATAACACTTCAGATTCAGTAAATGAGATGTCTGCAAATATGGCTGACATCTTAATTTCCTGCAACATTGCTGAGAAAACTCACACTTAAATAACTATTTTATGGCTTATCCATTTTATAATAATAAATGAAAAGCTATTTATTTTCTCGAAATTTCTTTAAAATTTTTAAGTTTAAGAAAAAATATTCTAGTTTAGAAAAAAAAAAAAGTAACAGCTTTTAAAAATTATGCCAAATTAAACCTTGGCAATACTTATTACTTTTCTCCAAACTCTGAAGTGCTAAATTAAAAATACATCTAACTCAGTTCAACCAGTTAACTTTTTGCACAAATTACATACACTTTACTCAAACAAGCATAAATGTTGAAAACGTTCTCCTTGCTACAACCCAGGGCTACATTTTCCCACTTCTTTTTGCTATTTTGTTTGAGGACACAGGAGGATCTGTGGGAATGGGACATTTTGCATTGCTCAGGAGTATGGGCAGAGTCCTTACTTTTCACTTCACAAATTGCAATAATAGTAATGTCTAGTAATAGCAATAGTAATGTAATAGAGAGATGGTATCTTGAACTGCATTCAGAGGAGCATTGCCAGCAGGTCAAGGCAGTTGATCCTTCCACTCTGCTCGGTACTGTTGCCACACCTGGAGTGCTGTGTTTGGTTCTGGGTTCCCCAGTACAAGAGATAGTGTTCAACAAAGGGCCACAAAATTTATTAAAAGATTGGAGCATCTCACCTATTAGAAAGGCTGAGAGACCTTGGACTATTTTGGTTTTAGAGAAAAGCAGGCTCAGGAAGGGTATCTCATTAGTATATATAAATAATTGAAAGGAGACTGCAGAGTAGATGAAGCCAGGCTTCAGCTGCAGTGCCCAGTGACAGGACTGGAGGCAATAGGCACCAAGTGAGACAGAGGATGTTCCTTCTGAACATCAGGAAACACTTTTTTACTGTGTGGGACTGAGCACTGGCATGGGTCACTCAGAGAGGTTATGGAGTCTCCATCCTTGAAGATACTTAAAAGGCATCTGGACGTCGTCCTTGGCAAGCTGCTCAGGGTGGCCCTGCTTGAGCAGGATGTCAGGCAATACGACCTCTTGAGGTCCGTTCCAACCTCAACCATTCTCTGATTCTGTGGAATGTCTGTATGGACTGGCAGATGAGCAGGACATCTGTGTAATTCACAGCTCCATCCCACACCATTCCACATTTGAACAAATGTGCCTCAGACATTCCCCGTCACTAAGAATAGTAAGGGGAAGTTTTCCCCTTCTTTTCTTGTCTATTTGCTATTCCTCTCAATGCTAGTATCTTCTGGTTTCCTTTCCATTTCTTTTACCTTCTCAGAACAATGCAATACAGAAGTAGCTGAAATGCCAACAATCTGAGCACCATACAATTTAGCTGTGTGAGTGCAGTCTAGACTCAATTTCCAATCTATGGATCATGTCTTTCCCCTCCTAGATTCTCTAAATAGTTTTACTGTAATGCTGTTGGAGTACTATGTTCACTGTGTCTCACATACAAATGATATTACTTCTGGACTCCTATTTCTTCTCCCCTCAATCCTTTTCCCATCTTTACAGACGAAATGAAAAGAAGATGCAGAGGACAAACTCTTCGCCCTATCTGACTATAGTTAAGTCAGATAGTACTGACTATAGTACTATAGTCAGTACTATCTGACTTAACTGTATTTTTCTCCTGTCTACCAATAGAGGAATGACTGCCTCCTCCCCTTCCTAAGTCTAAGAGCTACAGTAATAAAATTTTATAAAATATTATTCTAAATTTCTAGAGAATTCACAAATAGACTAAAAATTTTAAACAGATGCCTTAGTTATTAATTCCCAGCAAAGAAAATTATTTAAATATTAAGGTTCTCTTTGGTGTTTTACAGCTATATAATTACAGGGCTATTATTTATATAAATTTTTTCCCTGAAAAAATTACTTGTTATATGGCATCATAAGGTTTAAGATTTACATCCCCATATCTGATACTAAAACAAGTAATAAAGATCCATACTGACCCCTGCACTGAGCCTGGTTTGCACTACTTTGCTTTTACAGCAAGTTAAAACATTGAGCTCTCAAAGGATCAAACCCAAAGTCTCATTGGCCAGGAATATGAAGTCCAGTAAAAGACCTAACTCCAGACAAATGCAAGAAGGGTATCTCATTCCCCCTCCCTGAATTAATTTTGTTCTCTTGCCTTCCATTCTCTCTGCCTTCTCTTGAGTTGGATGACTGGCACAACATACTAAGGATGCTAAAACCACAGACTACTCCAACGTCTGCCTTCAGACAGGGATTTTCAGACATTCAGAAGCTAAAAAACTAGACTGGAAGCTCTAAGGAATCAGAAGGAGACAGGGATACATATGTTGTATTACAGAAGAATTGGGTCTGAAGAATCTTTTAAGATAAGAATTCTAAGAATAGAAAGAACACAGATCAACCAGCAATTTCTAGATTGAAACTGTGCTATGAATAACTGGAAAAACTAAACTGGGGGTTTTTTCATACATGCTGATAAAACTACACTGGAAGTCACCAATAATCAGTAGACAAAATCCCTTTAGAGCAAAATACTTTTCGAAGAATAACAGTTTCTGTGCATGAGCAAAGTCTTCTTTCCATTCATTTTTCTGAAGACTTCCAGATGTGGAAGCAGTTTGGTTTTCTCTCTGAAATCCTCATAAATTTAGAAAAAAACTTTGCAGTTTTCTTCTAATGGGCTCTTATTCTTTCTTTTGAACAGTATCATCTACTTTTATCCTTATTCAGCCTTTTATTTATTTTGGAATTTTCCCCCATTTAAAAGAAAATTACACCAAATATCTCATATTACTACTGCCTTTCTCCAAAGGTAATTAAAAAAAAGAAATGTGTGAATTCTACCCAACATAATAAGCTACTGAATGATAACACCACATGGACCCTATAAAATATGCTAAATTGAACCCTCACAATCAGATGTGGCAAATTTGGAGAAAAATGTACGTAACAAAAAATATCACCTGTTTCCTGTATACTTCCGCAGCTTCGTCGTTCACTGGGCATATTCTCACAAAATGTCATGTGAAGAGACTATCATAATTTAAGCATTTTACATAGCACCTGTTTTTAGAAAGAGGAATCCTATGGACATGTTTTAAATCCATCACCAGATAGCGATATATGTCACAAAGAGGCCAAATGGAAAAAAATATTGATTGGAAGTTCTTTACCAAGATTAAGTTAAT
The DNA here is from genome assembly GCA_910950805.1 of Acrocephalus scirpaceus scirpaceus. Taxonomy (NCBI): domain Eukaryota; kingdom Metazoa; phylum Chordata; class Aves; order Passeriformes; family Sylviidae; genus Acrocephalus; species Acrocephalus scirpaceus. The sequence goes on from OU383780.1 coordinate 29,779,097, forward strand.
ACAAGTATTAATTAGCAGTTGTAAACAGAAAGTTTCAAAGCTATTGTATTTTTCCATCAGTTCTGTGTGTTTTGAGCTCCGCTCTCATACCACCAGATGTTGTATTGCTATATTCTATAATTAAGTCACACAAGAAAACACTATCAATATTGATCTTTTGCTCTGAATTTTTTAAAGATTACTTACTAAATCAAAATTGTTCACTCATCACCATCAGGCCACAAACCTCTAAGTCAAGCTATATTAGTGAGGTGACCAGCAGACAGAGCAAAATATTTTCTGAAAAAAATCAGTAAAAAAGCTACAGAAAAACTGTACACCTGTTGCTTCTCACTTAGAAGTTAGCAGACTGTATCTTAAGAATAAAATACCAACCAACCTTTAAATACAGAAATGCAAAGGTTATTTATTCTGTCATTTCAAAATATAATATAATATAATTTTGAAAAAATAATATTTCAAAATAAAATGTATCACCCAGCAAAGCAGTAAAACCACACTCAGGCTTCTAAACATTCTTTTTCTTCGCATGTACAGTGCAATACTAAATAATACAAGATCTGAAGTTTTGATGCAATAAAAGATACAGTCCTTTTTTTTTTTCAATCTATAGACAAGATATAGGAGCCTTTACTTGTTATAGAAATTGTATTTTTTCTTCACCAGTACCGCACATCAATTATGATCCCTGACTATCATAGCAATTTGTCTGCAAACTTAAAGCTATAAACTGGAAAAAAGAATATATCAAAACCTCACAGAGAGCTAATATTTTGCAGACAAAAAAAAATATTTTGAGTGATTTGGCCTGACATTATTAAAACACATTTTTCTTAATGCAGAACTCTATAAATACTTTCTTCCAAAAACCCACATCAACACACTTGATCAAATTCTAACTGTGCAGTTACTAGTTTCATATGCATCTTGATTCCAGGTACTGGGTGTTGAAAAATTTATTTATGATGAGTTGTACCCTAAGGTCATTCAGTTTTCAAAAATTAGGATTCTACAACAATAACCATCTGAAAGACAGCAGCCTGACCAATCAACCACAGGTAGGAAGAATTATTTGGATCCCACAGACAGTAAAGTAGGTCCTTAGAAGTGACAACTTCCTTTTTATTTTTCCCTGTTTTATTTTGTTTTTGTTATTAGACCCTCAACTCACAAATGCTCAACTGTCACAAATGATCAGTGTTACTGAACCACCGGCATTAATCTGTTGTTTGAAATGTATAAAGAAAGACAAATACAGGAGACACTGCAAAATGTCTTCCTCAAGTAGAACCAGATATTGAAATGATAACTAACATAGCCTATGAACACTAGTTATAATGTTCTTGGGCAAAAAAGATTTCTAAATATCAAAGACTTTTGCTTCATTGTCAGATGGTCCATAAATAAACCATGGTCAATTCATGACATTGGACCTTTTCTTCTTGCTATGCTACTGTAAATAAGTGTGTTCCCCTTGCCTGTCTGAATTCTACATGCCTATTTCCAGAAATGCCGCAGCATGTAAGTAGCACTGTCATGTCCTTTTTGTCAACTACATGCTGATTATCCTTTTCTATCTGCAGTTTGGGAACATTATCAAGGTCAGAAGCAATCGCTCAGAAAACTGATCCTGAAGCTCTTGTGTCTGATAATTTCTGTAAGGAATTTTCGTAAATGAAATTCACAATGCAATTGGTGAAAGGTCCACCTTTCTTATATACTGCAGAAAAAAAATTGTACCAGTAACTTACAAGTATCTAGTCAATGTGTTCATTACTTGCATGTAATCCTGTATTATTCCAAAATGACACAGGTCTAATTTACCTTTACCATATATAAGTTCCACATGTGTTTGGGCAAATGCCCACCTCCTTCAACTCTCCTGACCTCCCTTCTTTTTTTTCCCTTTTTTTTTTTTCTTTTTTGACAAATTGGTTATGAGGCATTTACAACTGATGCACATATCGTGAAATTATTTCTGCCGAGTTTCCTCCATGACCTGCCCGTGGGACATGACATGCTCTGAGATGCATCGCTCTATCAAACTGAATCTTTCCAGGACAATGCAAATTATGACAAATTCCATCATCCCGCATTATGCGCTTCATGCTAATCTTCCTAATTCGAGAAAATCAGAAGGGCTTGCTGTTCTGCTGAAGGGCACATTGTCTGAATGAATGATGGTGAAAGAACATCCACAATCCCCTTCATCTTCTAATCCCAGCTGTGGCCACCTCTGTCCTAAAACCACTGAACTTTCTATGTCATTCTTGCATCAGAATTAACTCACTATCAGTCTTTTGACAAAGTATAGGGAATAAGAATTATTTTTGGTTTTGGAATTCAATGGCAGTACATCTTAAGAAAAGCATTTTTATCAAAAGTTTCATCATAGACTCTTCCTATTTCTTCTAGTCTGCCAGACCTTCACAGTAGGAGTGCAATCTCCAAGAAAAGTTAAACTGCCTCCCAGAATGGATTTTGAAACGATTTCAGCTATAGGTTTCAGGCAACCTTTGGTCTTGAGCACTTTTGTCTTTGAAGGACCTTACAACACTGCTGCCTCCAAGCAAACCACCAACCTGCAGCACAGTCTTCACAAAGTCCCCAAGACAGAAAATTGCTGCATCTCTGAATGATTCTTCACTGGCTCAGAAGGTGGCAGTATTACCACGTGAAAGAAATTTGCCTTCTCCAAGTATTCCATATCCACATTGCTGAAATAAACATGTTTAATTCCCAAAGAAGCATATATTTTATCCTGTGGCATAATTTACTTATAACATTAAAACTCAAACATGGAGCAATTTGTAGCAATAACTATGATTATGCTGTTAGTGGCCCAAATGTCACTGTCTAGATTAGGCTAAATGATACCTAGCACCAAAGAGCTTCTGTGATTTATTTTTTATTATCACTGGTAGAACTTGCATGCTTAAAAGGCTCCCCATTCAAATTATTCAGTCCTCTTGATGACTGAGGTAATCATAGAAAATCTTATAAAAAATTATAAAAGTCCTAAATCATAGCCATGCTTAAAACACATAAATGTTTTGGGCAGGCAGATATGGGACTGCAGATTTAAAAGTAAAACTTCACAGTAAAAGCATAATGCATACTGCAGAACTAGAATTAAAATCTATACATTTTTTGACAATCTCCAAGACTGAAAATTAAAAGAGTTTAGAATCAGGAAAATCAAGGTGCTGCTTTATGAAATAAAATATATGTTTGAAAACACTCTCAGAAATATTAATAGATATATTTATGATACTGTTTCATGGAAAAGGAAAGAACATTAAGATTTTAGAATAGTTTTTGCTGTAATTTTCCTTACTTTAATATCTCAACTAATGGGATCCTTTTCCTACATATTTCTATAGTCAGAATACTTCAATCAACAGGAATTCTGTCAATATAACAGATAATATTTCTTCTATACTATTGCTTCAAATAAACCCAGAATTTTTATTTATGAAAAATGTAGTGTAAGCCATCCATTCTAGTTAAATAAGCTTTTCAGAAGGAATAAGCAAACACTCAGTAACCCAAATGCAGGCAAGTTTTGTTTTGCATTTACAGTCTCTGCTTTCATAGAATCTTGCATAATTGGCCTGATGGTATACTGAGTCTTCATACATGCCTAATAAGTACATAGCACAGACCCACATTAAAGTATTACTAAGAAGAGACAGGAGGATCTTCAGCTTTATACTTCACTCCCAGCGAGACCCAAACCCTCAGAGGTAAACGACTATGTGAGCATCATTTCAGCAAAAGGCACCGGGCACACCCTGTGCATGCTGTGGCTTGTTGACAAGAACCAGGGCAGGCAGACACCAATAATACATGAAGTGCGGTTCAGAGGCAATTAGGATCAGTTGTCAAGGCCAGGCCATTAATGAAAGAACATGTCAGAGGAGCTGGAGACTTCAATGGTTGAGGGCAAGAAGGCGATTTAGTGTGACAGATCGAGTCCTTCCAATGTCCTCAGTGGTACATGCTAATACCAGCCTTAACAACCTTTTGTGGCAGTGTATAATGCGACTAACATGGACTTTGATTCAGCAAAATGACTGCTGCCACTGTTAGTCTGTCTCATTCCAACAACGGTAAAAGCACTGCTACAAATAATTACCCACTTCCTTCTCCCCCCTTGTCCATTTAATGCAGCAGTCCTTTATGCATGCCATACTGTTTCTCACTAGAAGGTCACAACGTTTATCATGCTGCTTTCTTTCCTTTCTGTCATGCCCTTTCTACTTGTTAATATAATCTGAAATTATCCTGTAAAACAGTTTTGTTCAAGTAAAAGGAAATTAACTATAAATGCAATATTACCTCATGTGACTAATAACAAATACAAAAAGAGCAAACCAAACTGATCTGAAGGATTCACTAACTATTCTGTCAATTATGCAAGGAATATGCTGCAACATGAGATAAATATTCGTCTTCCTTATAACATCATCTACTGGATTAAATATATATGGCAACTTTAACAACCATGAAAACGAAATACTGAAGCTTTATACATAATTTGTCACTTGGTTGTTTTTCCTGTTGTTACTTAATTAAAATTAATAGCCAGCACTTCTAATTTTTATAAGAACTTACAGACTCTAAATTCCTAACACTCAATTACAGGATGAAAGGAAGCATAAATTTAGAAAAAAGAACCTGAAACAGCAGTTGTATTGTAGTCACAATACTAAAGTTGGGGACATAACTGAAACAAGGCAATATTGTGCTTTCTTTATAGAAGGCCTAATCTGTTACTCAAACTAGAGTTTTCAAATAAATTAAGATAAATTAAAACCATTTTCTTAACTACATTACTTCATTTCTTAAAGTATGGTCCTGGTATTCACTACCTCTTTCAAGATCAGTGTCTTTCTAAGTCTTCAACATTCTGTTCACATAGGAATATGCCATACCATGCATTTAGGTGTGAGAAATTTGACTTCAAAAATGGCAGGATTAAAAAAAAGGTTAGTCACACTCACCAGAATTCCCCTAATATTTCAAGGGGGAATTCATTGATTTGTCAAAGTAAACACTGTCCTATCAATGATAAAAATGACTTCTTGAGCCCTATTTTATTCACCTTACATCAGATGATGTGGTTCTCCCATATCACTTCTGTCATTTGGCTATGCCTGAACTGACCTTTCTAGAGGCAATACTTATCTGTGAGTGACAGGAGAAACTATCTCCTGCAGGATGAATTTCCTTCTCTCTCTTCATTTCTCTACACTTTGCCTACTTTCTGTCTGACTCATTTTAGTTCTCCTTTTTTTTTTTTCCCATTTCTTTTTTTGTTTATGATTCTACAGCTAACCTCTTCTTAACCGACCTTTGCAAACATTCCCTTTTCAACCCATAGTTTTAACCTTTTCAGTATCTGCTTATTTGATGTATTTTACAATTGTTTTTTCTTTTCAACCTTCTCTCTCTTAATTTTATTCTTTGCTCTTTTCCATTTCATTCTCTCCTTCACTTTTGCGCCTTTGCAGCTCCTCTTCCAACTAAAGTTAAGAGAAAAATCCCACTGACTACAATATGAATATGCTCTAATGCAAGTATTAGCCCTGGATAGACTACCAACCTCAATGTATCCAAGATAAGCAGCAATTGGTGGTGTTTACATGATTAGTATTAGTGGTATTTCTTTGATGAAATAATGTATAAATGACGGGACTGCACTGTACTACAATTACATATCCATGGTGCATTATGAGGAACATGAAGAAGAAATATAATGGAGACAGCAGTGATCTCAAATATTTTATCTACATATATTGATTATTTTGGATTGTGATAAGTATGTACAAATGAAAGTTATATAAAACTCTGGGCATATATTCTAGGAATAAACAATAAACTAAAAGTTATGCATGTGGGTAACCCAGTTCAACTTTAACATTTGGATTCAGATTGACATTAAAATTCTATCTTGATGATGTCAAGAAATTGTGATGTCTCTAAAGATATGCCAGAAATTATCCTACCCTTCTTTAGAAAGAGATTTGACATTAAAAAAAAAAAAGATGGAGAGCATTATCAGAGCAACACTTTAAAAAAATCATTAGATTTTTTAGAATTAGATTAGAAATACTGCAGTATTTCATAAAGTAGAATCAAGAGATCAGGACAGACATTTAAATAACATTCAAATTGTTGTGTATCTTTTTTGTACTTCTTTTTCTTTTATGTAAGTATCATGACTTTCTATCAAAATTAATTTTAAACAATTGTTTCAAGATTATTACTCTTCTGCAAATATTTATAAAATATTTCTTGCACAATTAAAGAATATTTTTCATTTAGTATCTCAAGTTTCAATATGTTACTGGATGGCTTGGAAATACTTATCATAAATATAGGAATGACAGACACAAATATTTAATATAATGAAATTCTGAAATTTTACAGAATTTATAGATGCATCACGTAAGACATCCTTTTAAAGAAATTATAACCAATCTTTTCACAGAAATTAATTAGGCTTTAACAAAATTATATAGGAACATTCTTCAGGCAATTTTAAGAACTGAATACAAATAAAACTATGTAAAAAATAACTATTTACAAAACTATGTAAAAAATCCTATGCAAAAAATATGTACATTATAGAAATTGCAATATTTAATCATCAAGATGTTTCTAAACTGGAACTATTTTCAATATCAAGGAAGGAAGGAAGGAAGGAAGGAAGGAAGGAAGGAAGGAAGGAAGGAAGGAAGGAAGGAAGGAAGGAAGGAAGGAAATACAGCATGGCAGTACAAAAAAACCCCTAACATTTCTTACCAAATATAAGTGCAAAAAATCACAGCGAAAGCAATATTAAAAAAAATTGAAAAAAAAAATTTGATGCCTAATACAAACAAGTCATAATTCTCATCTCCTATGATCACAAAATAATTCATGAACAGTTTTTAGGATATTTAGGGGAAAATAAATTCAACACTGATATAAGGCTTGAAATGCAAAGAGAAAAAACAAGGTCACTAACACTGCATACTAAAAATATATTCTTACCTAGAAGAGAGTAAATATGGAACTTTCTCTAAAAATGTGAATCTAATTATAAAACACAAACTTGATCAGAAATTTGGAGCTAACGCTCTTATTTTTAACCATGTCTGGATTGTAACTGCAAAATACAAAACCCCTCAACATTAGCTCAGTGTGCTTACTGAAAAAAAAAAGTGTTTCAAGAAGCAGTGCATAAGAATATATATGATATGCTTTCATAAATTAACATGCCAGAATCTGTACAAATAAGCCACCACAGATTTAGAATACAAATAAAATTATAATTTGCAAGTACAACAGAGGACAAATAACCAGAAAATAATTTCAAACAACTAATAACCATGGAGGAAAAACATATAAATTTTTGAAAATGCTTTGATTGGCCTCGAAAACAAACAAATAGAAAAACAAGGGATGTCAAAAATTGTTTTGTGCTGCAGAGATAGCAAATCCTGGCTCTTTAAGCCTAAAACAAGTGAGAATCTGGGCATAGGCATGCATGTAAGTTTGGCTTTTCCATTTTCAACTGCCCTAAAATGCAACAGTCAGGTTGACTAAGAGATTTTTCCTTGTTTTGAAAATGTTCTGTCTCATCACAAATTACTAAGAGAATGCTATGAAACAGGATTCTCTCACAGGATTTCAAGGTTGGGGTTTTTTTGTTAGGTTGAAAGATTTTGTAGTGAGAAACAGTACAGTTCAACTCAGGGATAAAATGTGTTCAATTCCTGAAATGTTTCCTAGAGTTGAGCTGAAAGCTGGGCCTCTCCAAGAGAGCATATGGTAATTCTGGCTTAAAAGAATGACGTTTTCAGGTCCTTATGGTGGTAAAAGTAAGCTTAGTCAACAGAAGGATGAAAATTATTTGTGATCCCTTGGATTCAAAAGGAAAGGGTGGGGAAATGGGAAAGCAGCTAATAATCTACTTTAAAGGGTAGATGATCTCTTCAAGATCCATGGAAAAAAATACCCCACTTTCAGAACAACCACTGTTTGCTTGCACTGCCTGAGGGAGATAGATCCCATGTAGTTTATTTGCACTGAAGAAGTTCAAGAAGGGGAACAGTCTGAAGAGCACAGTGCTTCAATTCCCCAACTCAACAGTCTGTGGTTTCAGCAGCAAAAACAGCTAAAAGCAATGAGGTTTCACACTTAAAATAGATGACAGAACACAGAACAAAACCTGGTTGGAAAAAATAGAGTTTCACACATTTTTGAGGTTCAACAGTATTTCAGTGTGTAATGATATGGAGGGCACCAATTTACCACAATCAGTTCACATTAAACTTACTTTCAGTATTACAATAAAAATAAAGATATATTTATCTGGAGATGTTGGTATCTCAGTAAAATAGAGTTTCTCCAGAGAAGTAAAGGTACAGAAATTACTAAACTGATGTCTTGAATAATCTAATAAATTTTGAATATCTTCTCATACAACTGTAAAACTGGATTACAGTAGAAAGTATCTATTATGAACAAACAAGTATATGGATACTGTAGGAAACAAGTGGGGAGGAAAGAAGAGTTGGTCCATGTGAGTGTCCCAGTAGAACACAGCAACACAAGGCATCCTTACAAGAGGAATTTGGGCAAACCTAAGTCAGCAGAAATACCAGCTACACAAAGAACCACATAATTGTTTCTGTGTATGTTAATGAATGTCTAGGGATGAATTATCTAGGGCATGGCATGGCTCACAAACAGTTAACCTAGCGAAAATTCTAAGGGAAGGAACATGAGCACTTCAAACCTGTCACAATAATCACATAACTGAACCTCTAGAGAAAGAGACAATGTTTCAGTTACTGAGCTCAACCCTCAGGCTCTGATGCATCAAACTCACAAACGAAAACAAACTGGAATGGGGGATGGAAAGATTTGTGGTGCCAAAATGCCAAGATAATGTAGTGGACTCAAATAAATTTGCCAATAGTGAATACATAATCTAAAAAAAGATGTCTGAACTCCAACTAGGACCATTCTGGTAAAACAAAGCGGAGCAGAACATAAAAAAGTATAAATAATGGGGATGATAGGAAATAGTGTGGGTGACTGATCTGAAAAAATGCAACAGCTTTTGAAGCTAAATACAAGGTGAGTAGACCTACCAAGGTATCAGTTGTACTATCTTTATAAGAACAGTGAAAACTATGAAGAGGACATTTTAGGAGAGGAGGCAAAGCAGGAAAAGAGAAGATGCTACTTAGGAAAGACACCAAACAGGTACGTTATAGCCTCTAAAGCATACAGAAGTTAAGAAAGATTAATACTGGCAACAACAGTAAGTTTATAGTAAAATTACTTTTTCAAAATTAGTGTAAAATTACTGATTTGAGTCCTTATTCTCACCTTCTAAAGATATTTTTGTGAATTTCCCTTAAGAAGCAATACTGAGAAATTACAGAATGATTGTTTTACTAGAAATGTTTACCTGGGTAATTTTTTGTTCTCTAAAGACTTCCTGTACCGTTCAATCTGGAGCATACTGGTAGCTCAGTTTCACTTGCAAAGTTACCATGAAAACATTTGCAATATATTACAATCCTGTAAGGGTTGGTATGGAATACAAAAACATCTAATAGGTCTGTTCTAGGGATTATTTACTTTAGAGATGTCTTGGCAAGTTTTTCATTTCACACTCAGGCACACTCTTTACTCATTAAGAGTATTGTGTGTTGCACACCATTTGCTTCTACTGACAAACTCAGCAAGGCTAGAAGGCTGTTTGAACACCAGGTGGATGGTTCTGAGAAGATTTTTCTAGAAAGTTTTTTTTTCCAAAGGATCTTTTTTCTGTTATAGACTATAAATGTGTAATGATGTTCTAAAAATTCAATAGACATTGTGACATGACAACAAGTTATTTACTTCCTAATACTATATTTGTGTGGTTTTCTTCACAGGAGAGGTTCTATTGATTAAAAACTCATTTTAGATGACTGAGACAAGCATGTCACATGTTGTGCTCAGAACAAATGTTTTATATAAGGGTCTAATTGTATATTGCATCTTTTAATAGTTTGGCACTGGTTTTTATTTTATAGAAATAGGTGGACTCATGTTTTTTCTATACATATTGAAGTTTTTTAGGTAACAGTCAGGTAAGTAATGATAGCATCTAGGAAAGTAATATCTATGCAGAAACATTCCAAAGACAACTTGGCAGAAAGTTGATAATTACTGAATTTGTGGTGGAAACCAATAAAGGAGTCTAAGTTTCCAGTCAAGATAACTTTTGCATCTGTGTATGTCAGATATGCCATGATATCATGATATAATTATTTAGAAGCTCTTTTTTAAGGTATCCAATTAAAGGGTTGGCTTATATATAGCAGGGCTATATTCACCTTTATTGTTCTATAAAAACTGATACAGTTGAGAATAGTGACAATGTAGTTGTTCTAATGTGAAAACAGAGATATGTATTTCAAGTTTTCAAAATCTTGGTCCTTTTCTTTTAAAGCTTCAAGCCATGTCCCATCATGAGGTGGCATATGGGCATATAGATTACTGTAGTGCTTCTACAGAGACACTGCAAAATACTATGAGGCTGTTCATCAATAGGCTCATTCTGCTACAGAATCTGTGGAGAAACTCTCTTGTTCTCTGTGGAAAACTTCTTTTTACATTAGTGCTAGACTCAGTTATACAGCCCTCATGGTTTATGATCACAACTGTGCCTTTTGCTGTTTCTGGCTTAACCACTACTCAGGCACTGAATCTAAAGCACTTCTCTCAGTGACAGTTTTTGACTGTGGTATTTATTGCTGGTTATTACAAAGCCAAATCTAAGTCAGTATAACAGTTGAAGGTGCAATTTGGTCTAATGTAACATTTTTAAACCTATGCTTTTATGATACTGGTCATCTCCTGGCATTTGTGATATAAAACAATTGGACTGGAAATACCTTAAAAGTATCTTTTTTTAAAAGAAAGTGATGGAAAAAAACCCCCTCTCTTTCTCTTCCTAACAATAATTATTCCTGTATTTCTTAGGTCAGAAACACTCATCTCTGCCAAAGACAGAACTGATTACCTTGCTTAGGCTGCTAAGCTCGTAGAATAAAGAGAATGTGAATAAGACATCCAGTGTAGAATAAGACATCTCAAATAAAAGTGGGATTAATTATGGCTATGGCTTTTTTTATACAGTTGCTTCCTTTTTTATTCTTTTTCCTTAAAACAAATTTTTAAACTGATTTTTGGCATCAGCTCCTCTTAAAGAAACTAGGAAATAAATCTTCTGACTGGAGCGGAAGTACAGTACATCCAAGACAGTGGGTGAACTCCCTTGCA